>LPNX010671315.1:0-105008 GCA_001517045.1 Pseudotsuga menziesii
TATATTCCAATGTCAACAAATATACATGTAGCTTGGGGGGGAGAGGGTCACCAATTTAGGTTTCTTCAAGCACCAAATCGGAGAAATATATGTACACACAAACGTACAAAGAAAGAGATCTAGACATAAATGTATACTTTCTATCCCGTCAAAGGTGGGCCACTGGTTTGGTGCTCTTCACACACCGGTGCCTCACTAGGGTCCTGCATATAAAGTATCATATATATATATGTCAATTTCATATAAAATAGTGAATCAGAGACATATATACTATTTGGAAGGAAAATGATGAACTACCAAAGAAATTGAAACATGTACATGTACTTGTTTGGGGGGAAGAGGTGGGTTGACAACATAAACATACATGCTGGCTCTCCAACGGTGGGCCACTGGTTTGGTGCTCTTCACGCACCGGTGCCTCACTAGGGGCCTGCATATAAAGTAGCATATATATGTCAATTTCATATAAAATAGTGAATCAGAGACATATATACTACCTGGAAGGAAAATGATGAACTACCAAAGAAAGCGAAACATACATACCTATTTGGGGGGAAGAGGTGGGTTGACAACAACCTTGCTTTGGTGCTCTTCAAGCACCACTGTCACGACAGGTTCCTACATAAAGTAACACATATGTTGAAAAGCGATATGTAAGTTACAAAATGATTTTTCCAAACAAAGCGAAACATAATTAAAAGCAAATATAATTAGAAGCATATTTCAAATAATACCTGTGTCTGTGAATCTACCTCTGCATGAGAGGGAATAGGCTGCGAGACAATATACTCATCATGGGAAACCTGCATAAAACATGTTATGTATATCAAAATTAGGATACATATTGAATGTTACTTTCAATCAAGATATGTACACAAACGTACAAAGAAAGTGATCTACATAAGCATACCTGCTGGCTCGTCAACGGTGGGCCACCAGTTTGGTGCTCTTCACGCACCGGTGCCTCACTAGGGGCCTGCATATAAACTAGCATATATATATATATGTCAATTTCATATAAAATAGTGAATCAGAGACATATATACTACCTGGAAGGAAAATGATGAACTACCAAAGAAAGCGAAACATACATACCCGTTTGGGGGGAAGAGGTGGGTTGACAACAACCTTGCTTCGGTGCTCTTCAAGCACCACTGTCACAATAGGTTCCTACATAAAGTAACATATGTTAAAGCGATATGTAAGTTACAAAATGATTTTTCCAAACAAAGCGAAACCTAATTAAAAGCATATATATAATTAAAAGCATATTTCAAATAATACCTGTGTCTGTGAATCTACCTCTGCATGAGAGGGAATAGGCTGCGAGACAATATATTCTTCCTAGGAAACTTGCACAAAACATGTCAAGTATCAAAATTAGGATCTATTGAATACATAACAATCTATAAGTTATAAATATATATAAATAAAGTTGACAAATTAACAAGTATAGTTCTTACCCCTATTGGTGAAGAACCAAACCCATAAGAAATATTGACAGCCGCATCAATGTTCTCAACATTGATCGAAGGACTATGCGACTGTGGTGTGCCATGGGACACCAACTGTATATTTGTTCACAAAAATTGTTAAAGATAATTAAATAGAAATAAAGTGCGAAACAATTGAATATTTTGACATGAAACAAAATATAATATTAAAATAATGAGTTTTACTTACAAAGCGAAGTAATCCATCATCTCGGAAGTCAGAAGCAGGGCCATAGCATATGCCTCCACACGATGTGCAAGGGTGTGGAGTAACACGATGCTTTGAAGAATATGCATCTCCTCTGTGATTTGTAGATGGGCCCGTTGTAGAAGTGCCAGCCCCTTGGTCTACATTGCCTTGGACATCAGTCCCATGCTCAAGCAATGTCTCTGCCATGTCAAGTAATGCCTCCTGTGTATACTCAATGACAGGACCTACAGGAGGATATACCTGAGGGGGTTTTGCTGTGCGTGGTGGGCGTGGCACACGGTTGGGATCTATCCTGGCTCCTTCCCTATCTTGGGGCATCCCATGACCAACACCCTGGTTTCCTAAGAGATCGAAGTAGTTAACATGTTTCCCTAGGATGAATTCTGCATACAAATTCCTAAGGAAATAAAATGGGATGTCCCTATTCCCATGGGGGTCTTCATCGAAGACCATATACCAACAATCCATTCAATTAGCCTTTATATTTGGTTCAATGCACCAGTCTATGGAAATGTGTGCTCGACTGGTGGGTGGAACCAATCGAGTGCTGGGGTCCAGGAATAATGCAAATAACTGGTCTTTTGTAATTTTAAGGGCTTTGATGTCTTTATGAGTCAATCCATCGGAGTAGTATTGCCTCCTAGATTCTTTGTACGAGGTAATGTTGTACAGAGATCCTCGGGCATCGGAAATTGTGTTTGTTATCATGTCCAAGTCATCGGCTAAAGAATATCTCAAATGACCCCCCCCTCGAATAGATGAGCTAAGGCGCCTCAATGATGCCAAGCGTGTAATAATATGTGTGTTTTTATCTTCTTCCCCCTTCGGGTCTGGGTTTGGTTGTGGGTTAGGTTGTGGGTTAGGTTGTTGTGGGTTATTAGAGGGTGGGTTTTCCACATTCTATTGTTGATTTGTGTTGTCTGTTAAGATTTAAACATAAAATTGCAAGTTAATTTACTTAGAATCATTATTTGATTGTTCACATTTGAAATTATTTTTTTAAATTTGTTCAAAATAATTATAAAAACAAAGAAATTATGAACAAAATTAAAGAATAGAAGGCTAAATGGAAAGGATTGAACTAGAATAAATACCTACCATTGGAGCAATCCACCTCAAACTCGGACTCGACCTCGAAAAGGTAAAACACAAATCACACTTACGGTTTTTTGCTTCTCCATTTTTTCGCTTCTGTGTTGTTTCGCTCCTCCGTTATTTCGCTGTCCCGATGCTTTGAAAATGAGGTTGCGGCCTCTGTTTTATATTTTTTTCTACTTTTGAATATCGCAAGTGCGATATATTGCGCTTGCGATATACTTCTTTTGTGGTCCCCTTACAAAAAAATATGTTTTACAAAAAAATGCCTTTCAACTTCTTGAGGGTATCCCCCCCACTTGTTCTATCCAATATTTCATTGATTTAATTTTTAGTGCATCCATACAAATGCTTTTTCTTACCAATTATATCCACATAAAGTTATTGAACTAGAACATAAGATTAATCCATTGTGGGATCTGGCCATATCCAACCTAGTTCTTCCCCCAATGGCTCCATTTTCTTCATTATTCCAAAGCATAGAAGTGGTTCCCTGTCAAAGATTCTCGTGCTCTTAATAAGATCACTACAAAAGATTGCTATCTATTGTCACAGTATGATGATTTTCAAGGGTAACAAATTCTTTACCAAGATGAAATTGTTGAATGGGATAACATCATTAGGTTTGCATGAGTTCCAGTGACACCTATAAGATTGATTTAAGACTAAGTTTCTTCTCCATCCAAGGATTTTCATTGTGATATATCTTGAAAAAAATATAATTTTTAGTAAAACGTAGGAAGAGAACCTATGTGTGAACTTTGTACTAAAGCTGCTTCGAACTCACAAATTGCAGGTTATTCACAAAAAAGTATTATATTGGGAAACCTCCATTCACTATCTAGGACTTCTTATTGATAAAATTGGAATAGTTGTTCATCTTGCCAATGTACAAGCTCTTGTTAACTGGCTCATCCCCTCATTGTTGTTGCTTTAAAAAGTATTTATCGGTGGCCTAAATTTTTATCAACATTTTACTACTCATTTATCTCACATTTCATACCCCCTACATCAACTCTCCAATCCACTTGTGTTTTCCTAACAAAGTTAATGGATGAGAGTTCTTGGAACTAAAACACTACATTGTATTTGAAATTGGTTTTGCACCTTTTGGATTCGCAATATCCCTTTGAGATTGAGACAAATGCTTCACACTATGCTACTAGTGTCATATTAAAATGGGTTGGTCATCCCACGAACTATCATTCCAAGACTTTGACAAACACCAATATGAAGTACAACATGTATGATAAGGAATTTTGAGATCTAGTGAAGGCCTTGAAGCAATGGTGCCATTATGTTTTGGATAAGGAAAACAATTTTTGTACTAATAATCATCCCTTAATCTTTTGAATTCATAGTCTAAGAGTTAAGAACAATTCCATCTCAAACATTCCTCCTACCTACAATAGTTTCACGTGGTCTTTAAATATAAGAAAGGGAGTTCAAATTAGGCGATAAATGTGTTGAGTTTCCCTCCATCTCAACCAATGCACATTTTGGATGTTCCTTATGTTTCCTATGAATCTTGGAACAACTATATGCTACTAGTACTTTCTTTGGGTTAGTTTGGCAGGCCTTTCATCATCCCACCCAAATTAATTTGTATTTGGTAGGGTTGGATGTTTATGCATAATTAAATTTTCCTACCCAACACTCTAGGCTCCTTAGTTTTGATTTGGGAAGCTCATGCCTCTTGATATGGTGGACATTTTGGCCCACTTAAGATGTGTTGAAAGGGAAAAATGACCCTTCATCAAGAAGGATAGAGTGTCCAATTGGAGGTCCCAATTAGAACCTCTTTCATTTGTGATGGCACTTTTGACTACTATGTGGACCCAATTGTCGTTTGGATGTGTACGCTTTTTTGTGATTTTATTCTATTTTAAGACCCTATTATGTAGATATATTTATAGATGTACAATGCATTTCTACCTAACTTATCCTAGCCATGAGCTATTCTTACAATTAAGCTAAGAATGAGCATGAACCACATTAATTTTCATATGGAATAAATTCATATACATATTCAACCATATGATTCACTTAATATTAATAGAGTGAAAATAGATGCAGATAAATCAACAACCAAATACGTTACTAAAGTCCCTCTCTCATTCTGGTACAAACACTTAAAGAAGATTAAAATATCAATTGCCTCAGAGAACTCACAAGTGTGGGTTTTCTATGTGTAAACGAATCCCCTAAAGAACGACCTACTATGATTGACATTGTGGGTGTACTCCAAAACATCTGAGAGGTCCATTTCTAAGATTTGTTGGCATTCCGATCAAGTATAACACATTATTTGGGCAGTTCAAGTACTAAACAAGGCAATAAAAAACACAATAATCAAGGCAATACAAAACGCATATGCGATATATCGCATATGCGTTTTCTAAATGTTCCATATCGCACTTGCGATATATCGCATATGTGTTTTGTAAATGCTACATATCGCATATGCGATATTTAACATTAAAACACGCATATGCGATGTACATTTCCATGAACCTTAGCCTTGTGTTTGGGCTCGGGTTATTCCGAACGTACCATCAATAATGCATATGCGTTCCTGATTTGCACTTCGGAAGTGCGTTTCTGATTTCCTAAGTGGCACCTAAAAGTGGAACCAACTTCGTGCGAGCGCCTGAAAGTAATCATTTAAATTCTTTCCATGTGTGTGAAGTTGTCTACATGTCCACACTCAAAGCAATGAGATCATATAGGTGACTATTTTTTTTCAGAAATAGGAAGATGCTTGATATTGTGTAAGTGGATGTTGCTTATCGGTGACAAGGAGAAAGCGGTCGATTTGGGACACAATTGAGTAAACTTTTGTCTTTATAGTCTGTTCCTAGGAAAACCATGGTTCTTGTGTCTTTTGAAGGTCGATTAAGCGGTTTTGCTCCATTTAGATTTGTTTCTCTAGAGTTTGGAGAGTGGCAGGATCTGCGGTGGCCTTTTGTTGGAAAATTTGTGCCAAAGTAGTATGAAATTTTCCTATATCAATCAAAATTTGTCCATTAAAAGTGTATAATGTATTCAAAACTAACTTGGATTGTTGTTGTTACGGAGAAAAATTCCTATGGCTTGGGGTGTACCACAATAGAAAGAGTAACCACAGAAATCAATCCCTTCCCAATATGCAAGAGAAATAAAACAACTAACACTAAAGGATCTCGAAACATACCTTATTCCGAATGGTTGATGTAGATCCCTATTGAGCTTTTCCAATCCCGCTTATGTTAACAATTTTCTCTCTCAACAATCAACAAACAAGACAAGCATGCTATATAATGGTGTTATACCTACTCTAGCATATATAATCAATAATGTATAAGCAATTAAAAGCATCCATGGATTCAATATTCATTTAAATGCACATCATTGGATAGGAAAAGATATTTCTATTAATATAAATCAGAGATTACATGAATGACAACCTCTGTTAGCATGTCTGCGAACCAGAGAAATCGAGTCCTCCACCTGGGCCTCCACCACCTCAATCCTCCATCTCTCGATAGAAAGCTCACAAGCAAAGGAAAGCTTGGGAAGATCACCAAGCTCTCCAAGGGACAAAGGGATGTATACTCAAGTATAAGCAAGCTATGGAAACAATGGACTATAGTTTTCTTGCTCTTCAATTCCCCCCTCCTCAATGTATCCAAAGGGTTTCTTATATAGTACTTCAATGGGGTAATGGAAGGTCAAATCTAAGCGATATCGAGGCATATGGAAGGCCAAGAGACAAGTGACTCAGATCCACTTCAAGGAAAACTCCAAAACATTTGGCCTTTTGCACACATCTTGATGTACGCGGGTTTTAGGGTTAAATCGGGGGGGATATACGGAAAAGGGATTAAAATTCGCGTACAGCAAATAACAGTTGTTTTTAGGGATGATCTTGGAAACATCAAAGGTACAAAAATAGTCCACGGGGTCTAAAGAGTTTGCAGAGGGATAGGGAAGGCCATAAATGTGTGATCTACCATGTGTGGTAAAATCAGTTGTAATAGATTCCCCCTAATGTGTGAGGTTAGAGGGGTGATACGATGGCTGAAATACATTATAAGTCCATCCCAGAAGTGGAGTGATAAAGAACCAGGTGGAAGAACTAGCCATCCAACAATATAGTACAAATATCTCTACATATGAATGCACATACATACAATAGTCCCGGATACATAAGAGTACAATGGCCATGAATAGGCATGATACAAAATATGACATGTGTGGTCATTGCCACATACAATATAGATAGATCAGAATCTCCATGATGAATATATAAAAAGGATAATGATATCCATGAAATATGAAGATATACAATGGATCAAGATCTTCATAATGGTTGAAGATATCTGATATACACTGGAATCAAGTCACGAGAGATGAAATCTCATGAACACTGGCATGATCAAGGAGGTAGCATATCAGAAATGCCACTAATCTGGAAAGTCTTCTACACAAACCGCTACGAGTACATGTCCTACTATGTGAATAGAGGTATTGAGGTCAAACATAGTAGTCCATCATCTGATTACCAGTCATTGATGTATACCATTAACAAACGTGAGATCACCCACTGATAATGAAAATGGGAATCAAGGTACTAGAGTGCAATCTAACAAGTGCGAATAAAGTTGTTGAGGTTGAACACTTGAAACAATCCATCGATCAAGGGACATTGATGTATTCCCAAAACTGTCAATGGAAAGAGAACCTACCACTGATGACTGTAAGTCTCAAGGCACTCAAATGACTCTAGACTCCTATCCCAGAATAAATGATCTGAAGTCGATGGGATGAAATCTGTTGGAAGGAGGGCATTAAGGCATCCCCCATCATCCAACATGAGGTACTCAGCAAAGCTATATAATGTGGAAGAACTCGATCATAATGTGCTTGAACCAGTACTAGTACTGGGAATGGCCGACATGCAAAGTCAAGAAAACTGAGGAATGGCCTACTTAGGCTTCAAATTCCTTTGAACAAGAGCATAAAGGTGAACGGTGACTAAATCTAGGTAGCACAGACTCAATATACAAAACTGGGACATCCCTGCGACATAGGAAGCATCAACAGAGGCTCCATAGGGACTAGAAGCTTAAACAGTCGGTGGAGATAAACTCAGAGAAATGAGTACAGCTCCTAAAGTCAAACTATTGACCCAACCAACAGATGTGATATATAGTGCTCTGTTTGAAGGTGATACGACTCGACTACTTCCAAAGATAACATCTTTTCCTATCCGACTTTTTGGTTTTTTGTTTTTTCCCTTGGACTTTTTCAAATATTTTGAAAATCTTGAAAAAGAATAAAAGTGCTTTACAGTTAGAAATATAGGAGGAGAAGAGTGTCAATGGGAAAAAAAACTAGTTTCAAGCAGCGGAACATACCTATGCTCAATGCAAGGAAATATGTGTAGGATAACGACACTCGAGGAAAAGTTCCCTCTTGGTAAAAAATGGGGAATCAAGCTGCAAAAGATATATAAAATGGCTCTGCTTGGCTGGACATGAGACAAGATCGGGCTATATGGCTGATAATCAAAGTCAGGGAAGACGACATAAGGCTTAATAAGGAAAGCAAAACTCATGATAATGCAATTACAACTTGACATAAGGTAGTCATGGGGAAAAATCCCAGCAAAAAGATCAAGAGGAGTATGGAGCTCTTACACAAAGTCATGGCGATACTATATAAAGGACTCCCACACCCTAAAGGAAAAATGTCACCATGGGCACCAAATGCGAAATGGGAGCTAACTAGAGTACCCATGTATGGTCAAGATCTACCATTCACATTATGTCACTTCTAAAAGCAACAAGAAGTTTCCGTGACAAGATAGAATGGGTTCGTACCTAAGGTTATAATGAAATGGTCATAAGGTCATGCAAAGTGCAAATAGATGTGAAACCTAACCTATATGCCAGTTTAGACACAATACCTAAAATAGGCACGAACGAGTCAAAACCATGGTCAAACCACGCTAAAAACGGACTCCTACATCATCAAATTAGTTCAAAACAGTCCAAAATGGTCAGAAATGGTAAAAAACTATAGAAAGTGGGTAAAAAATTTAAAAATTCCATATCACTTGAAATTTTTACCCATTTGAGCTCAAAACTTTCGATGCGAATTTTGGGAGCATCGTCCAACGAAATTCGACACCGTTTGATCCAGGTAACTCCTCATGTCCTCCTCTTCCTATTTCATGTCAATTTTTTAAATTTTCATGGTCCAATCAATTTTTCAGTCCATCCCAAGTTTTGAGTTTCATCCCACACAGAAATCGGGGGTTTTTTCCACGTATAAGGCTCGCCATACGTGGAAAAACAACCCAAACCCACGTACATACACGGCTGTTTTGTAGACAGTCACGTATGAGGCCGCAAATGGGGTTTTCAAAGGAAAATGCTAATCAAAACTCTAGTTTTTTGTCCAGGATGGTGTTTGAGTGGAGGGAGAGAGAACATGGTGATGTAGAAGAGGCCATGCAAGGTGATGTTATGGCCCAACAAGCATTACGGGTGTGTAGTTTGTATAAATTTTGGTGTTTTGGTAGCCTGAGGGCCAAACCAAGACTTCTCCAGCTGCTAGTGGATTACTAGGATCGAGACTCTGAGACTTTTCACATTGACGGGATGTCACTCAACATTGAAGTTGAGGATATATACTTTATCACTAGTTTATCTTGATGAGGAGAGGTGGTAAATCTCTGATCTCGTGGGCCAGGAGGTGGATTGACTATTGATGAGTACATTGCGGTGTACTGCTTTCCGGACACAGAAAAGGTTGGGAGTCAAATCCCGACAAACTCTATCTAGGTTCTGGGACTGAAGGCCATACTATTGGTATTAGGCAAGATATCCGGATTAGCTTCACTACACTAGGCCTCTTGGCCACTGATGTTCTATGCTGTGGAGTGTATGAGATCCATAATGTATGACTGGAGCACTGCGCTATTGAGCAACATGAAACAATAGCTCGGTGACTGCAAAATGGGCAGGGTGCAAAACTTCGGTTTCGGCAGCATAATAAGAACGTTCTTCTTTAAGCGGGTACCAGGGATAATCCCTAGAGTGGACATTCCTCCACATGGAGTTCGAGATGAGGCCCAACGATGTTGGGAAAATGTTATGCGCAGACTGGGCGGAGGTAGGGTGGCTAACCCCTACCCATCAGACTTCTTTCCATGGTGGCGGAGGCAGATCATCACCATAGATGACTACCCCTATGCAGGGATAGACTTCCGTGGAGATACAGACATGCCCCTACCCCCAGGAATGACATATGGTGTCATAGGTAACGAATCCCAAACCCACTTTTTAAGTTTTTTGAATTATAAAATTTTTTAGTGTTTTTTGAGATATTGACTGAAAAGACATGTTTTGGTGTGACAACACATAGTGACAATCTATCATGTATATGCAGATATTGGACCACGATGACTGGATGGTTTCCCTTGTCATTGATGAAGGGGAAAAGGAGATGATATCATGGGTGCAGATGCAGAGCGAACACTCCAAAGCATTCACACAAACTTCGTACGTTTGACACACAGGGCACCCATGGCACAAGTCGAGGACTTTCCTGAGGCCATGCAGCGCCAGGTGGTTGGTGTACCACAGACATGGGTTCGATTATTCCAATGGCTAGCTATATCCATAGTGTGCTATCATGATTAGAACCCCCCTCCTCCTCAGTCTTAGAGACTTGAGAGTATTCCTTTTTGTATGACCATGTATTATATTTTGGTGGCTCGAAAGCCCCAATTTTGCATTATGAAACTTATGTATTATGATGTCACTTTTTGGATATTAATTAAAAAACTTTTATGATGATCGATTTTATTTATTTACATGTGTGCAAAAATGTATGTTTGTGATATGCTTATGGTCTATGAAACAAATGCCAATCTAACANAAGCAACTTTATTAAAAATTTTTGGAACATGAATGTATGTTATATTCTCAAATTTTCATTCTAGCAATCTCACACGTAAGAATCTTCGTAATAATATCATATCCCTAATATGATACAAGCCATTAAGCTGTGAAAACACTAACTGTGAATCAATATGTACCTCAAGAGATAGAACACCATGTGAAATGGTATCACGCAATAACTCAATAATGACACGATATTCAGCAACATTGTTCGAATAAGGCCATAAACATACGCCTCCTAAAGACAATACTTGACCCGTAGGAGTATAAATCACCCAAGCAGTCGAAGCTGAGTTTTGAGTGTGACGGCTAGCACCATCGATGAATCATATGTAAATGGAAGACTCCATCGACATCTACCATAAGAAACCAAATCTAATCAACAAACCCGATCACCATAAGAAAACCTAACTATGCAATTCAAAAATTGTACAATAATATACAACAAGCAGCCTTGGCTGAAGATCATGCATAGTATTTTTTAAGATAGAGCCCATTTCTAGGCTCCGGCAAGGCTGTCCCTTCATAATCCACTAGCTCACAGGTGCCCTTCTCTAACACATGTTTGACCATGTAAGGACCATGCCACATGGGATTAAACTTCCCTACCCCCAAGGGTTCTTTAGCTTGATCCCCAAAAAGGATGAAATAACCTTAACTAAACTTCCTCAGATGGACAGACTTGTCATATTGGACCTTGATGCGATGCTTATTTACTTCTAGAGCCACTAAGGCATCTTGGTGCTGCTCATCAAGCTGCTCTAAGTGGACCAAACATTCTTCCAATGTGGAAGTGTCTGGTAAAAGCTCTATATCTAGCTTCAGAGAAGGGATTTCGCATTCAACTAGAAAGACCAACTCCACCCCATGTACAAGATGATATGGAGAGAAATTGGTGGCAGTCTTAAACACGGTTCTATAGGCCCACAAAGTAGGATATAACATGATATGTCAATTTGTCTTGCTTTGTGCGATGGTTCATTGGAGAATGGAATTAAGTGATTTATTCAATGCTTCAACCTGTCCATTCACCTAAAGGTAATAAGAAGAGGAGTGCTCCTGCTTATACCCTAACTTTGAAGCCAACTCTTCCATCATTTTATTCTAAAAGTGCCTACCATGGTCAGTGACAAGCTCTTTCAGAATGTCGAACCGAGTAATAATTTGGTTGAAAATAAAATGTGCGGCTGTCTCACCATCGGATTTAAACGTGGGCATAGCCTCTTCCCATTTCATGAAATAATCGATAGCCACTATAATGTGATGATGCCCCCTAGATGAAGCTGGGTTGAAATCCATAAAGTCAAGCCCCCACTTGGTGAAGGGATCGGCGGTGACAATAGGATGTTACGGGACTGGATGCGAGTGCATATTGCATGCAAACACCTAGCAAGGGTGACACTTCTTGATCGCATTAACAAAATATTTGAAGATCGACTGCCAAAAATATCATGCTCTCAAGATTTTTTGGGCTGTAGAAAGCCTAAATAAATGACCACCACACGCCCCTCCGTGGAAATCATTCAGCACAACCTCAGCCTCATCATGGGTTAAACAATGACGTAAAATGTAATTTACCCCACGGTGGTACAAAGTGTTATACACTATAAGGTAGTTCTGAGCTACATGATGTAATCATCGTCACTCATCCCAGGAAAGGTGAGTAGGGACCTTCAATGGTTGAAAATATACAATGAAATACCCGTACCATGGGTCCAAAGTTGAGATAAGGAAAATATGCTCATCGACGAATGCATCCTCATAAACCTCTTCCTCCTCCAAACTTGGAAAATCACATATGAGCTCCGCAAAGATCAATGATTTCTTCGATTTCTCCGAAACGAATTCGAGATCAAACTCTTGCAAAATAACAATCCATTTATTGTATTTTCCCCCAATCATCCTTCTAGTGAGGATGAACTAAAACGGATTGATATAGCTACAACCAAGGTTTGGCGAAGGATAATGTAATGTCTCAATCTCTAAACCGCTTGAACGGTGGCCAAGGAAAGCTTCTCCACATGGGAATAACATATTTCTGCACCAATAAGGTTTTGGCTCAAATAATATATGACATGCTCGTGGAGCTCCTCATCCTCCTGAACCAAAACCATACCAACCATCTCCATGGACATGGCCACATAAATCAAGAAATCACGGCTATAGTCAGGTGGACTAAGCATGGGGGGCGATGCTAAGGCTTGATTAAGATCACCAAAGGACTCCTGGGCTCACTCATCCCAGCAAAAAGGAGTGTCCTTCTTTAAAAGATGCATAAAGCCTTTAATCAAGTTGGGAAAATTAACTACGAACCTCCGTAAGAAATTTTCCATGCCTTGCAAACACTGAAGGTGTCTAATATTACACGGGGGAGACAATTGAAGTATTGACTCAACCTTTAAGGGATTGAATCTTATACCCTCCTTGGATACGATGAACCCTAGCAAGCAACCAACAGACACGCAAAAGATGCACTTATGAGGACTTAAACAATCCTGGTAATGACGACATCTTTCAAATACTAATCTCAAATGGTATGGATGACGCACTCTCAAACGCGAATGAGCAGCAAGGTCATCCAAATACACTTCGATAATTGTTTTAAGATCATGAAAAATTAAGGTCATTGCCCGTTGAAATGTAGCTCCAGTATTTTTAAGGCCGAAAGGAATCTTCCAATATGAAAAAGTACCCCAAGGACAAATAAATGTAGTCTTATATTGATCCTCAGGTTTTATCTAAATCTTATTATATCCAGAAAAACTATCCATGAAGGAGAATACATCTCTTCATGCACACTCATCCAAAATCTGATCAATAAATGGTGTGGGAAAATTATCCTTAGGACAAGCACGATTTAAATCATAGAAATCAATGCATATACAGATCGCTCCTTGCTTCTTATCAACCAGAATAGGATTTGAAACCCACTCCATCAGGGGAATGGGATAGATAAAACTGGCTTTTAACATTTTTTCTATCTCAGCCTTAATGGCGGGTGCTTTTCTAGGATTCACCGCACGTAAATGTTGTCGAACCGGCTTTACATTTGGATAGGTCTTAATCTCATGTTCGATAATATGAGGGTAAATACCTGTCATTTTCTCGTATGACCAAGCAAATATGTCATGGAACTCTTTAAATAGCTCGGTATACTCCTTGATCTCATCAGGGGAACAACTTGCCCCAATGTAGACGTTCTCAACTTTGCCACGATCGCGAGAAATATTGATAGGAATAGTAGGTGATAAATTCGCCATGTTCCCATCAGCCATCTGACCAGGAGAGCTCAATGGAATCATGGGACTACTAATCTTCTCGCTACTAATCTCCCTAAAGTCATCACGCTCCATACGGTCGATTTCAGGAAGAAAATATGATCGATGATGTAATTTTTCCCAAGGTGGCTCAACCCCAAACATGGCCTCAATAATGGATTCATCTGATGGAAAAAAATCTTCGAGGCAATCATGTGCATGAGAGGACTCAACTTCCCATGTAGGCAGCACATACAGGTCCTCCTCCTCTGTCCGTGAGGAGGAAGGACTAGGCTCTACGACTTAGTCAAGATTTGCTTGATATGCTACCATCGTTGTAGGCAACGACACATCTATTTCAATAGGTCCAATCGAAGGACTTGGTGAAGGAAGAATCCAAGGATCTTCCATATGGGTAGTGCAAAAAGACACCGAATTCAATGAGAATGAAGCCCCACCAAAACTAGATCAATCATAAGAACAAGCGCAGGATAGCTAAAGGTTCCCATAAGAGACGGATACATACCCACACCCACAGTACCAGTTGCCTTCTAAGAATGATCGATAATTGGGATAGAAGTTCTCGATGATGCATTAACACTCATATTACGGAATGAAATCTGATCAATCGTAATGATATTCCCATTAAATGGAAAGCATACCACTCGAAAGACAGAAGAGGATACGGCTTGCATACTATACATCCAATTCCAGCCCAACAAAAGATTGTAGTCAAGGGGTGCATCAACCACCTCGACCTCAATCGTGACGGTCTTCCCTCCCAATTGGACCTTAAGAGAAGGAAGAATCCCGTGTGGCTGAAATGATTTACCATCAAAAGCTGTCAACATAGTAGCGGATTGAGACAACTTGGGAGAACCCAAACCCTTCCAACATGACAAATACATCACGAAAACAGCAATGCCTTCATGAATAACAGTGCATTTGATGGTCATATTAAGACATTCTACATGAATCAAAAGAGACACATAGTAAGGCAAGCGAGGCTGTATTCCCATGGTGTCAAATTTGATAATGAAAGAAGAGTTATCATCATTAACCCTAAGAACATAAATCAAGGCTCTCCTCTATGGAGGACAAGTTTGAAGTACTTCAAGTGCAGACATCGCACAAGGAGTTTGGCCCAAATCCTCGATAATGGAATAGTTCTGGGCAGCTCGAGCATTAGGATTGTGCCCTGAACGCTTTAGGAATCCCTTAGGAATATGAGGTGCAACTTTAGATTTATCCATAGGTTTTTTGATACACAAAGAGCTCTCAGGTGGAGCGGGTTCCTTTCCAAGGTCCGATTGTGACAAACCATAATCCTTTGCACGAGTCACAAACTTAGTAGTGCGCACCATGTTGATGCAACCATGACCAGTATTGACCTCTGGCAGATTTTGATCTCCAACCGATGCACAATGAGGATCAATGGTCCTTGAGTTCATATTTTGATTGTTGAGTAAAGGATTAGTTAGCACGGGTGGACCCTGTGCTATGAACCTTGAGGCATCTTCCATACAAGGGCACAAGGGAGTGAGGTGGTCATCCTTACATAACTTGCAAGGAAACTTTACCTTACGTTTAGTCTACTTGTCCCCCCTAGCATTACGAGTGTTCTTGTCATTATAATTAGTATTTTCATTCTTATTCCCATCCTTACAATTATTTTCCCTTTTTTCTTATTCCTTCTAGGCTGTTGGTTTCCCTTCTGGTCCGACGATTGCATCGAAAGTACACTTGCCAATTGGGTAGGTTGAGATGAAGTCGTGGCTTGTCCCGATGTGAATTGATTAACTGACAATTGGCTCACTTATTTCACAATCGAATCCGCATGTTTGGTACTTGTAGAGCCCACAATGCCATTGGCATGTGGCCTAGGCTTGATCTTGGGATCGAAACTAGATCACGGAGCATTAGGTATAATCTCATACAAAATCCTGGATTGAGCGTAGATCAAATCCAACTCTTGTGCCCTAAATATTGCTTGTTCCTCATTTTGGACTCTGGATATAGAAACATCCTTCATGATGTAAGGTAACAACGACTTGAGGAACCAATCAAGGAGAAATTTCGGTGGTATAAAGGCTTTAATCAACCGCTTCCATCTACACCACTCTTGAATATGATACGAGATATGTGTGGCTTTGTCTTGTCAAAATGTGGACAAGAGTTCGGTACCAACGTCATAACGTACGGGTAGCTGAAAGTGATTGAGGAAAGTCATGGAAAGGTCATAAAAAAAACGTATGCCCCCCTTGGTAACTCTATATACCATTTCCCTGCAGGCCCGATGAGGGTGCATTGAAATAGCCTCAAACAGATTGAATCATCATGTAAGGAATTGGAAGAGCACCAAAGGTGAAAAGTAGTGACATGTTCACTAGGATCTTCTCTAGCTTTACCCTCAAACTTGGGAATGTCCGAAGGAAACTTGTTAGGGACGGCCGGCCAGGTCGGGTCATGAGATACCAGGTCATTCATAAGTCTTGATAAGTCAGGTAAGTTCAATGTTGCGAGGAAAGGAATCCTAGGTTGAGCCAATCTATGCCATGCTCCCTGATAGTTCTGGTTTATGTAAGGCTGATTGCTATAAATACCATGGGCTTGTCCATAATAACATCCTCCCATTTGACCCGTATAGGGCTGCATGGAAGCATTGTGATGTGGGGTATCTTGATTATGCGGTGCTACAAAGCCATAATTGGAAGAGTAAGCAGGTTTTTGATACCTGTACCCATAGGGTTGATAGTTCTGTCCATACTACGGTCCATAAGACTTTCCATGAGAAGCTCCATAAGGTGTCCCATGGGATGTCCCATGAGAATGTCCATAGTTAGGGATATGGGGAAATCCTTGAGATGGACCATAAGACAATCCAGAAACAGGGATATGACCTCCCAACACAACAGGAGGTACTTGACTCTGAGATACTACCATGCGAGCAATCGCAACACGAACATGGCTAGTAGCGATATTTTGGCCCAAAGGACCACATGAATGAGGGAGAGGAAGGGTTGTAAAAAACGCATTCGAAGGAGTAGGGTTTGAGGAAAAAGGGACATGTAAAGGAATGTAAGTGGTGTTCCCAATGGTCACTCATCTCAGTTTTGGCATTTGTATATGACTATTAACACTAGGTCTAGGACGAACATGTGAGGTTGCTTCCACCATTGGGATGGAAGGTGCAATGTGACTAGTGCTCCTAAACCTCTCTGCATGGAAAGGAATAGGAGTGCCCCCAGGCGTAGTGCTAGGTTCAACTTCTGACTCGACATGATGTGCTGGATCAGGTGCAGGGATATCAGACATGCCATAACAAACATGACTAGTGCTTGTGGGTTCATAATGAGTCTCGTCGCCTAGTAACCAATACCAGCAACCTGTGAATGAGGGATCATAACCAGATTGTGAAGGTATTTTTGGTGAAGGATCATATATGGGAGTAGGATATTCCTCCCCAACCTTGTGAGGTGGAGAGGACATCTCTGGAGTCTCATCCTCATGATCTCCTATAATGTGTGAATCAAAGTGAGAAGTAGTCCTCTTGGACTGTCTGTTTCTCCCTCCCAAAGGAGGAGGAGACGTGGAAGGCAGAAGTCCTGCTAAATGACTAGAAAGGCGAAGTGCCACGCTCGAATCCACAATGAATAAAAAAATGAAAAGACTCGATCTAATCATGCAAATCCTAGGAAAACTATCATGCACAGAGCATACAAATATAAAATGTAAAGCAAAATCGCAAGCAAACAATCGTAGGATATGTGAGCTCCTGAATGAAGCAGGTATGTCTCACCTAGGAGAGGCTTGAGACTCCCATACACAACAAGCAGAGGTTTGTAACCAATTATAGTGGCCCTAAGCTTCAATGCATATAGGACTATGTTTTCTGACCCCTACCTGGTCAGGACACCTGCAAAATAACCTCTGCTAAGTACCCCCTCGATAACCTAGGTAAGGAAAATAAGGTCACCTCAATATAATCAATGCTCAGGTAGACAGTCGCAGGAGGGATTCACCATATGGGCAGGGTAGCAAAGCCTGAAACTCTCGAAAGAGCCCCCAGATATGAATACAATCCTGGAAATATCTCTGGTGCTACTCAGTTACAACCAGGGGTCATCCCAATCATAACCGCTCACACTGCCTCGTGCTTAACTCCCTTGTAAGAGGAGGATCCTGAGAACACTAATTATATAAAGGAATTTCACACTCTCACCTGGATAGACACATAAATGTTTCGTTTAGTGGTCTTGGATAATTTACTTACAATGAACTATTCCAAGACCCTAAAACCTAGTCTTGTTGGTGCACCCTATAAAAGAAAAGAGTGTAATTCATTTTATTATGCATTTATTTTAATTGGCTTATTACTCAAAGGGTAAACGGTCATGCAACTAATGATGTTATGACGCAACAAGAAGTAAAATGCACACCTAACAATCAATGAAAATGCACTGTGTCAAATGAAGAACAGGGTATGCTACTACGTGAAATGAAAAATTTTCCTTCAAATGAATATGCAATCATTCCTATATGAAAATATGACTAATACTCTCCAAGAAAACCTAATGCAAGTACCATGCAAATGCAAAACGCAAACAATGCATAATGATGCAAAAAGCAAATGTTTTTGTATTTTTTGAATTAAATGAGATAAAAAGCAAAAGTATGACTCTACAACCCTCAGACTCTGCAAGCACTACCAGACAACACCCAAGAAAAGGACCAAGGTAAAATATACCTAATGCACTAATCCCAAAACAAAAAATAGAAAATGAAATGACAAGAACATTTTCAAAAATTTAAACTAAAAAGCATCTCTGGTTAGAAACAGGGGTGTATACCGACTCCAGAAGCATCCAAGAAGACTCAACAATCATCCAAACTCACCCAACAACACTTAGTATTCCCCCAGAAGGAAAAAATCAGGGCATACGCGACCATTTGCAGTAAATCTGCGTATATGCGCGACTATTCTAGGAAAACCCGTGTGTACACACGACTGTGAAGGAAAAACCCGCGTACAAGAAGAAAAATAGATAAAAAGAAGACAAATAGACAAGCTAAGACAAAATTAACTCCTATAAGACACTACTAGGCAAACATGCCCCCAAACTCAACTCAAAAATAGATAAATCAGAGCAATTCAAGAACATTGAATGCCGACAAAACCCCCAAAGGAAATGACTAGGAAGTCCCCAGTATGGTCGCCAATTCTGTTACGAAGAAAACTTCCTATGGCTTAGGGTGTACCACAATAGATAGAGTAACCGCAGAAATCAATCCCTTCCCAATATGCAAGAGAAATAAAACATCTAACACTAAAGGATCTCGAGACATACCTTATTCTGGATGGTTGATGTAGATCCCCATTGAGATTTTCCAATCCCGCTTGTGTTAACAATTTTCTCTCTCAACAATCAGCAAACAAGACAAGCATGCTATATAATGGTGTTAGACCTACTCTAGCATATATAATCAATAATTTATAAGAAATTAAAAGCATCCATGGATTCAATATTCATTTAAATGCACATCATTGGTCAAGAAAAGATATTTCTATTAATATAAATCAAAGATTACATGAATGACAACCTCTGTCAGCATGTCTGCGAATCGGAGAAACTGAGTCCTCCACCACCTCAATCCTCCATCTGTCGATAGCAAGCTCACAAGAAAAGGAAAGCTTAGGAAGAACACCAAGTGCCCCAAGGGACAAAGGGATTCAAACTCAATTATAAGCAAGCTATGACAACAATGGACTATAGTTTTCTTGTTCTTCAATTCCCCCCTCCTCAATGTATCCAAAGGGTTCCTTATATAGTGCTTCAATGGGGTAATGGAAGGTCAAATCCAAGCGATCTCGAGGCATATGGAAGGACAGAGACAAGTGACTCGGATCCACATTAAGGAAAACTCCAAAACATTTGGCCTTTTGCACACATCCTGATGTACGCGGGTTTAAGAGTTATATCCGCGTGTATACGCGGAAAAGGGATTAAAAGTTGTGTATAGCAAATAACAATTTTTTTTAGGGATGATCTTGGAAACATCAAAGGCACAAAAATAGTCCATGGGGTCCAAAGATTCTGCAGAGGGACAGGGAAGGCCATAAATGTGTGATCTACCATGTGTCGTAAAATCAGCTATAACAGTTATGCTTCTATGTCATATTCTTTTGACTGCCTATGTTAGCTATGGTAGATTTGGTACTGATTTGCGAGAAGTACAAACATCTGCTTGACATATTCTTCATCCTTTTAGCGGACTTCCTCCTCGTACATTTTTAAAGTGAGGGACCTGAATAAGATAGTAATTTGATATAACAAATTCTTGATCAAGGGTCGCTAGAGGATTGATGCATCTTGGTAGAGTATTTACCGATAAGTTTGTAATGCTTTGTTTTGTTCTTCTTCAATCCCGTCGACTTTACGCTTGTCAACCACCCATATTTTATTATTTTCTTTATGAATTGTATCTAGGAGAGCATCAAGTTCATGATCTTTTGGTATTTGGGATCAAACATAACTGGTGTTTTTGTTGGGTCTTTTGTGATCTTGAGAGATACCTTTGATGACTTATTTTTAACATTTTTGTTTTTCTTCTTTTGGGAACCGCCAGCTGGAGATACTACAGTCGAAGAAGTAAGAAGAGGAGTCGATGATGTGGTAGTTAGAGGTGGACTGGTTGACTCTAGAGGAGTAGTCTATGTAGAGGGCATAGTCGATACTAGTAGAAAGGTTGATGTCAAAGGAGCGGTCAACACCAATGGAATGGTCGGTACCATAGGGATGGCCGATACCAGAGGAGCAGTCAACATTAAGGGAATGATCGACACCAAAGGAACAAACGAAATAGACATAGGAGTAAAAACAAGGTTAATTTTTTTTTTGTTGAGCATTCCCCAATAGGAATAGAATTAGAACTGGTAGACTGAATGATCATCGAGGTATCCAAAATATTTGGTATTCTTTGATAAGTATCTTGATAAGTAGTTGAAGTCAGAACGCTCGATATGTTGATGCCATGTGGTGGTAAGACTAGAATGGCAGGATAGGTAGTGGATTCCTGAACCCATCGCACGGTAACAATCAACCTCCAATTAGGAAAGAGGTTAGACATGCTGGGTACAAATTGGTGAAAGTTAGGGTCCTACAAATTTTCAGATATAGTCAGATATTTCTCTTCAATGATTTTAGAGGACAGAGGTGGTGAGTTGTCAAGGATGGGTACACGGTTTTCCATTTGTGATTGTATATGAATTTTCAATTTCTTTGATGGATTCAATTTTACCTATATAACAACCTCTCAACTGGAGAGGACTTTGTCAATTTTCTCATCTACTGAGATGTGACTTGTGACTACATCCTTGTTGGCGCAATCCTGACCAACAAAACCCAATCGAAAAGGGTTCCACTCTATCGATGCTCAACATGCCATGACCTCCCTGAGCATCGAAACAGACAAGTTTTACCCTGTTCAGCATGTTGCCACCTTTCACACACCTAGGTTACATGGCAGAAATATTTAATCCACTCGGTGTGTCCTTGGGGGCAAGTCTCGAGTCAAGGCTATCACCTTGTTCTTGACTCCTCTGTTCAGGCTAACTCCTAACCAAGCCAAAAGGGGTAGACCCTATTAAATTACTAAGGCTAGTTACTTAGTCTGATGGTGTTATATTAATTAGGAGTTTTGAAATTAACCAATGGAAACAAAAGATAACAAGATGCAATATTTAAAGCATATAAGCATAGTAATGACACTCAATATATATATAATCGAAAGAATTGATCAAAGTAAATCACCTGTGCCTTAAATGGAGTCAACAGAGAAAATAATGTGCTTGCATGTGCTTGAAAGAATGTTTAGCAAATGTCTCTTGGTATATTTTAAATTAATGTGGAATGTGAATGAATTAATTTAGGCGAAAAGGGGACTTCAGATATACCCGAGGGGTACTTGGAGTATGTCCAAAAGTGAACTTTCACGGCTACCCGCAAGGTTTTTGTGGGCTAGAATAGAGTATCAAATACTATTGTTCATAACGCCCCCATCAGGGCATGACAGAGATTGGCGCCTCGAGGTCACTTTCCAGTTTTTCCCACTCCTTTGGGTATTTTGCCACCGTTTACAAATCATTCGAGGCATTGGATTTTCGCTTGATGGTTTGTCAATTTGAGAGGTGAAGACTAATTAATCTAGTCACTCAAGTGATTTTTATGTAGCTTGAATTATCAAATGAACCTCAGCCAAGTACAGAGCATACACACTGGAGTCTTTGTTATTTTTAGTAAATTTTAAAAGAGGTGTTCTTATTAAAAAGAAAAACCCTCCACGAACCTATTTCGTTCCACGTGGACCTCAATCGGGGAATCAAGGAGGGGTTGATTTTATTATGATTATTAAAACAATTAATGAAAATGGAATCATATATACACCACACCATTTTTCTAATTAGTCCTACCACGCAGCTCTTTCCCCTTGTAGGTCAATCGGGAAGTCGTGGGGTAAGTGGTATGATTAATTTTGAATTGAAAATATGGAATAATGCAAAATATTATCAAAGTATACAATCCTGCATGTCAATACTAAACTAGAACAAAAAAAGGGGAAAAATGCAAAAAAGTGAAACGGACGTGGATCCCCCCAGGGGGGATGGTGAATAGGCTCGAAAGAGCCTATTTGAACAGATTTTTATTTTTATTAGCAGAAATTACAATATAAAAAAACTGAAATTAATCCATATGGTCCTTATATGGAATTAGACCAAAGGTTTACAAATTGCAAAACTTTGAAATTTTGGAAGACGAAGACCCCCTGGGGGGTTTCGAATGGTACAAAAATGATTTCTGGACAGAACCTCCTCCTCTTTTATGTTACACCTACTAAAAAAAATCAATCCTATCACATTTAAATATGCCCAAAAGTACTTTTGGATGAACAAACATTTTACCCAAAAATCTAAGTTAAAACTAGTTTTTAAAGAAGTAGAAAAGGAACAAAGGAAAGCAAGCTTTCCTTGGGATCTTGGCCTGATATTGGGGAAGCCAATATGAAGCAATTAAATTGATGAATATGAATTTTTATATTCTAAGTAAAAAACCATGCATTCAACAAGCTTTAGATCTACATTCACAGCCTTGAAAAATGACAATTTTCCCTAAAACTAGATCTAGGAAGCTTGTAAATTTTCTTTTAGGAATGAGATCTAGTTTATGAGATTTAAGGAAGCAATATATATGTAAAATAAACTCTGAAATTGATATATCTAAACAATTTTAAAGCTTCAAACAAGTAACTGGACTGATTTTAGAAAAAATTGAAGGAGGAAGAGGAAAAGAAGAGCATTTGTTGCTGGAAGCCTTGAAGATCAACTGTGGAGCTTTCTAGTGGAATTTCAAGGGACTATGCCTTTGAATGGTTTTGGAGAGAGTGAAGAATAAAACTAGATCAACATCCTCTCCAAGATAGGAACCTACAACTGAATCCAAAGACTTGCCAAAATACTTGTGAGATCCGGTTAATACATACATAGATATTTCAGAATAACATGCATATAAACTTATAAAACATGTTGAATCTAGATCTCTAAACATGCATCAAAAAGGAAAGAGATGGAAAATGAACTTATTAACAAACTTATTTCCTATCAAGATTATAATAAACTTATTATCAATATTAGCAATGAATCCACAAACAATCAACAAATTATGAACATAGATACAGGTTACCTTAGTAAAACATGGCAATGCTCATCCACACATACAATGACATGACACCATCTTTCCTCCAAAGCTTCAATTTATTCCAATAGAAAAATATATTACACAATATTACAACAACAATAGCTCCTCAATCCAACTCTTCACTAACACGGAAAGGAGGCAGCCATGCTTTATTTATACAAAAAATTGAAACCTGAGCCCAGAGGGGGCACAAATCCCAAGGAGATAGACCACTGCACTTGAAGGAGAGTCCATAAATGTCTGATCTGAAGCTGAACTGAGCTTCTACTGAGTCTGAATGTCAATTGGGGGGATGATTGAGCTAACACATCGACCTACCGAGTTAATCATCAACCACAGAGCCTCCAGAAGAGCCCACATGTATGGAGGAGAGAGATAGGGTGCAATTCCCCATAAAGGAAGCTGAAGTTCAACTTTGGATCCACCTAGATCACCTCCTTCAGTCAAGGATTTGTCAGATCCAGTCAATCTGGTGCCGATGAGACTGATTTCAATCAAATCGGTTGAGAATCCATTGATCTAGGATTTTAGATTTTCTCCATTATTCATCAATTTATTAATTAAAATAATAAATAATTGATTTTTTGGGGCTTTTTGACCTAAGTGATGGAAAATCACTCAAAACTAGGAAATAGTGGGTCTATAGGTTTACTGGGTGCTCTTAGCTTGAAAATGAGCACCTACATGACTGAATCTGAATTTTGAGCCCACTTTTATTACAAAACCAATTTTTCCAATTAAACTATTCAAAAATAGGCTAAGTTTTGGAAAAATTAAATTTTAATAAAACACACTTAAAAAATTAAAAAATAAAAAAAATTAAAAACCTAGGGGGACTTAGACATGTTCATATGACTCAACCATGATGCCTAGCATGTTTATACATTGACACATAGACTCTAATAACCTCAATAGGCCTAAATGCCAAGCCAACCACCCCAACTTTAGAGGTATGGAGTGAAAAACTCACAAATTACCAGTCGTTTATTCAACAATTGATAATAACCAAGGGAAAAAACACCCTGGGCTGATCAGATTGAAAAATGAGGTCTAGGAGATCGAGTCTTTTACAGACACTATCATGCTAGAACATTTATTACAATTCTCCCATGGGGTATGAACATGTGATATAGTACAACAATCACTTCCCATAAGCAATTCTGAAGTTCTTCTGAAGTCCGAACAAATCATCTTTGTCTGGTTCACCAGGCTCACTTGATAAAAACCACTAAATACAACTTAGGTGGTAACATCTGGCTCCAAGTGCAGAACGTGTGCTCGATCTGGTCTTTAAGGCAAGGAGAGGATACGAGAACACCAGAATCTCCGGTTTATATACCCTGTAAAAACATATCAACTTGACAAGAAAACCTCAGTAGCACAAGTTTTATAAAAAACCAAATGAACAATTAAGCGGATTTATTTAAACAAAATAAATGTAACTAACTATTTTTTTTTATATATAGCTAAGTACAAAACAAAAATGTAGAAAGTAAATGCTCTCTTTTAAGGAGCTTATTTTCCTACTCTAAGCATGATATAAAAAGGGTTAAGTGTAATCAGAAATCCAATGTAGCCACCTAAGCATTTTGTTAACATAAATTTTTTTCCTTGTCTTTGGTTACCAGCCAAAGTAAGGATACTTTATTTTGAAAATGCAAACCTACGTGATGATTTGGAATGAGTGGGATGGATGGGAAATCATAGGCATGAATAAAGTCATTAAAGTTCTTCCCAAACTGGTATGTGCTTGCGCAGGCTGCTTCTATCCATGTCTGGATAGGACTGATATACCAATCAGCATGGTGAGGCGGACTGACTATATCATCATACTGATCATCAAGGGTTACCAAATGATAACTCATTGTATAAGCACCAAGATGCTCCAAATCATAAGGAACCTCTATATGTGAAGAAGATGGTTGAGACTGATATTCTACTGACTACATCACATCTGACTTTTCACAATACTGCTTCTCAATATCTTCATTACTGATACCTTTGTGTGGCTCTGCATGATAAGAATCCGGATGATCATGTGAAAATTATGAATGCTCCTCTTCCATACTAAGATTTTCCCAGGTATCTAGATCCATGCTCCCCTCTATGGATGTATCGTAGATTGGACTTCCACAAATTTTTGAATAGACACTCCCCTTGCTAGACATATAATGGATGGGGTTCTCAATAAGATTTTCACAAGTTGGATTATCTATGAAATTCCAATAGTCATCATTCCCATATATGTTGGATATGAGAGAGTCTTCCTTGTTGGTATCACATCCTGAGATATAACTACCCTCCTCCTGCTCATAACAATCATCCTTCAGAGTTTTGGTTTTGAAGATACTATGAGAATTTAAACTTTCCAAAACTTCATCCCTAAGTGATGAACATAGAGGAGTATCATCATACACATCATAAATTTCTTCATAAGTGTCGATCTCTGTAATGGTTTCCTCATGAGGGATTTCTGGACAAGCATTGCAACAATATTGAGAAAATCTCAAATCTTCAATGTTTTCAGTTATGGTGAAATGAGGAGAGTCTTCAACAATGTGTTCAATCATGGGTTCCTTGTGAATCTCTTCAACATGATTGTCATGGATATTCCCATATTTAGAATCTTGCTGTGTAATGAGAGATACCTTATATTCTTTAAAAAGCTATTTAATTGTTTCAAGTTTCTTAAATAACTACTACACTGGTCTTTGATGGGAGTATCGTGGATCTCCTCTTCACTTAAATGTTCAAGAAGTGATTTCAAGTCTTCAATACTTTGTATCATGGAAAAAGGTCCATCATATGTTTTCATGTGATACTCTATCCCATATAGGTAGAAGGTAAAGATCTTTTCAAGGAACTCTTTCAAGCCATTCATACTACCCCTACCATCATGTCACTACTCTAAAAACATCCAAAGGAAGCTTGGAAATGGGGTTATACATTTATTAGGAAGGCCCTGATAGAACCAACAATAGGCCTCACGTTGAAAAGTACCAGCAAACATTTCCATCATATTGTTTTCATGAAGCACATTGGAGTCGGCCATCAACTGAAGGAAATATTTGACATGCCAGATGGCCAAATCACCATAATTCCCATGAAATACTGGAAGCCATTTATATGCATCCCCCACACCATCACAACAGTTAGGAAAACTCGAGATTTTTGAGAAATCAATAGGTTGAAAAAGTCCGGTTATCTAGGCACCATATTGATCCTTTAACCCATCCATATCAAAAATTAATAGTATGCATTTGATATAACCATTAAAACTTGTACTGAATATGTGGAGCTATCAAGTGATGAGATTTAAAGGTTTTAATATGTCGCATGGGATCATCTACACAAAACAAAACTTCACAAGTTTATGAGATAACAGGTTTTTTATCCCTTTAATGGAATCGCCACGTGAGATTTAAAATATACATTTAAGAACTCTCACAAAATTTACTTTTTGCTTTTCTTTGTAAAAATAAAAACTGAAAAAAGTCAGTGGAGTCACCAGATGAAAATTAAAGATCTACTCTAAGCCATTCATCAAACAAAGGAAAAACAAAAAGGAAGAAAACAAAAGTCATACTCCGGGAATAAAAGGATTTATCCTCGGCAACGGTGCCAAAAAGTGTTGCCGCCTTTCACACACATGGGTTACGTGGTAGAAATCTTCAATATAATCGGTGTGTCCTTAGGGGCAAGTCTCGAGTCAAGGCTGTCACCTTGTTCTTGACTCCTCCATTCAGGCTAACTCCTAACCAAGCCAAGGGGGGTAGACCCTATTAAATTACTAAGGCTAATTACTTAGTGTGATGGTGTTATATTAATTAGGAGTTTTGAAATTAACCAGTGGAAAAAAAGATAACAAAATGCAATATTTAAAGCATAGAAGCACAGTAATGACGCTCAATATATATATAATCGAAAGAATTGATCAAAGTAAATCACCAGTGCCTTAAATGGAGTCAACAGAGAAAATAATGTGCTTGCATGCTCTTGAAAGAATGTTTTGCAAATGTCACTTGGTAGATTTTAAAGTAATGTGGAATGTGAATGAATTAATTTAGGAAAAAAGGGGACTCCAAATATACCTGAGGGGTACTTGGAGTATGTCCATAAGTGAACTTCAACGGCTACTCACAAGTATACAATCCTGCATGTCAATACTAAACTAGAACATAAAAAAGGGAAAAATGCAAAAAAATGAAACGAACGCGGATCCCCCCAGGGGGGATGGTGAATAGGCTCGAAAGAGCCTATTCAAAAATATTTTTATTTTTATTAGCAGCAATTACAATATCAGCAAATGGATATTAATCCACCTGGTCCTTATATGGAATGATACCAAAGGTTTACAAATTGCAAAAATTTGAAATTTTGGAAGATGGAGACCCCCTGGGAAGTTTTGAATGGTCCAAAAATGCTTTCCGGACAATTCCTCCTCCTCTTTTCTGTTACACCTGATAAAAAAAATCAAGCTTATCACAGTTAAATATTCCCAAAAGTACTTTGAAATTACTTTTGGATGAACAAACTTTTTACCCAAAAATTCTAAGTTAAAACTAGTTTTTAAAGAAGCGGAAAAGGAACCAAGGAAAGTAAGCTTTCCTTGGTATCTTGGCCTGATTTGGGGGAAGCCAATATGAAGCACTGAAATTTCTGAATATAACCTTTTATATTCTAAGGAAACAACCATGCATTCAACAAGCTTTAGATCTACTTTCACAACCTTGAAAAATGACAATTTTCCCTAAAACTAGATCTAGAAAGCTTGTAAATTTTCTTTTAGGAATGAAATCTAGTTTATGAGCTTTAAGGAAGCAATATTTATGTAAAATAAACTCTGAAATTGATATATCTAAACAATTTTAAAGCTGCAAACAAGTAACCGGACTGATTTTAGAAAAAATTGAAGGAGGAAGAGGAAAAGAAGAGCATTTGTTGCTGGAAGCCTTGAAGATCAGCCATGGAGCTTTCCCGTGGAATGTCGAGGGACTATTCCTTTGAATGGTTTTGGAGAGATTGAATAATAAAACTAGATCAGCATCCTCTCCAATCTAGTAAACTGCAATTGAATCCAAATACTTGCCAAAATATATGTGAGATCCGATTAATACATACATAGAGATTTCAGAATAACATGATTATACACTTATAAAACATGTTGAATCTAGATCTGTAAACATGGATAAAAAAGGAAAGATATGGCCAATAAACTTATTAACAAACTCCTTTCCTATCAATATTATAATAAACTTATTATCAATCCTAGCAATGAATCCACAAACAATCAGCAAATTATGAACATAGATATAGGTTACCTCAGTAAAACATGGCAATGCTCATCCACACATACAATGACATGACACCATATTTCCTCCAAAGATTCATTTTATTCCAATAGAAAAAGATATTACACAGTATTACAACAACAATAGATCCTCAATCCATCTCTTCACTAACTCAGAAAGGAGGCAGCCATGCTTTATTTATACACAAAATTGAAACCCCATCCTAGAGGGGGTGCAAATCCTAAGGAGATAGACCACTGCAGCTGGAGAAGAGTCCATCAATGCCTGATCTGAAGATGAACTAAGCTTCTACTGAGTCTAAATGTCAATCGGGGGGCTGATTGAGCTGACACGTCGACTTGCTGAGTGAATCATCAAGCATAGAGCTTCTAGAAGAGCCCACACATGTGGAGGAGAAAGAGAGGGCACAAAGGAAGCTGAAATTCAACTCTGGATCCACCCAGATCACCTCCTTTAGTCAAGGATTTATCAGATCCAGTCAATCTGGTGCCAATGAGACTAATTTGAATCAAATCAGTTGAGAATCCATTGATCTAGGATTTTGGATTTTCTCCATTATTCATCAATTTATTAATTAAAATAATCAATAATTGATTTTTTGGGGCTTTCTGACCCGACTGATGGAAAATCACTCAAAACTAGGAAATAGTGGGTCTATAGGTTTACTGGGTGCTCTTATCTTGAAAATGAGCACCTACATGACTGAATCTGACTTCAGAACCAACTTTTATAATAAAACCAATTTTTCCAATTAAACTATTAAAAAATAGCCTAAGTTTTGGAAAAATTAAATTTTAATAAAAAACACTGAAAAAATTTAAAAAATTTAAAAAAATTAAAAACCTAGGGGAACTTAGACATGTTCATATGACTCAACCATGATGCCTAGAATGTTTATACATTGACCCATAGACTCTAATAACCTTAATAGGCCTAAATTCCAAGCCGACCACCCCAACTTTGGAGGTATGGAGTGAAAAACTCAGAAATTATCAGTCGTTTATTCAACAATTGATAATAACCAAGGGAAAAAACACCCTGGGCTGATCGGATTGAAAAATGAGGTCTAGGAGACTGAGTCTTTTACAGACACTATCATGCTAGAACATTTATTACAATTCCCCCATGGGGTATGAACATGTGATATAGTACAACAACCACTTCCCAGAAGCAATTATGAAGGTCTTCTGAAGTCCAAACAAATCATCTTTGTCCGATTCACCATGCTCACTTGATAAAAATCACTAATTACAACTTAGGTGGTAACATAGCAACATCCACAGAGTGGACGAGGTCTCACTTGAGATGTTCGAGGGAGAGCTGTTGGAACCAAGTTTCCACAGTAAGGAGAAGGATTTGGGCATCAAACATTCATCAAATTAATTTCTGGATCTAATCTACTTACTTTCTTAGAAACAGAACCATTCAACATGTTTCATTATTCATTCTTCATTACAACAGATCTACTAGTAGGGAAAACAAATCTAAATGATGATAGTATCCATAGGCAGAAAGCATTGCATTATCCATTCATATGCAAATCTATTCATCATTCATCATCAGAATTGCAGCAATGTAAAATAGGAAAAGACAAAGGGAAACAAGAGTTCTGATCAATCCACATCACACCATATTAAATCCACAGAACAAATCACAGATAAAAAGCAGTCAATGATCCAGTACCATATCACACTATCTAGAATCATATATAGTATTCATTCTCCATGTCTCTCTCATAAATGCATAATTCTTCTATTTATATGCTTGTGCCTTTACATTCAAGATCCACTTCTAACTAACTTCTAACCAACTTCTAACTAACTTAACCACTAAGGACCAATATTATGAAGAAATGGTCAATAAGTACAAAAGGTGATATGAAAATATCAAAAAGTGGACTATTTTCTTCCTATCGCGCTATCTTTTCCTTGCATGGTGCCACATGAGTATGCACAACATCTTATGTGATGCGCAAATCACTTACCTCTAGCCCCTTGCCAACAGGCACCCAACACAGTCATGTGGCTTTTCCTCAAGCCATGTCGGATGGACCTGGTGCGCGCAGCAACCTGAAGGACATAAAACCTCTCACAGGAAGTGGTGTACCACTTCTATGAACTTGTTGGCTGCAACTTCCTCCTCCAAGGTTAACTACTGCTGACCTTGGCACCTTTCTACAGCTTTGTGTCCGGTGGGGCCATCATGCTCTTGCATCCATGAATACTGGTTGTTGAACATATTCGATTTCGCTGTCATTTTTCAGGAAGCTTCCTGCTACCAAGAAATTGTCTGTAGTTGAAAATTCTGAATCCATGGGCCACTTGGAAATCTAGTCCCACTTCCACATCCCTGTCCTTCCTTGCATTCAGGCTCAGCCCGGGATACCTAAAGTCAACCCGGTTCCCTGTTCCTACATACTTTGTCAAGTGGGGCAAGAACTATGGCCCCATTCTGGATTCCTCATGGGTGTCTTAGTCTGCGCCCCAAACTGACTAAGAGAAAGATAGCTAAGGATTAATTTTCCAAGTACTTCCATACCTACAAATTCTTCTATAATTGCATCTGGAGAAGCTTTCCCACTCACAGTCTGCCCCATATCAAGGGTAGCCTGCATCTCCATGTAGATGGCCGCTACCTTATCCAGCGGATTTTCCTTCAACTACCCAGCCTAGTCCATCTGTGAATTTGCATAGTGCAACTCTACCTAATCCGATTCGCTCGACTATTGGCCTTCTACTTATAATACCATCATCATCTCAGATGCCATAATGAATCTCCTGGAAGCAACATTATGAATAAATCATTCATTTAGGTGCCAAATACACCATTGATTATGCCACCCCACCTCTTGGATATTCTATCATTAGATGTGACATCGAAACGTGTCGTCTTTTACTTGCCTTAAAAACTATATTTTAGTATTGATGTGATGTCTGGTCACCAACACGGTTTCTTTCATACAGTGCGATCCACTTACTCTTCCACATCCACCTCCTATTGTGCAACCCTTTCTGTTTTCAGGTGCAACCCCTTTCGCTTGATGTAGCCCCGTCTCCTGGGCGCAACCCAATCCTAGCGAGCAACCTTTTCTATTCTCAGGTGCAGCCCCTTTCTCTAGGCACATCCCCATCCTGGCGTGCAACCTGTTCCATTCTCGGGCAAAACCTTTTATCTTGGCTCATCCCCATCCTAACTAATCATTGTTAGATTTGTATCAATTAGACAATATCATATTAGGATCTTATCTGAGAAAATAACATGCACAATAATCAATCACAAGAGATAATAGACACAAAGATTTACCCTCAAGGAAACCATAAATGAAAAACCCCGCAGCTTCCTTAGAGATAGAATGAGCACCAATGGAAGTTGTAAAACACAAAGATAGAAAGATGATCTCCAACTATTGTTCTCTCTCTCACTTGTGTGAGCTCCTCTTCTCTCACCTATGTGATATAGCTATGTGAGTGTGTGTCTCAAATAGAGAGGCTCACTCTCTATTTATACTAGTTTCGGTCTTGACAATTACTTACTAGGGTCGACTTCTCTAAGAGAGTCTAATAACCCTAGCACCCCACAAATGTGGGGACTTTGCCCCTTGATCAATAAAGGAGGGTTAACTTCTATGACTTTACATGACTTTATTGTATTAATGATTCACCCGATAGGAACATCGGGGTACAATGAAATACAAATGATTCTCCCAATATGAACATTCGGGTACAATATAAAATGTACAAGTGAATATATTTCGAGTTACAAATACATCAACACCCTCTTAACTAGGAAGGTATTCTCTTGACATAGTTCATCAACATAAGTCTTCGTCACTAGATCATCATCAAAGATGGATCATCACTGGATCATCATCACTAGATCATCATTACTGGATCATCATCAAAGCTCGATCATCACTGGATCATCATAATCATCACTGCTTCCTCTATCTTGATCAAATGGTGCTATCTCTCATTTCTTCTCGTCATAGGAAGTTCTACAAAGCCAACCATTTTTCATGTTGGTTGTAGGCCTAGCCTCCACGTAGGTCTTCATCAATAGATGTATCTCTATAGAGCCAGCCCTTTTTCATGTTGGATGTATCTCTACAGAGCCAGGCCTTTTTCATGCTGGATGTATCTCTATAGAACAAACCCTTTTTCATGTTGGATGTACCTCTACAGAGCCAGTCCTTTTTCATACTAGATGTAGGCATCTACAGAGCCAACCCTTTTTCATGCTGGATGTACCTCTACAAATCCATTCCTTTTTCATATTGGATGTAGGCCTATACAAAGCCAACCCTTTTTCATGTTGGATGTAGGTCTCTGTACTTATATTTGACCATGGGAGGAGCCAATCCTACCACCATGTTAGAAGGTCACATCACTTACATCTGACCATCGGAGGAACCAATCCTACCACCACGTCAAAAAGGCACAACACTTACATCTGACCATGGGAGGAACCAATCCTACCACCATGTTAGAAAGGCTCAGCACTTACATATGACCATGGAAGGAACCAATCCTACCACCATGTTAGAAAGGCACAACACTTACATCTGACCATGGGAGGAACCAATCCTACCACCATGTCAGAAAGGCTCATGGATTCATCACTTCCCCTTGGAAGGAACCTCGATCTAGAGAACACCAAGCTTCTCCCTAAAGTACTCAAATATCACTCTGGCCACTTCTAGCTTAGAATCACATCAGGGATGATTATGTCCAAGGACAACCCACGAGCTTTTCTAGGACTGATTACATTCTAGGACAACCTATAAGATTGCGTATGTATGAAAAACCTATGAGCTTCACTAGAATTTTATGCTCAGACAACCTGTCTCATCAGCTATGCTAGAACTCCCTCTTTTGAGAGATCTTGATCTAGATCACATACTGGAGCTTCAGTTCTCCTCTTTGCATCATACAAAAAAATGCAAGTAAGATCAATCAAATCAAATAGTAGTTTTCAAAAGAAACATACTACCTCCCAAATAGCTGAGCAAGTGGAAAAATATTTTTCCTCAGATGTACTTAAGTGACATGCAAGAATCCATCCTGCCAAACCAATAACCCATACCGGATCTTAAACTGAATAAGCATTCCAAGGTGCTCTTCTTCTCATTGGTGCTACCAATCCAAATCAACATAACCATGCATATTAGTGTTCTGATTCGCTTCATACTTGAGCCCATAATCAAATGTACCCTTCAGGTACCTCAAAATATGCTTTGCAGCAATCATGTGAACATGTCTCGGATCTGTCAAGAACTGGCTCAATGTGTTCACAGCAAAGCAAATATCTAGTCTCATGTTCGTCAGGTACATCAAGGACCCAATCATCTAACAATACATCATAGCATCAACCATCTCTGATGAAGCATCACTCAATAGCTTTATGTTTGATGCCATAGCCGTGGCCATGTCCTTGCAGTCCATCATCCCAAACCTCTTTAGGATATCCATTCCATACTTCCCTTGTCCCAAGGAGATTCCATCTGCATTTTGCCACACCTCCATGCCTCGAAAGTAGTGCATCATATCCAATTTCTTCATCTCGAACTCGACAGCAAGTCTTCTTCTTGCAACTTTAAAAAGATATCGACACATAACAATAGCATCACTAGTATTCCACCTTCAACCTTGAAGTAAAGGTTGGAATCTGATTTACTCTTATTAAAGCTTAGAGTCATCAGTAATCTATCCATCCCATCGTACCATGTCGAACCTTAGGATCTTCTGCAGTTACTCCCTCTTAAGTGGAGCATCATTCTCCCTCTTCCTTTCATACTCTATGCATTGAAACATTATGTATCAGAGTGATAACTAGCTTCCTTTGCTACTAATATTTTATGCATCCATATAGGGTCACTGGATACCAATATCCTCTATCTTGATCCTTTTCAAAAAAAATTCTCACACCCATCTGTGAGCTTGTCATCCTCTATAGGATTTCATCTTCAACCTTGTAGCAAAGGTTAAGATCTTCATCACTCTATGTGATCTTCAAGCTCCTTATGTATGTGTTATCCCATGGGTGTCTTCTGATCTCGTACAAGGCCTTCTTTAATTTGCACACATGAATCTACCTGTCATGTGTCTTAACTTTTAGTGGCTGTAAAAGTATCTTTGTAGTTTATGCCTTCTTTCTATGAGAAGCCTCGTGCTACAAATATTTCCTTGTATCCACGATGTTTCCATCTACTGCATGTTAGATCTTGCAGATCCATATGGAAGACACTGTGTTCTTCCCTTCAGATCTCGATACTGCATCCTAGCCATCATTCTTCTTGAACTGGTACTCTCCTTCCCTTTCTTCTTGGCTACTTCTTCATAGCTGGAAGGCTTTGCATCAATGATGTCGCTCAACAGTTTCACATAAATGCACTGTGTCTGAGAACTCTTTCTTTCTTTGAAAGTATTGTCATATTATTCTTCATCTTGTATTATTTCTTGAACTATTGTCACTTGTTCTTTGGAGCAAGTCTCATCGTTCTCTTCTTGTAGGTGATTGTACGTGATCTTTCCTACAAGTCAAATGCATTAGTTGTATGATTAGAAACATTTCATAAGGCATATTCATAATGGAAAATTCTTATGCATAAATATATAATCATGCAATTATTTTAGCCAATACAACATTCATCCATATCTCACGGAAACTTTCTAGATTCCTTCCATCTCTACCATGACATCATTTAGATTGTGCACTAATCCAATATGTCAACAAAGAGGTTTCATTCTAGATAAGTACCAATGGAGAGTTGTATATCACCATGGGATACTTACCCATCACATGCATATTAGCAGTTATTGTCATTAATGCAAACATGCATAACACATCAACTGAATATAAACAAATGCATAACCAAATAATATCATGAAATGACAATTGAATACTTATATTTATTCATTTCATGGGTAGACTCCTTCTTGAGCCTTCAACTTCATCATCTTATTCATTCATAACAACATCATTTCTTATCCAAATGCTAAGATGCATAAGAGGTTCTTCAAGAGTTGAGTCCTTCATATTCCTCATCGCTTGAGGGATCTTCTTTGGATGGTGAGAGTTTGATCTTCAGTTGCTCCCATTTTCTCTTCTCTTATTATGAGTCAAGATTCTTCTTATGTGTGCTCTTACCAGAGTCCATTGAAGGTAATCACTTCCTTCTGGCACACATTCCTTGAATGAATAAATCCCATGATCCTGGGAGGCCATTCAAGGTGGTTATAACCATATCTTATTCTTATTCGATTGCTTCATCATAGCATCGAACACTTTCTTTTGGTGTCTTCAAGGATGACACATGAGGGATGCGATAATATTTAATAGAATTTGCAATGATTCTCTTGGCTCTAGCCTTAGCCTTATCTCCCTCTGGCTCCTAGAACATTCTTAGTGAAGTACTGATCCAAGTCAATTTCTTCAAGGATCACGAAGTTCCTATACTTCTTCTGATTTATATTCTTCCCTTCAAATAACCTGGTCAAGGAATCACACATCTCTTTAGGTGTATTTAGGGAAGACACTTGTGGTATAATATGATCCTCTTGGCCTTGACCAAGTTATTTTTGTGTAAGGCTTTTAGCCTCATCTCCCTCTGGAACTGGAACCTCTCCACTTATGTAGGTGTCCAATTCATTTTCTTCAAGAACCAATGAGATCCTATACTTCCATGCTTGGAAGTTGTCATCTTCACCAAGCTTGTCATCAAGCTGGTGTGATTAGTCATTTTGAAATGAGAACCTCAAATGTAAATAACAAAAGATTAGATCTTATCGATCTGAGGTGTCCATCCTAGTTCTGGATCTGTCTGATCTAGGGTTTATCAGAGAAACCCTAATTTTCAAAAATTGGAATATTTCATATCTAATTGGATAGAAATATGCACCTCCTCAAGGTGATTTGAGAAGCATACTCATTTTCCCAAAACTGTGATCAGAATTGCAAAATATTTGATGCCCTAGTTTTCTTCAATTTCTTCTATAGAAATGCCTGATATTGTTTATGTAGTATCTATGAAAGTATCACTCCTCTGTGTCTAAAATTTAATGCTAATTTATACTCATATATCCTCTTTCCAACACCATAGTTTTTATTAGAATTGGTTTCACCAGGTGGGACTTATGATAGTTTACCCAAGGTGACTTATTTCAGGACTGTCCAGAATAGCGAACTTGTACAGACTGCCACGTGTCACTATGTCACCTTGAGGGTCTAAAAATTTTACCATAGAAATTAAAGTATGTGCCACATCTAGCACAGAATTATCAAATTTCATCTGGACTTTAGTAGCCCGAGATATAGCAATTATCCCTAGGTGTCATGTTTAGGGATGAATCCTAAAAGAGGTTGGAACCCTGATTTGGAGGAATCATATCTCCTAGAATATAGCGAATATGAGGTTGAATGTTTTACACATAGTACAACAGGAATTTATCTTCATCTTGTGAAAATTTTGGCTCCTGAGCCTTCTCCAATCTCGAAATATAGCGAATGTACCAAAACTACCAGTTTTAGTATTTTAGGGTTTTTTAGGCCTAGGTCAAGTTAGGGTTTGACTTTCACGGAGTTTTACCCATCCAAAATTTTTGATCTTGGTATCTAAATTTCTATTTTGAGGAGGAGATAAATCCTATTCTAGGATCACTCAAAAATTCCACTTTTGTGAAAAGCCCTAATTTCCCGCAGTAGTGACAGGTCAAAAACTGAAAATGCCTGGAATCAAATGCTTCTTCGATAGAAAGATGTGCCCTTCAATGGATAGTTATCCTAGCCTCCTTTTGCTGGTGATTTGTTGAGAGAGACCCAAAAAGTAAGAATCCCTAGCTTTTGCATCTGCACAATGTCTTCTTCTCAGGTTAGCTCTGATACCATGTTATATTTTTATCAATTAGACAATATGATCTTAGGATCTTATCTAAGAGAATAAAATGCACACCAATCAATAACAAGAGACAATAGACACAACGATTTATCCTCAGGGAAACCATAAAGGAAAAACCCTGCAACTTCCTCAAAGATAGCATGAGCACCAATGGCAGCAGTAAAACCGAAAGACAGAAAGATGATGTCCAACAACTGTTATCTCTCTCACTTGTGTGAGCTCCTCTTCTCTCACCTATGTGATATAACTGGGTGAGTGTGTGTCTCAAATAGAGAGGCTCACTCTCTATATATACTAGTTTATGACTTGACAATTACTTACTAGGGCTGAATTCTCTAGGAGAGTCTAATAACCCTAGTGCCCCTCAACTATGGGGAATTTCCCCCCCGATCAATAAAGGAGGGTTAAACTCTATGAATTTACATGAATTTATTGTATTAATGATTCTCCCGATAGGAACATCCGGGTACAATTAAATACAAATGATTCTCCCGATAGGAACATCGAGGTACAATATAAAATATACCAGTGAATGCATTTTGAAGTTACAAATACATCAACAATTATCTACTTATGGATGAGTCTAATACCCCCTATTCTTGCACAAACCCAGCCCTCGAGCGTGCCCTTCCTTTTTCTACCTACCCTATTTCTCTCCTTTTTCTTTAGTGCGCAGTGCTTCAGGCATTGTGCGGTCCTTCCCCCGTCTGATAGGGCTTCAAGTAGCTACAATTCACAAGATTTGGTAGTACCTCTCCATATAGCTACTATAATTGAACTACACCCACAGAGGTAATAGAATTGACAAGATATGGGCCAAGCCAGTGCATTTGTAGCTTACCCGGATGCTTCAAGAACTTACTGTCGTACAGCAACACCAAATCTCATTGCTGAAATTGTTTATTATTTATGTGGTGATCATGCCATTCCTTCTGTCAATATTTCTAAACATGCTGGTGGAAACCCGCAATGAAAAATTCTTCTTCAAGTTGTATCAGTTGTGCCATGCGCTTGTCTAGCACATCACCATCATCCATTCTGGTCGCAGCAGCAATGCATAGACTGGGAACAATGTATTCCATAGGCATATCTGCCTCTTTCCCATATACCAATTTGAATGATGTTTTCCCCGTCAATCTCTTGCACATGGTGCGATAGGCCCACAGTACTGCAGGAATCTTTAGATCCCAATCATCTTGGTTAATGTTACATACTTTGATAAGTGCGTGCTCCAGAATTCTTGCACAGTTCCATTTGCTTGCTGATGGTATGGTGTACTTTCTTGTGCTGAACCTGTAATTATTTTGTCAGTGCTCTTACTGTTCGGTTGATAAAATGACTACCATGGTCACTCATCAATATTCTCGGGAACCCAAACCATGTCACAATATTCTCGAATAGAAATATGGCTGTTGTTGCAGCAGTATAGTCCACAACTGGTGCTGCCTCTGCCCATCTCATCAGATAGTCTATTGCAATGATTATGTAGTGCACACCAGTTCTTTTCCCAGGTGGGTTGATCGTACCCACAAATTTTACCTCACATTTATCAAAATTTCATAAAGTTGCTTGGGGTACGAGCGACATCTCATCCCGCTGCAATGGTTTTCCAATGCATTTATAGACATAGTAGCTTCGCGCATAACCTGTCACATCGTTATGAAGAGTGGGCCACCAAATCCCTACACGAAGCACCTCTGCGTGGTATCCCATCCTCCATAGTGTCCCCCATCTATTCCAGCATGTGCTTCTTCCAAAATATGCTCTTACTCATGCAGGAGGACACATCGTCGTAAAATTTCATCAGGTCCCATCTTATACAAGTGTCCATCAATCAACTGAAAGTCAGAATATTTAACCATCAACTGCTTCTTTTGACTCATGGAAATTTCTTCTAGTGCGACTCTGCTCACCAAGAACTAGATTATTGGAGCATAATGGTCATCTGCCATTTCAACTTGAAACAATTGCACATCAGGAAATCCATCTTCAATGTTAGTAGGTTCCTCATCCGTCTAGATTCTAGATAAATGATCGAGGCCAACATTCAAGTGACACAGCTTCACGATGATCTCAAAATCAAATTCTTGAAAGAGGAGTAGACATCTACATATATTCCCCCCCAACACAGGCTTATTGTTTAGATACTTCAAAGTTGAATGGTTAGTAAACATCTTGAAGTGACCACCTAGAGGATAATTCCTGAATTTTTGCAGCGCATAAACCATTGCTAGTCCCTCGCACTCCATGGTTGTATAATTCTTCTCTACGAATGATAACTTCTGACTCGAAAAATAAATAGGGTGATCCAAGTTGTCGTCGCCTGGATATGCAAGCACTACTACTAGCGCAATAGAAGATGCATGAACATGAACATGAAACTCCTTGTTCTAATATGGAAATACAAGTATTGGTGCCAAATCCATCTTGGCCTTCAGCGTATCGAAGCTAATCTGACACTCTAGACTCCATTCAAATACCACATCTTTATTCAATAATTTCTCCATAGGGGAAATGATCGCAGCATAGCCTCTGATAAATTTGAGATAATATCCCGTGTTCCCCAACGTTTACTAAATCATATTTACATTGGTTGATGGGGAAAAACTCAAGATGAGATCTATCTTTGCATGTTCGACTAGTAACCCTTTCTTACACACAATATGACCTAATAATATACCGAATGGGGAATAGAAAATGAACTTTTTGGAGTTTAGCATGATCTGATGTTGTCGACACCTTTCTAGGATCAGTCGAAGGTTGGCCAAAATATCTTTGATTGGACCATACACTGTCCAATCATCCATGTAAACCTGTAAGAAATTTTGAATGAAATCCTTGAAATCAGTAGCGAAGACCCGAGAGAATACTACAGGGGCATTCTTCAACCTAAAAGGAACCACTGTATATTGAAAACATCCCCATTCAGTGACAAATGTTGTTTTATGTCGATCCTCCTTGGTGATTCTGATCTAGTGATAACCCCAAAACCCATCTGTAAAGGAGTACATTTCTTGACCACCTACTCCTTCAAGTATCTCATTAGTGAATGGTGTTGTAAATGGGTCATGCATATAGACATCATTTAGTTTCCTGAGGTCAACGCAAATCCAAACTTCACCAGTTTTCTTATCTTTGACCACCATAGGACTGATCCATTTGGACTCTTCGACAGGTTTGATGATTCCAGCGTCCAACATACAATCAAGCTCGGGTTTGACTCTTTCTTTGTAGTGTGGGTTTAGCCGATATGGTCTCTGTCACACTGGTTTGGCATATGTCTTCAGCATGATTTTCAATTCCCCTAGGTCGCCCGATATCCATTTCATTTATGAGAATTTTTTCAGGATCAGATCTTGGAACTCGTGCAGGAGATCTGTGATCTTGGCCATGGTCTCCTCATCCTAGTAGTCCCCAATGTTTGTGAACTTCAGATTCTCTTATGTCCCAATGTTAACTTTCTTAATCTTTAGTGGATGAGTCATGGGATTGGTCGACACATCTGGTTTTGCAACATATCGAATCCCTCCAGTCTCTAGAATATTAATGTTTCGCAACTCATCATCATCCTCTGGCTCACTAGATACGTTATAGAATTCCATCATCGATTGCATGTGTCATTGCGCATGTGGATCCACAGGATATACGACTGGCACAACTTTCAAGACTACATCTTGAATGATCTAAAGTGAATTGTGGACATCAGGATTGGTGTCTGTGAAGATAAAAGTGTGGGTGAAACAAACCTTCAACTCCTCCCAGGTAGTTATTTCTCTGCGCAACTCTGCGGATACATACCAGGACCTCGACATTTCATCCAAGGTATGAATAAATACATGGACCCATTCATCCTTCGGTCACACTGCCCATAGTATTTTATTCTCTGCCAAATGGATTTTAGGGTCATTCTTCCTATCATATTTCCCAGGGTGGTACACCTTTGCAGTACCAAAATGGACTGTCATCATCCTGCAACACTGTGCCCATCCAGTAATTTTTTTTCTTATGAGCTTCCCACCAGCAGGAATGAGTAGCTATCATCGCTTCCTCCAATGTTAACAGTTGTTGTGGCTCTGAGAATATCTCTTCAAATACTCTTAAGAATGTAGACAACTCTGGTAGCCCTTCATAGACTAGTAATTCAACAATTTCATTCACAACATGAAGCAAAGATTGTGTAGTCAGACCACACTTTCTAAAGGATACCTCATGCATGTAGTTTTGCCAATTTTTGAGCACATCATCAGAATCAAAGGATGTAGAGCTAGTGATGTGCCAACCAAGTTCTCCCTCAGCAGTCAGGTGGATATAGTCTTCAGAGATGTTGTAAGCATGATCCCACCCCTTAACGACTTCATCCTTCACAGGTTCAATGTATCTCCAGCCCTTGTTCGGATCCATGGGTGCAATGACTTGAATGTCCTAGTTCTCAAATGTCATCATGGGCTTATTAAAATTAATCACTTCCATACTGTCATCAGCCCATCCAATCCCTAGTAGCATGGGATAGGATCCTTCCCCATTAATGACTTCAATCACATCAAAGTTAGCGTGTGCTCTCATACCTTCAACATCTGCAACCAAGTTCATTACTCGTCCAATTGGCTGCTCTTTATCTTGGTTCACCAATCATAGCTGGACAAGGGACCAACCCAACGTTGGGCTCCCCATTTTCTACCAGGTTTTCTTAGTCAGGATGTTCACATTTGATCCCAGGTCCAAAATGACGGAGTCCACCTATCTAGATATTCATATGCATCTCTTTACCTATCTTTTTCTTCTGCAAGGAGCTCACTATGGAGTCCTTCATCTCCTTGCCCGAACGGTACAACAACCTCTCAAGCTCAACAAGAGCCTCAGGATCTTGTGATAGTGCTAACCATTTCTCAAAGAACTGTTGCAAGATACCATGTTGCTTCAATGGTCCTGCTTCTAAGGATAAATCAAAGGTAGATGGAATTTCATAGATAGGCGACGTACCAAAATTTTGTTCGATCACGTCCCGAGTTTCGAAAAATGTCTCTTTGTCAGTCACGATATCAAACATTGCTTTCTTCATCCCAACTAATTGAACTTGTGACTGGGGTTCATCATCTCCTGTCGTCGCACCTCCTCACGTGACAATGGCGACGTCAACATCCTGCGTTTTGGGCTCCACTGAAATTGTCACAATGGTTGGACCTTGAGTCTGGTTCATTGGTGGAGTCTAAGCCAGTGATGGATTCAAGTTTTTTGGTGGGTTCATCATTTGATTCATAGTTTGGTTCTAGAGCAGAACTTGATTATGGGCCTGGTTCTGTAACTAGTTCTGGGTTGGTAGTTGATTTTGAGTTTGCAACTGGGCTTGATTTTGCAACTATGGAATGTTCCTGATTTTCCATCTTGCGATTAATTGCAGGAAGTTCTCCATGGTAAGATCAATCGAAGCACAGTATGTACATAAGCACTACAAGTGTGGGAAGTCTCTCTAGTAATGCCCAAATACTCCACAATTATAACATTGGACGGATGCATGACCTCATCCCCCTCCTTGTCTAAAGCCTCCTCCTATGCCTTGGAATCCTCTGTGGAATCCTCCTTGTTGTGGGTACTGTAGCTGAGCTACCGAATGTGGTGGGGAATTCGGTTGTTGTTGAACAAAGTGCACTGCTTGAATGTATTGTGGCTACGCTTGAGCCATCGACATTTGATTATATGGTTGTTGTGGTGTGAACTGTGGTTGTGGCGCAAACTGCGGCTATGGTGGAAAAAACTGCATTGGCGGTGGTGGTGTGTACTGTGGTTGTTCTTGAGAAATTACCAGCTGAGGTTGTGGATGCAGTTGGTATACTGTGTAGTTACCCTCACCCTTCATGAAATACAAATCATATGTTTTGTCTAGAAGAAGATCGTATGCCTGACAATCTCTATCCTCATGCCCTACTGAGCGCCATAATGAATGGTATAAATTGGTAGGTTTCAACACCATCTTTTGCATATAGCTACATTCCTCATGTCAATGTCCATAGAATTGGAATACGTGACACCATGGAATACCACCACTACTCAATGGGTTCGGAGCTCCCGATAACAAATATTTTCTAAAGTCAGGGCAAGTATCTTTGGTGTGGCCATTTGCATGATACCAAATACACCAAACATCTATGTGTTCCTCCTTACCTTTCTTGATATCCTGCACCTGGATCATGAGTTTCGCTAGCTGTTCCTGAATTTAATTCATCCCGACTGCACTCTCCCCGATAGGTGAAGCTTCGAGCTTCATTGCAATTTCCAGGGCTTCGCTTTGTGTCGCTATCTTTTGTTGCATCAATGGTTGTCAAATATGAGAAACCAATGCTGCGATAAACCATTCTTTATGTTGGAAATCACTCATAGAAAAACTAACTCTAGCCATCAATGTCTTGAACCTATGATTGAAGTCCCAAACGGTCTCATTAGGAAATTGCTTGATTTCCTTTAGCTCCGTAATGTATTGTGCTTCCGAATTCGGTTTTCTGAATTCCTCAATTAGTCTCATCCGGATATCATCTAATGTCTTCAATGGACCCCCCTAAGGAACTTGGATAAACTTCAAAACCAATCGAGCACGCGACCCCTCAGAGTAGTCCACAGTCCACACTGCTTCACATAAAAACCAGTATTGCTCATGATCACCGATCTCGTTTCCATGGAACAAGGGTAGCTTCATATTGTTTCCCTCCATCCTAGGCCACCTTCCGATAGATGAATATCTATTACTAGACTATTTCTGGTACGTCAGACAAGTTGACGTGGGACTTGGAGTTTTTCCTGAGTTTGGAGTAGTGCATGAAGGCGTGGGTACGTTGTTGCTAGGATTTGATCTTACCGTCATTCTAGGTGTAGCCTGGGCCTGGTTTTCCTCATCATCACTGTAGGGTCTCTTCGTCCTGTGTGGTCGTCCTTTATGGTCTTGTGTTTCGATCGCAGCAGGACCTTCCCCTATCCTCTTCCTCTTCTCTAGTTAGAACCTTGCTCCTCCCCTTGTACAACCACTTTATTACTTATATTCCCTCACAATATCATCGAAAATTGCACCCATCTACCCCTTATCTTCTCATTTGTCTCCTCCATTGGTCGCGGTATACACAGCCTCCGCACAATGGGGTGCTACTTCTCTAGGTGCATCTTGAGTATACCCTTTTTGTAAACCAACATTTTAATCGACAATTGAAGTGATAATAAGAACCTACCTCTTGGTACGTTGAAGAACTCCCTCTCTTCTTCATTGTAAGATTTGTTAGTGTCGATAGTGAACTCGGTGATATATCCCTCTAGGATACTGTCCAACCAGACCTCGACGGCACACGACGCTCTGTTGTTGGTTTCCTACAGCTCCTCTATTAGTTCAGGGGTCAAGGACATCGATTCTCCTCCTTGAAATTTTGTCTTCTTGTACGTGAATTGCGCTAGCCACTCGTACAATGTGATAGGAAATTCGTTAAAGAAGTATTCATGCAGACCGTAGTGGATGTATCTCACTAACCACTTGTTTGTTGTCAGCCCAAGGTTCTAATTTTCTACTTCAGCAAATTCTCTTAGCTTTTGATCAAACCAATCTTGAACTTTTGGTCATGTTAGATGCCACATCCATTCTTGGGTAACCATTTGTGGGATTCTACATACCCTCCTCTCAGTTACAACGAGGTCCCAAAAATGGAACCATTTATTGGCGCAAGCCCGATCAACAAAGCCCAATCAACGGGGGTCCACTCTGTCGATGCTCAACATGCCGGGATCTCCCTGAGCATCGGCATAGATAGGTTTTACCCTGTCCAGCAACACCCATAGAGTCATTAGAGGAAATTTCAACTCAAAATGGGCCTTTTAACTTTAATTCAAATTCCATGTCATGATGTGTTAACCAATGAAATTGATTTAAATTTGAAATACCGTATATGTATTAAACACTTTTTTAATATAAATTTGGGGATAGGTATCATAAAAAAAACTACTTTTTTTGTTTGTATTTTCGACATATCTCCCCGTGCTTTTACTCAAATTTCAATCGGGAGAGCTCGTTGGATGTGGAATTAAATTCCGCATCCAACGAGCACCCACTCAACATACTTTTGATGGATCCCGCTACTCGAAAAATAAGAAATACCTGAAAAATGTGATGATGATGTCATCATCACATTTTTAAGTTATTTCTTATTTTTCGGGCAGCGGGGTCCATCAAAAGTATGCCGAGTGGGTACTCATTGGATGCGTAATTTAATTCTACATCCAACGAGCTTTTCTGATCAAAATTTGAGTAACAACACTGAGAGATATGTCGAAAATAGAAACAAAAAAGTAGTTTTTTTCTTTTCTTCCACCAAAATTAATAAATATTATTTTATTATTTTAACGATTATTTTATTAATTTTTTTAGGAGGCCCATTTTGAGTTGAAATTTCCTCTAATGGGATGAGGTCTCACCCGAGATGTTCGAGGGAGAGTTGTCGGAACCAAGTTTCTGCAGTAAGGAGGAGGATTGGGGCATCATACATTCATAAGCTTAATATCTGGATCTAATCTACTTTCTTTCTTAGAAACATAACCATTCATCATGTCACATTATTCATTCATCATTAAAGCAGATCTACCAGTGGGAAAAACATATCTAAACGATGACATGATCCATAAGCAGAAAGCATCGCATTATCCATTTATATGCATATCTATTCGTCATTCATCATCAGAATCACAGCAATGTAAAGAAGGAAAAGACAAAGGGCAACAGGATTTCTGATCAATCCACATCACATCATATTAAATCCATAGAACAAATCATAGATAAAAAACAGACAACGATCTAGTACCATATCACACTGTCTAGAATCATATCCGGTATTCATTATCTATGTCTCTCTCTTACATGCATAATTATTCTATTTATAGGCTTGTGCCTTTACATTCAAGTTCCACTTCTAACTAAATTCTAACTAACTTAACCACTAAGGACCAATATTCCAAATAAATGGTCAATAAGTACAAAAAGTGACATCAAAATATCAAAAAGTGGACTATTTCCCTCCTATCGCACTATCTTTGCCTTGTGCGGTGCCACGTGAGTATGCACAACATCCTAGACGTTGCACAACTCACTTACCTCCAACCCCTTTCCAACATTCCTCAATGATTTGATTGGATTCCTGGTGCAACTCTTGGATTTCATCTTCTGTAAGTGCTTGGAGTATCATTTTTCGCTTAATCGACCCTTTTGATTTGAAAGTTTGTTGTTTGGTAAATATTTACTCTGCCACCATATCCAAATTTCTTTGGATATGTCGAACTCCGAGTGTTGGTCATCTTGAAATTCGTCGGCCTTTGTGATCTCCCTAATTAGTTCTTCCACTTATGTCGGTTTAGTCAATTTTCGTGCAGGTATGATAACAAAAGGATTTTCTTCTTCTACAAGAGGTCCAAAAGTTTCTAAGTACAACCTTGCTTCATAGACTTCCTATTTTTCTCTGTCGGTAAGGGGTTCTTATATTTATTTGAGTTCTCTCCAAGCAGAGTTAGGATTTGGATACACAATTTGTGATTGGGCGTTGATACTCGAGAATATGGATTGAATGGACGGATAAAAGTCAAGCTCTCATGCATTGTCGATGCCTCTTTTCATATACCAAACTTTAGTACAATCGAGATCCAATTGTATGTATAAGGCTAGGGGTAGACTTTTACGAACCTGCTGAGGAAATATTCATCTTGAGCATGTGTTTTTGAAGACTTCAAACCAATTTTCAAGCCACATTTTTGTAGCTCCATGGCCTTTGGGCATCCCTAAGTCTAAATACTTTGAAGATGTACATGGCTATTGAAAATTTTGCAGTGAAGGATGGGTTGCTAATGGGTTTAATCATGTACATTTCCATCCAAATAAGGAGGGTTGGGTATCGAATTGTTGAGTCGGTCTCTTGGCACTTCTCACATGTCAACCAGACTATCCCATCCAAATAGTGAGCCCAATTGAATAATTATCCTTCTATGGTGATGGATTTTACATATTCCAACATGTTTAATTAAATGTTTTAAGGTTGACCAATACTAGTTAAGCAGAAAGATACGATGATAACAACATATCTGTAAGAAGTGTATTGGATTTTACTAATGGCTAGTCCTTTTAAGTTCTTCCCTTGCATCAATACCATTAATTCTTCGATCCTTGAATGGCATGGAAATATCTTTGCTTGGTAACCCTATCACAACTGCAATTACTTGGGCATTGATTTCTAATGGCTAATCCAAACATAATTTTCTATTATGGTATCTGCTCACAATGAATTGGACAATCAAGTCTTTCAATCCATCAAAGTTGTCCAACAGAGGGGTGCTCAAGTAGTGGAAAATAATTTTTTAGGGTCGAATTTCTCTATGGAATCAAACCATTTATCATTCTGAACACCCCATTCTCTAAACTCTTTCCAATATCTTCTCTATTCATTCTCTTATGTGCATGCTCAACGGATTCTCAGAAGTGAGGCTCTCAATGGTGAAATTGAGATGTCTTCTAGATTGGGCATATTTTTCTCAACTACTTTCATTGATCTAGTTGTAGTAGTGCCTCTCTTTAGAGACATGGTGTATATGGATTCAAGTGTATGAAACAAATTAGTACATTCTATTGGGATGGATTCAAATGCACTTGCTCAATTTCATGACAGAAGTGTTCCCAATATTGCTCGAGGTACATACTTATAGATGAATTTATTAATGATCAATTTGGGTGTGTAGGTGAATGCATTAACTGTGGATTTTACAGCTTCCATATACCTCTCACGTGTGAAGTGTCTTCCAAATCAATTTTTTTTTAGCGATCTTCATGGCTTCATCGGTGCGGTCATTCATAGGGTTGTGCTATAGACTAGGTTTTCTTCATCGGTGGGTTGGTTCAATGATGTGTTGATTAGTCAATTATAGGATAACTAGTCGATCCTTCTCATCGGTGAGGCCTGGGTGGAGCTTGATGGGAGATCTTCATACTTTTCTCTTTTTATGATATCTAGTCTACAGTCATTGCATTAAAATATATTTCCATCAACCATTTCTAAGAGTCCCTTTTAATAGTGGTAGAATTCATTGTTTAACCATTTCTTTTTCAATATTAACAACTTATTTACAATTAAACATGAGTCATGCGCAAACCTAGGGATGTGTTGTTCAAACAAATAGTGATACAACAATCGGTCGGTGTCGCACCCATTCTATACTTTGTATATTTTTAGTTGAGCGCCATTGACAAGTTTGGAGAAAACTTGTCCCTGTAGACTCCTTAGTCGAATTGACCCATTACTCTTCAACTCTTCAATAATATATGGGCCCAACCAAGAAGTTCGCAACTTTTTGGGTTTCTCTTTTATCCAACTATCATATAATAGTGTAAGGTCACCTACTACGAAATCCTTCCTTGGTATATGTTGATAGTTCTAGGATTTATGTTATTTCTTTTGGACTTCTTGATAGTGAATTTCCATTTGTCGGTGCTCTTCAAGTTTGTTTAATTCAACATTTCTATTCTCTTTTGCTTTAGCATTGTCCAAGTGGAACCTGTATAATATAACTAGTGATTGTTGTTTACAATTCAAGGGCACGACTACTTCTTATCCATAGACTAACTTGAAGGGTGTCTGTTCCATCGACCTTTTATACATAGTTCGATAGGCCCATAGATTGGCATAAATTTTTTCATCCCACTCATCTTTTTCAATTCTACATATTTTTTTTAGTCCCTTAGTCATAGTTTTGTTGAGTGTTTTGATCACACCATTTGAATGTGGGTGATAGGCCATGCTCTTTTGATGTTTGATCATGAGTTAATTTACTAGAAATTTTATATTTTTGTTGAAGAAGTGTGTTTCTTGGTTTCTTATTAAAGTGAGGGGGAATCCAAATATTGTGACGTTGTTTTCATAAATGAATTTAGCTGCTACCTCACTTGAGCATGTTTGTATTGGTTCAGTTTCATCCCATTTAGTGACATATTCTACAAATGTGATGATTTAGTGTGCTCATGTCCAACGACCGGGGACTGGGAAGGGACCGACAAAGTCGATAGCCCAAATTTCAAAAGTAATATTTGGATTGAAAAATAGTAAGGGAATTTAATTCCTAGAAAATTGTCAGCCCATCCTTTAACATTTATTGCATTTATCTACATGTGTTTGACAGTATTTGTTAATCCTTGGACACCATAATCCTGATTGCATAATTTTTCTTATAGTCGTGTCAACTTGGAAGTGTCCTCCTTCAGGTCCACTATGTGCTTTGTCGATGATATATTTTGTCTAATGTTCTAATACACATATTTGAAGTATATCATCTGGTCCCAACTTGTATAAGAATCTATTTATCAAAGTATAGGGTGAAAATTTCATTGTTAGGACCCTATTTTTCTTTTCTGACATACCTCCTGGTGCTCAACCGTTTTGTAGATACTATGCAATGTCCTCCAGTTCCATTAGTACTTATTCAACTTGAAAGAAGTGGGCATCATATATATCATCGTCATTCCCACCAGGTTCTTCTCCCATTTCAATTTTGTATAAGAGGCCGGGATCGACGTTTGTCTTCCATGGTCAAACAATTATTTCAAATTCAAAATATTGGAATAGAAGGATCCATCAACATATTTGACCATGGTTGAGAGGTTTGTTCAATAAATACTTTAGAGCTTGATGGTCGGTGTATAATATGAATGGATTAGCCAGTAAATAGTGCCTATAATTTTGCAATGCAAATATCATGTTGAGAGCCTCTTTCTATATTGTCGAATAATTCCCTTCAACTTTGTTAATATTTCTGCTAGAATATGAATTGGGGTAATCCATTCCATCGTCTCCAAGTTGAGCAAGGATTGCACCGAATGCTACACCATATGCATCTATATGGACATGAAATTTTACCGACCAATTCGGGAATGAGAGAATGGGATCTTCAACTATTTTTATCTTCAATATTTCAAATGATGCCTCACACAGTTGTGAACATTAGAATTTTTTATTTGCTTCTAATAATTCTTCCAAGGGGTACATGGTATTAGAATAATGTCTAATAAACTTTTAGAAGTACCCTTTATGTCCCAAAAGTATTCATAACTACGTTGGATTCAATAGAGGCTTTAAATCGAGAATAACTTTGATCTTTGCAAAATCAACTTTTATTCCTTCTTTGTAGACAACATGATTCAAGAGGATTCCTATTTTCTTGCAAATATGCACTTTTTAATGTTCAATGAGAGTTGTATCTGTTGACAGTGTTCTAGCATGAGTTGAAGGTATTGGATATTGTCGTGGAGTAACGAATATATTGTCTAGTCGTCAAAATTGACAACCATCATATATATATATATATATATATATATATATANCATGACGTTATAGGCGAACAACCCCAACTCGCATACAAATGTTATTTTATGTGGATCTTCCTTGGAAATAGGGACTTGATTGTACCCAAAAAATCCATCTATGAAGGAATAATAGTCATGTCCGATGACTTCATTAATGATTTCATCTGTAAAGGCTGTAGGAAAGGGGTTGATCAAAGTAACTTTATTCAATCCTATGAATTCGACGCAAATATGCAGTTTTGTCGAGTCATGTTTCTTCAGCTAAATGACCATAGGACTATCCCATTCTGACTAATCCATAGGGTGTATGATTCTGGTTGTAAATATTTTATTTATTTCTTTCTTGGTTATATATTTGTATTTGTGTGTCGATTTGTACTAGAAACGTTTCATTTGCTTAGCATTTGGCTTGATGTTGTTTTTCATTTCTCCCATTTTTGCACTAAGCCCTTCAAATATTTATATTGTTTTTCAAAATCATATTGATATTCCTTCAATAGAATAGTTATATAGATTGTTTGTTGTTTAGTCCAATAATCTCCAATTTTCACCTTTTTTGGTCTGCCATCATTTGATGTGTCGACTTCTTTGATCTTGATTTGCACATCGATCCATTCGGGTGCCCTTCCTTCATTGATTGGCTGATCGCCTACTTTAAAATATGTAAAGGGAGGAAGGAAATATTTTTCCATAAACCTTTCCAGATTAATTTTCTCCTCTATAGCCACTTTCATTATAGATTTTACATGTTTTGTTGTTGACGAGTGGTATGATTTCCAACAGAATCTTTTACCGACAATTGTGTCATTTTCCAATTCTTTTTGTGTTGACAACTGAATTTATTTAGTCGTAATATTAGTAAATGTCAATTTTCCTTCATTGGTGTGTCGATACTCTTCGTTTCTATGAACTTCTTTATTTCTTCAATTTCCTCCTTAACACATTCTTTTGCTGGGGATAAAGAAAATTCTCTTATAAAATTTTCTTTTAATTCTTGCTAAGTAAAATTTCCATCCCTTGCTTGATCCATATGATATTATTTTCCATGGAGATATTCTAATGTACTAGGAAAAAAGTGTAGTCATAATTTCTCATCTTTATAGCTTAGTCTCCTCCATTATTTTCGACATTTTTTGATGTGAATATACAAGTCCATGCAAGTCTGCTGTCAGTTTTTTTCCTCCAAATACTTCAGTAAAGTAAGTCGAAGCAGTCGTACACATGTTCATTTGTGACCGATGTGTCTCCCACCATCGAGTCGCTTTCCCTGTGAAGGGTTCGACTAGATTTTTCAATCTTCCTTGCTCTCCAACATTTCTAGATACTTACTCGATGTGAATTACTAGAGAGTCTTTTTATTTGTAGTGCGGTGGAAGAAAAGTAGTTGGTACTAGAGTCAGATATGTCTTAATTTTTTCTTGAATATTTTTGGTATTATATAAATTACAACACATTTTTCTGTTCCCAACAAGGATTGGCTTGAATCGACCAACAATATCTTGTTTTCATTTTGTAATTATATAAATTCTAGTCGTATAAGTTGGTTTCATAATTATTACTTACTTACATGGGGTATTCCATATGGATTTCTCCATATTCGTTTGGTTCTACAGAATATTCATTATTGCCCATTATTTGATATAGTCTTTTTATATCTACCTCTTGATCATCCGGTTCCTCCCATGGATTTTCCCTTGACGAATAGATACGAACAATTACTTTCTTTCCATCAACTTTGAGCTTTATTCGATCCTTTTCAAGTGAAATAAATGCTTTCATTTGTCTTCCCCATGGTCGACTAGCTAAAGCAAGAAAATATGTCACTCCATCTTATGGGTGATGATTTCAAAGTTGACTTGTGCTTTGATGCCCATAATTCATGTATTCATGGATTTACACACACCAATGGGTTCAATGAGACCTTCAGTTAGCGAGTTTTAAGATATATACCTGATTATATTATTTGAGGTTGACCAAGTCGTTTCCACATTGTTGTTGTCATGATGTTTTCTTGTGATCCAAAATTAAGAATGACTTGTGAGATGTGATACCCGTCGATGTCAGCTAGATTGACCAAAGGATCAATATTCGTATTCTCTTTTTTGTCTTAGGTTACATAGATTTCTAGGGATTTTTCCATGGCTGGTGCCCTTTTTTATGGTGTACACAAGATCAATAAGGAATGCAACAAATTCCTCTTTTGTAAGTAATTGCAATAATTCATTCAATGTTTTGTTTTTACATTCTTGAGTGTCCTCTTCTTTTGCTAATTCTTCAAAAGCTCTTGAAGAATTATTAAATACATCTTTTTCTTGATTAATTAGAGGGTAATTGCAATTATTACTTGGAAACTTTGTTATTTGTGTATTATCATGACCAATTTTTGTTCCTTGGCTTGTAACAATTTGCAAATTCTTATGTTTAATCATGTCATTCTTAGGAACACTAGATAAGAGATTAAGGTTATTTTTATTGAGAAGTTTTTCAAGCATGACAAAGAAATCCTCTAGGAATGCTCTTCGACACCACATTTAGTACATAATTTGAGGTATGTCTTGTATTTCTAAGGAGAATCGAAACTGAAATGGTCTTTACTATAGCAGATGAAGCATCTCTCTCTACCTCGACCACAGTTATAATTGGAGTGTACTCGACCACAATATCTGCCATGACCTATATACCCTATGTTGTTGAGCTTCTCATTGTTTCGATTATCTTCATGTTGTATGTGATTGTTTTGATCCCTTGTCTAGATATGATAGACTGTATGTTGGCTGTGCTTGGTCTTCAAGTTTTTGATACAGACGGTTGTGCTATGTTGGGTATTCCGATAGATTCTGCACCAATTTAGTTTGAATGCATTAGTGTTATATGGACATTCAGTTTTCATATGCGCCTCAAATATTTCACATATATCATACAAGTATGATGTTTGAGTAAGTCTAAAATTTTTAGGATGCCTTTATTCAGGGAAAATTTGGGGTTCTTCCTGCAAATATCTTGTTTCTTCTAGAAAAGATCATCTGTCATCATAAGGAGGTCGTCGATTGTATCGACAAGAGTCTTTCATGTGTCCTTAAGTCAAGCGGTTGGTACACCATAAATCATTATTCTTCAACGCCCGTTATTGTAACGATTGTTGCATTTGTTTAGGATTTTGTTCGACTCGTTGGTCCATCAGCATGCTTGAGTGGTTGGTGTTTGATTCAAATTTTTGCACCCTCTTTAGAGGATCATCATACATGTTGAATTCATACATGGTCAATGTCATCTTGATTCGAGGTAGTAGACCAACTGTAAACCATTAAATGAGGGTGGATTCTTCCATGTTGGCTAACATCTAATTAAGGAGATATTTGAATATTTTGTCATATTCACAAACAATATCTCCAACTCTTTGTGCTAAAGAATTAAGATTATGTGCATCCAAATGTCTATTTTATTGCATTAAGAAGAATTCCAAGAATTTTTTCTCAATTTCTTGTTTTGTCATTGCTCCATTTTTCATAAAATTCATGTACCAACTTAATTCTCTATCCGCTAAACCTCCTATAAACATTGTTATTTTCCTATTTTCATCTACAAAAATATTAGCTTCCCAATATAATACCTCCCATACAAACCAATGTTTTTATGGATCTCCATCCCCTTCATATATATGACAATATATTTGAGTTCTGTAAGCCATATTGAGAAAATAAATATTCTTACCTGGATTATTACTTGGAATGTTTCTTGATGATGTCGACGGTGATGATGATGCTGATGACATACCGGATGAAAACTGAGTTACTATCTGGAGAGACCGCAACTCACATGACAACTTAAATTTTTCTATATACTCTTCACCAACAGGTCGGGATTCTGACTGGTCAGACACTTGAATTGGTAGTATTGCTGGAAGGGCGTATCTCCACAGGTTCATAGTATAAGAGATTGAAAAAATATGGCTATATTATGGCATAAAATTTCAATCCAATTCCCACATTCAGGTCTTGAAATCATCATTCGATCCAAAATTTTCTCAAATTCGTCGAGGCAATTGTAAATGATATTGGCACCTGGTCCAATCCCCAAGACATGTTCAACAATTTCTCTAACAGTAGGTCCATTTGATACAAGCATCAATATAGAAAAAAAATGAGTCAATATGTCAGGGATTGCAATCTTCAACTAACGGGTCAACTCCATTAACTAAGGACCCCCTACCATTGTTATCTCCTCACCTTCTTCATTCTCTTGTCGAATTTCCCTCAACTCAAGCAGGTCTTTTAGCATCTCAAATTTTATAAGTTCTGGTTTATTTGTAATTCTTTTCCCCCTTAGTGGAATCATAATATCTCTAATTTCCTCTTGTCTCTTGAATTGTTTCTCTCTTTCAATACTTTGAATGTCTGCAGATAGCTTATAATAGGCTATATTTATATTTCATCTAGGCGGACTGGTATTCTTAGAAATATTCATCTTTTTATTTCTTATTGATGACTAAAGTCATCTCTTCTATCTACTCATTTTCATATGGCCGAAGACCCCCCCCATTTTCGACTTGACTACTGCAAGGAGACGAATATGGTTTCAACTAGCTGGCTCATTTACTGAGGAAATTCTCCCACTATCGTTCTTGGATATGTTCCTAGTCTCTCTAATTCTTCTCCCAATTGGAAGTTGTTCCTATTTCCAATGGTGGTTGTGCTTCTACGATATGGTCGATTATGTGTTCAATCAAAAATTTGAATAACAACTTTGGTATGGTAACTAAGAACAAGTCATACAGGTTGTCACAGAATATTTTATCGACATTGGATAGGGAATTTATTTCTTCAATGGCTTGTTCTTCACAAAATTTGTTGCACATGTTTTCTAGACACTCATACAGATTCATTCATCCACTGTTATTGAGTTTGTACATTAACAATATTAAATTGGTTGGGCCTATTTTTTCATTAATGTGGTCGATCATATTTTTGAATTCACATGGGATGGATTAGATCAACTTCAGGTTTGTTTAAGTAAAGAATATTTCTCGATATTGCACTATCAACAATTTATTTCTTTTGGCATAGTTCTAGATATAGTTTGTTACTTTATGTTTCCACCATTCTTTGATATCTTCTTCAGTTATAATTTATATAGACACACTCAACTTCTAATCCCAATAGTACAACTGGCAATGGAACCAATGTTGTAATCTACGAGATTCCATGGAATGTAAATATAGAAGATAATGCTTTTGGATCAATATACATGAGAATATAACAAAGTAAAGGAAACGACAACAACAATTTATATTTTATCAAAGCTAGAATATATACAAAGTAATGGAATTATATCAAAATCACGGCTCACCAGCCTATATAGATTGTTTTAGAGTTAGTTATTCGGTTATAAAAGTAGTTATGTCAGCTTAACAGACCGACTATAACTACAAGACCGACCTGATGATGGTCAGTCGGAGGACCTAATCGACCAGTCGACTAGGCTCCTCCAACAGGCCACAAAACTCCTAAATTCTATGACATTAGTATAAATGGTCCATTTAAGGATGGCCTCTATGTTTGCAAGATCTTTCTTTAACTCACCTCCTCCAATCACATGCCCAAGCACATGAAGGACTATTTAACAAAATCACTCTTATTTATATCTGCTAGATGTTGATGTTTCCTAAGTGTCACTAACACTCACTTCATCTATAACACATGCTCCTCCCAAGGAGAACTAAATATAAAAATTTCCTCCAAGTATGATATAGCAAATGAATCTAGGAATGGAAACAACACATCATTCATTAAACACATAAAAGTAGTTGTGCATTACCTAAACAAAAGGCATTACTAACCACTCATATATCTTGCTTTGTGTGGAAGGTGGTCTTCCAAGTGTCTTCTTCCTTATCCATATTTTATGATATCTATATTTCAAATCTATCTTGGTGAAGTACCCTACATGTTGAATTTCATTTAACAAGTCATCGATTAGGTGGAAAGGATGTTGATTCTAGACAATGGTCATGTTGATAGATTTGTATTTAGTGCACATTCTCAAGGTTGCATCCTTATTTGGTAATAAAATGCAAAGGGAACCACATAGTGTGGTACTTGGTCTTATGACTCTTTTCTCCAACAAATATTGCAACTACTTCTTCACTTCATCGAAATCTAACATCTATTGTATTTGTTGTCCCCCAAGACGTACCCCTCACAAAACCCTCCTCAAGTTATATATGTGGAGAGGAATAACATGGAAAGAAACACAAGTTCGGGGCATATTATATGGGATGCACCTTCCTATACCACTCTAGGTCATTGATATAGTGCTCATTCCAAAGGGGGAATACCATCAATTATTCTAAGGAAAGTGTTCGTATTCGTCACCCAAGAACAACCTATCATGTGTGGAATTATGACTAGATATACAACAGAAACCGATGGTGCATGAGGATAGTTTCTACCACTTATTAAAGAAAAGGTAAATGATTGTGTTTTGGTTTTTGGGGAAGGACAACCAAGAAGACAAATAACAAATGGATTCAAAAATTTTCAATGATAGAGATGATTTCTACACCATGGACATCATCATCTAGTTAAATTGCAATAAGAAATAACAGAAAGAAAATGAACAAATCTAACGATATTAATAGGAGGGCACACTCTACACTCTCGTAAGAAACATTTATTAGATAGAAAACCAAATGGGAAATATGTATATGGATCTATTGGTTCATTAAACAAAATGGAAAGAAAAATATGGAAGAAAACTAGCATAACTTGCATGAGCTTTTATTGCTTCATCTAGTGGAAAATTTACATTGGTCCTAGTTTACATAGTATATATCACAACAATTCTTTAAATACAACAGGAGGCACCGAAAGGGACCATTTTATCTTATTCCGATCCTTGCTTTCCTTCCCACAACATGGATCTTCAAATAATTCCCACAAGAGAAAGAGAATGAAAGAAGAAAAGGAGAAGAAGGAGAATGTTACTTGTTGCTACAAAATAGTGGTGTTCTAGGAAATTCCTCAGTCTCTAATGGAATCTTACCTCTATTTTCCCCCATTTTTTGTTGCTCTAAACTTCATTAATCAACCTCTTGCATAAACGAGAAAAATATCTCTATTATAACCTACTAGGAGAGACACGTGAGACCCAAAAATTAGGCTAGAATCTCTTTTATCCTTCTCCAATAAGAATTTTTCCTTTTCCTTTTCCAAATGTAACTAAAATAGAGGAATACTATCCCTTTTATCAAATTCATGGGTAAATTGGGGTAGTCTATTTTAATACTCAATTAGTTGTCTACCTAAAACCACCATTAATATAGGATAAACTAGATAGCCTGGGATAGCCCTTTAACTATACCAGATACATAAATCCCAAGTGGAAATAATAATAATTTGAAAATGAACAAGATTAACTAATTCTTATTTGGTCCTCTTCTCCTTCAAACATATAGTTGCAAATATCTGGAATAGAACTTGTCTTGGCATCATAGCTACAGTTGATTCCTTTGTGTCCGACGGATGTAATGGATCACCTTCAATTCTCCAATTAAAAGTGTGCAATAACTAATCCAATAAGAATTCAATCATAAGAATAGCCATGGAAGACCTAGGGCATCCTCTCTTTCCTGCCCCGAATGGAAGAATTTTGAAGTTTGATTGGCCTCTTTTCAACTCTATACCATTCCCTTCAACATGCATAAATCTCTCTGGCTTGAATTTTGAAGCATCTCCCCTTCATACATTAGGATCCCTACCAGTATCCCACAAGTTCAATATTACCATTGCTTTCTTAGGAATATAGTATCCCCCAACTGTCGCAACCTCTATAGATTCACGAGGAAGTGCTAGGGGAAATGTTGGGTATAACCTCAATGCCTCTACCACACAATGGAGGTCTTCCATGTAGGCCAGATCTGATTCATTTATTTTAGCATCTTAGCCAACAATCGATTGAATTTGTTCTTGCAATCTCTCAATTGCATGAGGTTGTTTGAGAAAATCACTCAATATCCATTCCAACACACTTGCAAATGTCTCCATTCCAACGGAGAAGTATTATACAAATACAAAAACAATAATAAAATGTTAGATTGAATCAAGTTATGATGGGTAAAAGAATCATTTTGATTCCATGAAAATGGGTAAAATGCGTGTCTATTGGAAACATAGATTCTGAAACTACCACATAATGAAAATCCAAAAACAATACTACAATGAATTGAATTAGAATTGAAATAAAATGACGTTGATGATTATAATTGAAATAAAATGGCATTGACGAATAGTAGAGAGACATGCATATACAACATAATTGATGGTTTCCCTTGTAACTTTTGTCTCTTTATCATCAGTTTCAACGATGGCAAGAAGCACATCGATGAATTATAAGTCAACATGAAGCTCTGCCTCTTCCCCTTTCATGGTTTCCATGTGATGTGAGTGTCACCAAATCTCCTATGCCCTCCATTAAAGTTGTAGGAAGTACAAAAGTATGCGACAACTTATCAAAATCCATATCAAACATGCCTCCTCTTATGTTTGAAGAACACAAGCACTCTTTTAGTCCTCTTATGTTTGAAGAACATAAGCACTCTTCCGATTTTCAAGTTTATCTTATAATTAACCAACATTATATATCAATTACAACCAACATTAAGCAAATAAGAGGATTGATTATTGCATTCGTGTTTGGAAGAGATATTGTTATCATCCTTTTTACGTAGTGTTGAAACCTTCAGAGCATGTGATATACATCCATTAGTCACCAATAAGTGAATAAACAAATAGAACTGTTATCTCACCAAGGTGCCTACAAAGATACTAATTGTTTGGTAGGGGAAACTATATAGTCATCTTTCTTATGAGCACAAGCTTAGACAAAGGATTCCACTTTAATTATGGATATTAACAAAAAGTAACTAGGGTTGAAATGGCATATATGCAAAGCGGGATATTCCTACTTATATCATTCTCATTCAAACAAGGATCAATCAATGCTTGATCAAGATATAAAATCAAGGATCAATAAAGATCAATCGAGGATATGGATTCAATGTTTATCATTCAGACCTTTAGAGAGGAGTTCTTAAGGTAATAAAACTAGAGGTGGGGGTTTTATACTGAAAAAAGAAGGGGCCTCATATGCATATTGGGGTCTTTCATAGGGTCAAGGCATGGTGAATTAGTGGAGGGATAAAAAATCCTTTAAATGCATTGTAAATAAGACCAAGGAAATGAACAATAGTGTCTTTCTTACTAATATTTTGAGGAGATTGCAATAGGTAGAGCATATGGAGCTAGACTTCATAGGTTTCTTTATTAAAGAAAGAATTATGTGCATTGATAACATATCCATAGAAATTATATGTTTTAAAAATAAGGGATTATGTTACCTTCACTTGGCTTTGATCTAGTGGGTCATTGTATAAATTGAAAATTACCATATGAATATTAAGAAGGATGATTAATTTTAAGAGGTCCAAACAAGAAAAATGTTAGCTAAAATATTTTTTCCACATGAAGTGAGTCTCCCTTAAACTTATTGCAAAGTATATGCATCACCCATATTTTATGGGTGATACTAATATATTGTTTACTTAATTATATTGTGTTCTCATAACAAAAACTTTCATCCACTATGAACATTGACAAATTACTAAGGGTGTCTAACTTATTCTGAAGAATCGTTGGGAAGCTACCTTTCTTAGAATACAACTCCATTAAAAAATTGTTCCCAAGGCATTGCAAAGATGGTAAAATTAGAAGAGAAAATGTAAGAAGATTAAATGATAAATATGGAGATAGAGCATCCCTAAGGAGGAAAATCCTTGGAAACAAGGGTTATTCCTTCTCTTGAGGATCGTGTGTTATGTTTGAAAAATAACATACAACCACCAACATGTGTATGATATAGTAAATTTGATGAGAAATACAATAGTATCAACGGCAATTACAATTTCTCTAATTGGCATGTTAACTTTAGGATCTTTAGGCAATTGACATGTAAACTTTAGGATCTTTAGGCAATTGACATGTGAAATTTAGGATCTTTATTTTAGGTTATCTAATATTCCAAACCGGCATTATCAATTATTATGTTTGAATTTATTTTTGCGTATTAATCTTCCAAGAAAATGCTTGTGTGAAGTCTATATAAACAAGGGAGCAATTTTTCCCTTGAAGATATTTAATTCATTTAACTCTGACAAAGGTAGAAGTTTGTTTAAGGATTTAATTTCTATGGTGCTAGAGCCCTTAATAACAAAGGCATTTACAGTTAGTTACTGTGTATTTCTATGATCAATATTTTTTTTCTAATTTCAAGCTTAGAAGGTTACTAACAAAATCAAAGGATAGTCTAATATATTCATAATGCAGCTTTAAAGTCTGCAAAGTTTGTAATTCAGGAATTCATTGGAATCGACATGCTACAATTACTAGTGTAAATGATGTAGATGCATCCACATTTATGTTATTTCCATGTTCTCTCTTATAAGCATGGATTAGTATTTATTTAGGACATAAATTGTCTAAAATCATATGGTATTTATTCTTGGATCCTAACATACATTCCAAACCTCCGCGTTCTGGTCATAATTGTTAATTAGAGTTTTAATATGGGCAGAATAAGAATTGAGGGAAATGTCTTAATTTATTGCATTGGATAACTAACACAATGCAAAAGCGATTTATATTTTCCACATTTATCCATAGCTATGAAAATGTGTGGTGTATTTGATTGTGTGTGCTTAAAAAATCCCTTTCATATCTCACCTTGTTAAATCAACCACATAAAGTACATTATGCTTTTATTTACCACTGTCTATTATTGTACACAATATTCATGTCAATCTCTTGTCCGAATGATCTTGAAATTTATCTTCGGTCTGAATGATCTTAAAATTTAACTAATTACGCCCGGAGTGAGCTAGCTCGGGAGCAGACCTCCCTCCATCGGATGGAGGAGGAGCAAAGTCAACGCTAATTTTGCTCCTCCTCCATCCGATGAGGGAGGTTTGCTCCCGAGCTAGCTTACTCCATTACGCCCGATAGCATATATATCTGATATTTAGGGAGTCGGATTTCATCGAGCCGATCATCAAGATTCACCAAATTTTGATAGTTGTACGGTTGTGATCATTTCCATTGTCGCTTGATCTTTAAACTAACCCATTTAACACTTTGATCTTTAAACTAGCCCATTTAACATACTGAACACGCAGAGATGGATCACTTAGTGATCTCCCGCACCTCTTGGGAAATAGTTATCTGTTGGAAGCAGTTGAACATCATGACAGTTGTGTCGCCTCGTGGCTTTCTCCCATACTGAACACGCTGGGATGGATCACTTACTTATATCCCGCACCGCTCGGGAAATATTTGTCTCCTTATGCAGGAAACATTACATAATAATGGATTCTTCAGTCTTTATAGGCGACCAAGAACAAGAATGAAGATAAGCTCGTTTTATGTATTTTTCTGAACTTTTTTCTCTTTCTGTAATGGCAATATATGCTGCATATTATGCTTTATGAATTTGCTGCAATATATACTAGGCTCTATATTATGGTTTAAATGTGTGCGTGATTTGATGGCTTTTTACACCAGACGATAGAAAATGGTGGGGCAGGACGAAGCCGTTTAAACCAATATTCAAAGGCTCTATCTTGGTATTTGAGTTGGAAGCAATGGTGGGGTGGGATGAAGCATCAATTATTCGAACATCTCAAAGCAGTCATACCTTCAAAGAGGCCCTGTGAATGCATCCATCTATCGCTTATATCATGGGTTTGGCTCTCCACTGAAGATGTCAACAAGGCCGGTGCAATCTATGTTCCGGCAGTGACTACTACAATGGTGAATATGTGGTTGATTACACAGGATCCCAACATGCAGGAATCACCTCATGAGTCTCTCAGAGGTTTGTGGTATTTGAGGGCAGGGAAGACGTGGATATAAGAGGAAAAAATATGAGGCCACACACTCTTTTAGATATACTATTTTTGTTTTAAAATAGAATGCAGGTTGTTTTGTCCTTGTCACTTGCACTTCTTCGTTAAAATCGTGATATTTTGTGAATTGCACAACCTCGCAAATCATAATTTTGTTTAAGGTTTTCAAGTGGCAACATGATATGGCAACTTCTGCCTGGATGACCATGAGTGTGCCTCTCTGTAACGCAAGAACAAAGCCATTGTCCAAAACTCCATTTTTTAAATCGTCACATTGTGATGCCCGCTTTATAAAAACCAAATAGAGCAGTCCACGTGGCGGGTATTCTATAAAGTCTGCTCTACTATAATTCAAAGAAACGTATACCACCATTTTCAAACATATAGATGTTGTGTAATAGGAATGTGATTCGAGAACTTATTCACATTCTGTCGGTGTTACAAGAAAAACTTAGAAGGAAGAATGCTTGTCATTTCAATTTTTATTATTTTTTTATATCATATGTTTATTTTCCCATTTTTAGTGTAATATGTGAAAAGGGCCTTTAAATTTTCAATGTATATTTTAAATAAAATAAGCACCTAATTATTTCAATGTATATTTTAAATAAAATAAAAAGCTAATTGATTAATGTTATGATAATGTGGATTATAATTGATTAATGTTATGATAATGTGGATTATAAAGTTGTAAACGACCATAATATTAAAATTTTAATACTTCTAAGTTTAAAATTTTGGTGTGAGGAAAATTTACCGGTTAAGAGAAAATTACAAATGGTTTACTTATATATATTTGAAATTTGTATTCATTTTAGCCTTGTATATACTTGAAAATTCAAATAAATTCTTATAATTAAAAATTGCAATTTTTTTTCTCTTAATATTAAAAAGCTTATATATATTTGAAAATTTGTAGTCGTTAACCTTATTATCATACTTCATTAGAGAGAGAGAGAGAGAGGGAGGTGGGGAGAATGAGGGATGGTGGGGGAGATATATATATAGAGAAAAGGAAGGATGGAGAGAGAGATGGAAATGATGGAGGGAGAAAGAGAGAGGGGAATATAGGATAGTTAGTATATATATATCTTAAAATTCTTTAAAATTAATTATAAGAATGTGGTTATTAAAATGAATTTATATTTTTAATGTATTCATAATGTGTGCCCAATTTAGTCGAGTAAATGTTTAATACCTTCATCATTGTCACTAGAAAAATAAAATAACATAGAGAAATCACGAGGATATAAAATAAAAAGCATAAACATAAGGTATATAAATTGAAGAAATCTCTTTTTGGGCTTAAGCAATCTTGATAGAATGGGATTGATTCATATCCACGCCTAGAGCTAGAGCTTGATAGAATGGGATTAGAGCCTAGAGCTAGAGCTTGATAGAATGGGATTAGAGCTTGATAGAATGGGATTAAAGCCTAGAGCTAGAGCTTGATAGAATGGGATTAGAGCTTGATAGGATGGGATCCAGTGAATATAATGGGATTGATTCATAAAGGTCTCATGATTGTTGGTAATATGATCTTCATTATAATAATGTTTAGTTAACTAACATTCAAAAATTTCTAATTACATTTTTATAATTAAGTTTTATTAGAAATGGTATTTTTTCATAATTTTAAAATTCTTGTATATATTTGAAAATTGCAAATGGTTTTTTCTCTTAATATTAAAAGGCAAATTTGTATTCATTTAGTCTTATTGAAATTCAAATAAAGTTAAAGATATTTTTTAAATAAGAAATAAAAAGAATTGTTTTTACCAATCCAATTTAAGTTAAAACACATTAATCAAAAGAATTGTTTGAACTAATCCAAATATAATAAATAAACATTACAATCTAAGTTAGAGAACACTTTTAACAATTTCCCAATCTATTATTTTTGAAATTAAACTTTGAAATTTAGTTGTATGATAGATCCAAAACATCACATTAAATGGAATTTTAGGCTCATTAATATTATAAAATATTACTTGAAGAGAAGACTTTGGAGTAAGGGGTTATGTCATGGCGTTCTTTAAAGGTTATATGTATAATACTAACTGGTTTTAATAAAAGTTGGTATAAACTGACAATACCCATGATGTTATGTACATTAATAATGTCATGTATTATGACACATTGTGGCATTCATCAATGGTTATGCTGCATTGCGACATTGAGCAAAGGTTACATGTCTAAAATGACAAAGGGCAGTCCTATTCTAATGTTCATTAATTATTAAAAATTGATATTCATTGACACAACCCAAGATGTGACACATTAGTAAAGTGACATTCGACAATCATCATGTTGTGTTCAATTGCGGCGTTCATCTACGGTTATGTCACATTGTGACATTAAGTATGGGTTATATGTCTAACATGAAAAAGGGTTATGTCCCATTAAATATTAAAAAATGATATATACAATGACACAACCAAATATGCGACATTCAACGTTCATCAAGGATTATGTTTCATTCTGATGTTTATGAAGGTTATGTCACATTACAACATTGGGAGCAGGTTATATGTCTAATATGACAAAGGGTTATGTCACATTCTAATGTTCATTAAGGTTTAAAAAATGATATACACTAACACAATCCAAGATGTGACATATCAATAGTGTGACATTCGAACTTCATTGTGTTATGCTGCATTGCGACGTTTATTAATTGTTGTGTCACATTGTGACATTGAGCAAGGGTTATATGTCTAATATGACAAAGGGTTATGTCCCATTCTAACATTCATTAAGGACTAAAAAATGATATACACCCACATAATCCAATATGTGACACATTCATAATGTGACTTTTGACTTTCTTCATTGTAACATTCATGAAGGGTTATGTCATATTCTGATGTTTATTATGGTTATGTTGCATTCTCACATTCATTATGGATTATGTCGCATTCTGTAATTTATTAAGGGCTATATTGCATTATGACATTTATCCATGGTACATTCATTAATTGCTTTGTCGCATTGCAACATTCATTAACGCTTACGTTGGATTGGAACATTCCACCATTGGACATTCCTTAATGGTTTTGTCGCATTGCGACATTCATCCAGAGTTATGTTGGATTTCGACATTCATAAAGGAATATATTGGATTACGACATTTATCAATACTTATGTTGGATTGCAACATTCATCAATAGTGCATTTCTTAATGGTTGTTTTGCATTGGGACATTCATTGCAACGATCAAACATTTATTCATGGCTATTGAAATTCATCATTCCTCAATGCTTGTCTCACATTATTCACCATCATGTTGTGAGATTTTTCTTGATATATATATATATATATATAGTTGTTTGAAAAAAGAAATGGTTTAAACCATCCACATTCTACACAGTAATGTAGAATATTATGTCACATTGTGATGTTTATCAAGGTTTATGTTTCATTGTGACGTTATCAAGGGTTATATCACATTACGATGTTAAGCCATGGTTTGTTACAATGTTTGGTTGGTATATGTTAACACAACCAAAGATGTGACACATTAATAATGTGATAGTGGGTGTTTAATAAGCGTTATGTCACATTGTGACGTTTATCATAGGTTATGTTACATTAGCGACATTCATCAAAGGTTATGTCACCTTGTGATATTTTTCAATGGTTCTATCATCATGGTTAACCAAAGTTAACAATAGTTAACTAAAGTCGAAACTCACTAACTAATGTCAACCATGGTTGGCTATGGTCAAACTATAGTCTAGCATAGTTGACCAAAGTCAACCATGCTTCAATATAGTGTTTTGTATATGTCGACATAACCAAAGATGTGTCACATTAATAATGTGAAATTCGTTGTCCATCTAGGGTTATGTCGCATTGCAACATTCATCGAGGGTTATGTCACATTACGACAATGCCCAAGGTTTATCAAGATCTACGTTTCACTACGATGTTATCAAGGGTTATATCACATTACGACGTTAAGCCATGGTTTGTTATAGTATTTGGTTGGTATATGTCAACACAACCAAAGATGTGACACATTAAGAATGTGATAGTGGGCGTTTAATAAGCGTTATGTCGCATTGTGACGTTTATCACAGGTTATGTTACATTAGCGACATTCATCAAGGGTTATGTCACATTGTGATATTTGTCAAGGGTTATGTCACATTGCGATAATTCCCAAAATGTGGCACATTAATAATGTATGTGACTTTATAACAAGTGAATCGCCAATGAGCCACACCCATGGCAACAATAATATTTTATTATTACTTTGATTATAATATTTTAATTAAATACCATATTTATATAATACGATACTATAATATCATTAATAATATTATAAGTATTTGATTAAAATATAACATTATAATTCAATGACATTACTTTAATTAATTATTATATTATTAATTAATTAATATAATTTTATTAATGCTATTTTATTTAACAATACTATTTTTAATAAATTGTATATTATAAATATTTAATTAATTGATATATATTTTTTTGAATTACGCTTATAAGCTTTTTTTTAACCAGTATTATCTTTTCTTACTTTTATGCCATCCAGAAACCTTTGACAGCACTTCATTTTCATGAAATTTAAAGAAAAGTTTCTTCTTAGTCCATTCCAAATCATAAAATATAAAAAAATTTACATTTCATATACCCCAAATTAAAAAATATATTGATCAAACTTTTTTTTCCATTGGTGGGACGATCAATGCTGAGCTAATGCCCTCTTTCATTCACTTTGGAAGAATTGGTCTACCATGCTGACAGTAAATCACAAAAGAAGGGTGAAGAGAAAGAAAGGAAATGACAATCTACAATTCGACGGGGTTATTTTCCTAAGTCGACGGTTGATTTTGTCGCATGGGATAACTGGTCTATCAGATCAACCCTAGATTCCGAGTGACATAATCGATATTCTATTTGTCACTCTATTGTATATAGAAGCCTATTACCGGCGCCGAGATTCCATTCCGCCTGAGCTTATCTGGATTGCAAATTATCTGCATTCAATTGGTAAGGAGCAGAGTCAACAAGACCAAAGAGAATCTACAATCCAGATAAGGCCCAGATTCCAGTCCGCCTGAGCTTGTCTGGATTGCAAATTCCCTGCATCTAATGAGTGCATTCAATAGGTCAGAAATAGAGTCAACAAGAGAAAAGAGAATCTACAATCCAGATAAGGATGGCCATTTTGCTCGTGGCTCAGCAAGTTTCACATTGCCTTTGGCCACCCAGAATCACTATTTATATTTAAGACGGTTTTTCTACCTGGTATTTTTACCTGAATTTCCGCTATGTAATAGTTGGAAATATTAATTACTCGCTGATCTTAATAGCACATCATGGTATTTTGAAGTGAATTTAGACAATGCAATAATTTAAAATATTAATTACTCAGATCTTAATAGCACATGAACTATCAGTGAAAAACACAAAAAAAATCCAAATTTATTTCACAGCCTAAAAGTTCTAGTTTTTTTTATACACAAGATGTTCCACACAAATCTAGCACATGAGCCAACTTAGCCAACTTTTTCAGTTCATTTAGCCAGGAATCCCCGGGTTCCGGAGAGCAATGTCAACAATGCAAAACTGTACGATTACTATATTCAAACTTTGCTTGAATTAATGGGGCTCAGAACACCCAGATTTCGTCGATGAATACTGGGAATGGAGCGATTTGAGTGCGATGCCGATTCCAACAAGTATGCACACGTCATTAATCTTTAATACCTATTAAGGTGAATGTGATTAATATGCAATATCTGCTAAGCCTTTTTGACTATAGATGGGTGGCCACCATAGAATGTGATTAATATTCAATATCTACTAAGCCTTTTTTACTATAGATGGGTGGCCAGCATAGAATGTGAACTCTTTAAAGCATAGCATAATTTTAGTATATGGATACAAATAAGATTCGAAATAAGTAACAAAAATTTTCTATATAAATAAAATACTGAAGTTGACTTTTTATACATTATATTTTTAATTAAATATACAACAATATATATAATATTTTTAATTAAATATATAACATTTATATATAGTTAAACATATACAATATTTTTAATGAAATATTGAATATCAACCATTAAATTTTAAACTCAAAAAAATTAATTTTTTTAAACATATTTTTATAACCAAAATTACTCTTTAAAAAAACAAAAAGATAATGCCCTTAATATAAGAGAGAAAAATCTTAGTTATTAATAGTTATTAATTATTTTAAGAAGAAAATAAATAATATTTACCATTATTTACATTGAAATCAATTAATTAATGTTTAAAGTGTGTTAGGGTTAACTTTGACTCCTAAATGAGCAAGAATGTAAGTGGTTTTGGGCACATGGTTTTGGTAACCAATAAATCTAGTGTTACTATAATAATTGCATATTTATTTTATTTGGCATATTTTTATTCTTATTAAATTGAATTACTAAGTATGAAATTGAAAGGTATTTATTTTATAGTGTTTTAATAATTAAAATTTGGTTTTTCAAAATTAACCTGTATTCGTATTACACATAAATAGAATATTCGACTTGTTCGAAATTTCAAAAGGCTAATACGACCAAATTATGCTACTATGCTTCAAAGGCCATGGCCACAAGTCTAATACTCATATTATGGATGAGGATCTTGGTCCCACTTGGCACAGACCACGGTGGGCTACTGGGCTGTCCAGTGCCAAGTTCAACTCGGTGAGTCAGTTCACTTTCAAAGAATTTAATGACATTGGCATGCATTATTGATTCACTAACTTCATTAAATATGGGTATGAGAAGATGCCATCCTGCAAACTCAATTTTCCATCTGGCATCTTCTTGTTCACCGAGTCACGTGATCTCACAACTTACAAGTCACTTGAGTATTTGAGTATATGATGTGAAATTAAATGCTCATATTCAAGTTATATATATGGATGGTGAATTGATTTGATAACCCTCCACTCTCAAGGTTCCGTAAGGAAAAACCGATGGTGTTGTTTTTTGGGTTACAACTTACAAGTTGTAAATTACAATGCATTGAGCAATATTTGCCCGATTCCAACCTGACCTGGTCTAATGGGTCTGTAAGTTTTCATACCAGAGTTTCACCCAGTGCGAGACATTTATTTTATGGCCACCACAAGACTGGGATGATAGATATTTGGTAGTAGGATAACAACACGTTGCATTTTGTTTGTGTTCATGAATCATATCCTATACCAGTTAATCCAAGATTCTAGGATTTAATCCAATTTCCATTCATTTACTAGGGTGAGAATCATTTGAATAAACACTCCCAGTCTCCCACGGTCCACCTAGGTTGCTCAGTCTGCCCATCTCATCATAGGAATGGGGCCAAGCTGCAAAGACAAAGGCAACTAGAACGAGCGCCAACTAGAGAGAAGGGTTGTATAATATGCATATAGTCATATCTAAAAGAAATGGATGATTTTGTCATATACATAACTGAAGATTATAATTAATTAATTTGTCGGGATGCTTACGTGGTAACTCCTGCTCCTGAGCTGATTATGAGGGCTTGTCGTGTCAACAATGGCTACGATTTGGAGAGGCTCGTTGCCATCATTATACCACCAGTGGGTTGCTCCTGCAAATATCACTATTATGTATCCCCTCCTCACTCGCTTGACCTTTTGACTTCAGTCCTCTTCTTCTTCTTCCTCTTCCTCCCATGGGCTCTTTGATCTACGACATGAGAACCCTTGAAACAATGAATGATCTCTAAAAGTCTTCGGACACCTCGAGAAAACAATACCCATTTTTCCCTCAACTGCACAGATATATCTATGTTATGTAGAAGCAAATATAAAATGATTTTTTTTGTAATCATGTGAAATACACAAACATACATTCACCTACCTCGGGCTAGGTAAACTAGCTTAGGAGCATCAGGATATTGGGGAATTGAGATGGCGTTGCTTTCAATCGTCTTTTTGTAGAAGGCAATGACTGTGGACTCTAATTCCTTGTTATCTTTTGTGTTGGACAACTCGAAGGTGCCACCTTCATCATAGGTAGGAGCAAGAGAAGAAAAAGTAGAACGTTGGGTAGGTTGGATTGAGATTCCCCAAACTTAAAGAAATTGGCAAATTCTGCGGGAGAAAAAAACATTATCCTGGGTTTATGATTATATGACAGTCAAAGGAAGGGATTCAGACTCTCAACTCTCCAATTCCATGCTTTAGTGTCTCCCTAATTTCTATTTCCTCCATAAGATTTTGCAAAGCTAAGCCGTTGACTTGGTTTTCATGAATTTATAGGTATGTACAACATTTTGCACTTGTGGGTGAAAACACGAAGTTGGGAAACAATTCTGTGACAATTTTCTTTTTTTGGTATAATTTCCAGTTTCTTAGCCGAGAAAAAAGTCAAAATATTTTTTCAGCCGAGAGTTTAATATATCTCAGACAAGAAATCAACCACGGTTAAAATTCTCTCGTCCGAGACTTCTTCCATAGTTAGAAAAATTTTCAGCCAAGAATATTAAACTTTCTCGTTTGAGAGTATTGCCATATTTTTCATATTAAACTCTCAGAAATGTTTCTCGGCCGAGATTTTAGATTCCTTTTCAACTCTCAGCCGAGAAATGTTTAGCTATATAAAGGAAAACCATTTCCCTACTTAGTCGACCATCGCCATCATTTCCAGGTTTTTCAGTCTTGGTAAGAGCTTTTCGCACTTGGTAACCGCTTTTTGGGCTTGCAAACAGAGTTTTCCTATTTGGGCACCCATTTCATGTGTTTTTTAGTCGACCATCATCATCATTTTTAGTTTTTTGGGGCTTTTCGAGATTGGTAAGGGCTTATCGGGTTTGCAAACAGAGTTTTCCTGTTTTGGCACCCATTTCATGTGCGTTTTGAGAGCCATTAGCTGCAAATAGAGTTTGAGAGTGAGCATTAGAGCTAGCTGAGGCATAATTAGGTTGGTCCTGTAACCTTCTGTAACCTTGACCGAATTGGTGAGGTGAAGTGGTTAAACGCACAGGGGCGTACCTTACCTAGATAATGGGCTCAATTAGGATTGGGAATTGGTGAACCAATGTTCCACCTCACGTCAAGACGAAGGGAAGGCCATGGTAAGAGGATTGTCAGGTCAGAATTTTATATCTTGGTGCATGCATGTTTTGATTCTTTGCACTGTAGTGGGTATAATTGAAAATAATTGATTTTATATCAGAATTTTATACCAGTTTTTACATTCATCCAATGCATACACCCGATAGTCATACTCCCACATGTTCATGAAAAGACCATCAATGCGATTGTCTTGGAGACATCTGTTTCACCCAACTGGTATTGCAATATTTTACACCCTTCTCACTATAAACTCCTAGGTATTACTTTCTCTTGACTTGAACATGGCCTGGGACCTTCACTTCATAACTACATATAACCTATCTTATGTAATTACAGTGATTGTTGATAGTGAATCCATGGTCATTACACTATATCGAGCTAGTATCATATGAGTTCCATATCAGATCAAGTAGAATGAATACCATAAGGAATACAACTTATACACTGCTTGGTTCCACAGTAATATTGAACACTATATTAATAGAGATCCTAGGTATAGCTTATGTATGGTTAGAATAGAGATTAAACCCCATTATTATTGATAATTCTTGGGATTAAAGCCCATACAGATAGGTCATCTTACTACTATGGTATTTTAACTAGTTACATGTAACTATTGATTACCTTTGTCGTTTGAGCTACAACTTGCACACCATATTTTGTCTATTCCCCTTAGTCAACCAACAATCAATATCAGGTAGTGATCAAACTTGACATCTCTAGTATATAACCTTTATATAAGGTAAAATATTACTATTAGTATAATCTACCAACCAAGCTCTTAGTTCACAGTAAGCAAGCTCTAGCTTTTAGATCCTATGTATAAAAACTGTATATTACCATTACCATATCTACTTAATAGGAGTAATACAAGTAGTGGGTCATCATGTACATGCTAATCTAATAAATACTATTATGAAAATAAGGGATTAGTATGCCCATTGATATGCAATATATTCCTATATTAGGCGTGTATTTGGTGAATGACCTATGGGAATCAGGGAATAGAGGAAAATATTAATTACCTATATATAGGAAAAGGCAGAGATAAGTAGCAATTTGTATAGACTAAGATTTATGAGCAGAGTAAGCATAGCCATCACGTAATCACTACTAGTTAGCTTGTCATAACATAGGTAAATAGAATGCATTCAATAGTCGTATCACATATTCTAAATCCCTATATAACGAGTAAGAGAAGCACCAATTGCATATGAATAAATCTGTAACCACTAGTTTATACATATATAGTAATATCTGATAATAGCTTACACAGAGCTTTGTGATTAACAGTTACTCATATAAAAAATAGGCTATAGCTGTATCACTAATTAGAGGTTGTTGTAAGCTCCTAATCTATACGTATTAAATCTCCTGTAATTCAAAGCTTATGTATGCGTAAGTAATGAACACATTGATTCCATGAACAATGTAAGAGTAACAAGTGTTATAGTCATAACCATTTCCTTAAAGCTGATATGATGCTTAATTACAACCATTCCATATTACCGATCATGCTACATATTTATCTTAATTTAACCAAGCTTCATTGTGCAAACTGGGCATACATGTTATAAGCTTTCATAGAGTGATAGAGTTTTATTATTAAGATGGGTATAGATCTAACACACAACATTATTAAGAATAGTGGTAATGCTCTATACTATCTACCTAATATGGGTTTATACCTAATATTCATTCATACCATTAATCGTATTGGGTTCGTATTCTATTCATAAGTCTCATCAGTGTGATTGCCATTGAATCTATAAGGCTTAACTCTTATATATAGCTGTAATTTATCTATAAGTAGCACTCAATAGGTTACATAAAACATAGCTTCAATGTATAAGCTCATATGCAGCTTCATCAAAGCTATATAACTAATCAACCTCAATATAAAACATCATAAAGCTTATATTCTTCCTTAGTTACTAGTGGTTTTAGTATTAATGCAATAGCTTTTGTGTTAGGCATATATGGAGAAGCTTAATTGTATACACCTAAATACAAAAATAAATAAAAATAAAAAATGATATTACTTCATATTCATAGAGTACATGTATAAAGTTGGTCCCATTAAGCATGATTCACTAGTAATAGCTATGATTTAGCTATAAATATCTCATTATCATGATTACCATTACTCTTATGATTAACTGATACAAAGGATAACAAGGATGATTACAGAACTAGTATCACAAGGGGTTAGCTCTTTTCATATTAGGAAATAGATTTAATACCATTGAAACAATATTGGTTACCTTTGTTACAATGATGCTTATAGAAGAAAGAACACATGTAATGAGGCTAATTGTGTACCAGTATTCTACCAAATCATGCTTACTAACATGCCTCTAGGTTTTAATCCCAGTATTTTTATCATCTACGTTATGTGCCTAATATATAGGATGGGTATAGAGCTGGGGTACCTGGCTAGTAGAGTCATTTACTTTTGAAACCTATGGTTGAATAATTAGGAGCTTACATATGAGTTGATTCATCAACTGGGTATGAGGTAATTCCACAGGGTAAAGCTTATACACCAACTCTATTAGGTTAATAAGGATCATTGATTACAGGAATAAGTATGTTAACTATCACTATCTGCAACATCATAGATAAGCATGAGTAAGAACTATGGTAAGCACGCTAGTTCAATAAGGAGAACATGAACACCATAAATTAATGGGAATAAGAAGAAGCATCAAGCTAAGTAATGAGTACATAGCTTACTACTAATACTTACAGTAAATGTATTAGCTGCGTAATATCCATAATGCATGAGAATATTGTACGATGACCTAAATATCTCTACTAGAAGAACCCTAGTTATATCAGTATTCTATGTAAGTTAAGATTATAAAAAATACAAAGCATAGTTGCTGCTATCATATACTTACAAAGCTCATAAGGTTAAGTTAAGCTAATTTAAGAGCTTAGAATAGTGTAATTGAATGGAACCCATTGATTCAGGATCTTATATTATGGAAACACTAGTAATAAAATGTGGTTAGTTCAGATATGGTGGGATAAGGTTCAATAGATACAGATGATTGATTAGGTATTTTCTCTATCTTAACTATTAATCTGGTACAAGCTCGATAAGGTATGGTAACTATAGGATATATTGAATAATAGTAATGGGAATAGTTCCGAGTGTTTACTTGCATTCTAATTCATGGTTGACGGAGGTTAACAAACTGGTGATCTATGAGTCTTATGTTGGCTGGGTAGGAACCCCTCACAATGCATGCAAGGAGCATTTCACCACCATCCAGGAGTTGTGCCAGCAAATAGTAATTGCAACACGGCCAAGTGACCTGGAGCTGCACATGTGAGAACTGTGGGGCATGGAACAATTGGTGAATAGGTTTTATGTTAAGGAAATTTTATAGACTTATCGTCATTATGCCAAATGGTCATATCTATTATGCACAACCACAATTACGAGTTGAATAATATTAACATTAATATGTTGCGGAAATATACCTTTAATTGGTTAAATATCCATTGCTTTAAATATTCATCACACATCAATAATAGAATAAATTCTATATGCGAGAAGACCTTAAAAAGGTTTTAATTCTATTGGACCACTAACCCAGAATATAAAGGTGACACTAGTTCACTTCTAACTACATCGAATAAGGTTTTAACACCATAGTATAATATTTGTATTGAATAGTAGATTCAACAGACCCAACCATTATGTTTTTGGGCTTGAAAACAGAGTTTCCCAATTTGGGCACCCATTTCATGTGCGTTTCGAGAGCCATTCGATGGTGATAGAGTTTGAGAGCGAGCATTAGAGGTAGCTGAGTCATAGTTAGGTTGGTCCTGAAACCTTATATAAACTTGCCCGAGGGGAAGGGGTTAAACGCACAGGGGCAGACCTTACCTAGATAATGAGCTCAATTAGGACTGGGAATTGGAGAACCAAAGTTCCACCTCATGCCAAGAAGAAGGGAAGGCCATGGTAAGAGGACTGTCAGGTCATAATTTTATATCCTGGTACATACATGTTTCGATTCTTTTCACTGTAGTGGGTATCATTGAAAATAATTAACTCTGAGAATGTGGGATCTGTTCTTACCGCCCTTTATTTCTCCACACTTTCTTCCATAGGTTATGCTTCTAGATTTCCAATTGGATACTCCCTCCCCTACAAGCTAAAGAAATTCATCTTCACGTCTGCTCCTATGGATGACCATAAAAGGAACAAAATGCCAGCCTGGTGAGTCACAATGAAGGAAACACCTAAGAGACATTAGATGGTTCCTGGTGAAAGTATTTTAATCCCAAATCTATCAAGCCTTGGGACCTAAACAATAACTCATTCTTTTTATTTATGCTACATAGAAATAAAATTCTTTAAAACATATATTCAATACAAAGGATTAGGTTTCTGAAAATGTATGCACATATATGATTATTGACCATATCGGAAGACAAGGTCACAAGGAACCATATTGACATACTAAATGCATTGGTGACTGGAAAAGCAAGATTATGTCTTTATGCTTCAAAGTTTACATGTAACTATAACAATAGATATTCAGGCTTCACCCAATGCATCAATTTTGTTGAGCTCTTGATATCTTCCCCATTCATGTAGATCGAGAACCCACCTTAATTTTTGGATCAAGGATGAATGTCCCAATTGTACTCTCCGTCAACCATCCTTCATCAATATCATCTTAACTATATTGGCACATTGTTGGATAGTATGTCTATAAGAATATCTTTGATCAATTCTTATATCAATGATCACTTTCATGCATTCCTCAATCAGTTTTATCACTTTCACTTCAATCTATATCATGTTGTCGCATGCTTGTAAGTGATTAAGAAGACCAGAGTAATATAGAGTTGTAAGTGAAAGAGGTAATTTTATATTCCCAACTTGTGTTGGTATTAAAGCTTCATCATGACCATCTATCTTAACCTTTTCTAAATTTCTGAAGTGGCCTTGAAGCAAAATCCAAAATAGCTAGGAAATTTTCCAAGAGAAGTCACTCCTTAGAAATATTTTTCATTGTGAACTTTTCATGCCCAAAACAATTTTACTCACAAAAAGATAAATCTTAATGTCGAAGAAGTATGTCTTAAAAAGGTTGAAATTTCTTATCAATAAGGCTCAATTTGGCCGAAATTTCTGAGAAATAAGGCCTAGTTAGATTGAAATTTCAAATCTAATTTATGTTCAAATGTGTTAACATTTTAGAGCTCAAGTATGAAATAGGATTAAGCATTGAATCTTAAGGATCAAATAGGCCTAAATGTCTAAGCTTAAGGTCCCAAGGGCCAACAATTTAGAGCCTAAGGACTCTAAGGGACTCTAAGGGCCTCTAAGGGAAAATTCATTTAATTGTTTGTATTCCCCCGAAATCCTTCCCAAATATGTTGCAGCTGAAACGGTTTGTCATGAGTGCATGTGCTTTAATGTCCCATTCTTCGTTAAGAGACAATGCATTTGGAGCCTTCCCCTAGCCACCAATCCTACTTATGAGTGTCATGTGCAATGGGGGAAGTGTGATCTAAAAGGTCAATGTCATTTGCATCTTAGGATTCATTTGAAAATCCTTATTAGATCAATATGTTAATTGAATCATGTCATGAATGCATCCTTTATGATTGCATATACTACTTGATTCTTTCGACTTTGATCGCAAAAAAAACCTTTTGTTATTTTCTTTCTAGATTTCCCAAGCCAATAGGTGTAAGTGGAGTTTCCACAATCTGTTGAGAATGGAATTGTCAAATGGATCAAGGGCCCAATTGGTTATGTCTAGGGCATGGTTCCCTTTAACATGATAAGTTCTTTCAATAGAACAACATTTTTCTCCTATAATTTTGAAGAATAGGGGCATGTATCTGACAAATGTCTAATGATTTCACACTCTTTTTTTGCGTTCCTTTTTGCAAAGATGGAAAAGAGATGTCCAAGAAAGCCTCTCTTATCCCAAGTAAGATGTGTTTCTTAATCAAAAAAATGATTTTATAGGGCTTCCAAATGAAAACCACGTGATGTGTTTCAATCTAGTTTGGGATGCATAACCATCCTTGGGGACTGAATTTTGTGTCATGATGTTCATTTGGCGAGGTATACCATTAGATGTGTATCTTTCCACCCCATTAAATATGTCACTCAAGGAATCATTATATTCAACAATTCCTATCCAGTCAATTATTTGTTCTTGTTATAATGGTGCTTCTTCCTCCTCATGAACCATGTACACCAAAATCTCTTCTCTTTCCTATATTTGTTGTCTAGTTGTTTACTTTTCCTTACTGGTTGTAAGAACTAAGGTCCCATATTCTAAACCAAGGGGAAAATTGTCTTGTACTTATTAGTTTCTAGATGAGGCTTGATATGGAGGAGGCATGCCTTGAATCATTGGACCAAATTGTTGAGAGATAAGGGATAGGAGGGTGAAGGTTGAGAGAATGTCGTTCTTTCTAACTAGGGGTGTTCTGGATTTGGGAATACTTAAGACACAACCTTTAAGGTATCATATTTGGCCTTTAGAATGCCTCCACCTTCTCGTATGTGTCTTTATTATCCATCCTTTAAATTTCAGGTCTGGAGTCATGACCCTGGGGTATTGGATCGTTTCTACCCTTCTCAACCACCAACAAGAAGTGTGGGTCATATAATGCTCAGAATGTGCAATTGAAGTGCCCAGTAAAAGAGTCAATTATGTCAAGAAATACTCTTATCCTCAGTTAATAGTTGTAATACCTTAGAAATGCACTTGTGAACATTTAAGGCATATGTGAAATTCCATGACAGTGAGGTTTACCAAGAGCAACAATTATGTGGGCATGCTAGTCATTGAAATTTTATAACAAGAATGAGAACAAATCACAGGTTATGGTGACGGTACCCTCAGTGCTAGACCAAGACATGTGACGCAGCCAGGTATTTTTGATTGCTAATCTAAAATATATTTATCTTGTTTGACATGTTTTGACATGCTTTTAATGTGAGAATTTCTCATCATGCACAGGTGCACAATGTTAAATTTGACATGGTTTTAATCTATGTAAAATTCTTATCATGCACAACTTCACAGCTTCAGGGTGAATCAAACTTGGCTACTATGCAATGACACACCCAGAGGTCATTGTCAGGTAAATTCCATTGTTATTCAATTCATTCTCAAGTCTATATAAACATGAATCTTCTTTTACACAACTTTCTAAGATCTTGTTGTGCATAGGTGGTGGCTCTCAGCATGACAGACGTTTGGCTAAGGGGTCTACAGGGGTAGGTGGACAAACACAGATGACACACTTATTGTCTTATTCTACAGATACACCATTTCCAAGTAGATATTGTTTACATAAATTTTGACTATAATTCTTGTTTGGCATGTTTTTTAATATATGGAAAATTCTTATCATGCACAGCTTCACAACTTGAGGGTGAAGCAAACTTGGCTACTATGCAGCCACACTTCCTAGTATTTTAATAATATACGTTATGTGCCTAATATATAGGATGGATATAGAGCCAGGGTACTTAGCTATTAGATTCATTTAATTTTGAAACCTATGGTTGAATAATTAGGATCTTACATATGAGTCGATTCATCAACTGGGTATAAGGTAATTCCATAGGGTAAAGCTTATACGACAACTCTGTTAGGTTAGTAAGGATTATTGATTACAAGAATAAGTATGTTAACTATCTCTATCTACAACATCATAGATAAGCATGAGTAAGAACCACGGTAAACACACTAGTTCAATAAGGAGAACATTAACACCATAAATTAATGGGAATAAGAAGAAGCATTAACCTAAGTAATGAGTACAGATCTTACTACTAATACTTACAATAAATGTATTAGCTACGTAATATACATAATGTATGAGAATATTGTACAGTGATCTAAATATCTCTACTAGAAGAATCCTAGTTATATTAGTATTATAAATAATTTAAGATTAAAAAAATACAAAGCATAATTGTTGCTATCTTATACTCACAAAGATCATAGGGTTAAGTTAAGCTAATGTAAGAGCTTAGACTAGTGTAATTGATTGGAACCCATTGATTCAGGATCTTATATTATGAAAACACTCGTAATAAAATGTGGTTAGTTCAGACATGGTGGGATAAGTGTCAAAACCCAAAATTTCTGAATTTTTTTTTTTTTAAATACATATAATTATCATAAATGAAGTAACTAATCATTTAATTAGTTATATGTTACTGAATTCATTATCCAATTTATCTACCTGGTTATGTTTATTTTAAAGAACAGTTCTTTTCAGTTTACTGACTTGATTTTCTCTTTGCGACCACAAGGTGGGACTGTCGTGGATATCTGGGCTTACTTAGCTTTCGAGCTAATGCAGAAAGTTTTCCTGTTCTTACAGACTACAGGTAACAAGCTTGGGACGCTGCTTGACGTAAATTTCTAAATCATTTTGATATAAGATCGTCGCATAAAAGTGAACTCAGTAAAGAAAATAGATGATAAACAAATTCCAAGGTGATCAAGGTATAATCATTACACTGTCTCCCTTTTTAAAACTCTTAAGGGATGTGATTTAGTTTATCAGTAATGGTTGCAACCGTTTTATTTCTAGTAAACATAATATTATAGTTCTTTAAAGCTTACAGAACTATTTTGTGTCTACCATGGTTGTCAATTGTAAATAAAATGTTTTAATTATTTCTTTACAGGCAGAATTATAAGGTCAAGGTCTATTTTTTTATTTGCACAACTTACTAGTTTATGCCATGTCTGAAATGGATACTACACAGTGATAAAGAATTTATGTACCAGACTCGTACTTTCATTACTTCTAATTTAAAGGGGTTATAACCTTATTTCATGCTGCAATCAATTAATTCATACTAGTGTTGGAGGGTTAAATTCCTCTGTATTATAATCGTTCGGAAAATAATATCCAGTTGTAGTTAGTAATATCATTAATAATTTCAAGGTAATCCCTTAAACTTTTAGATACTTAACATGCTTTCATGCAAACCCTGCTAGTTCCATACTAAATCATTCAAAGGTAAGAGACTACCATTAGTATGGATATATTTATCATGGTATGATTATGTAAAATTTCTTTTCATAACTTAACATTAGTTAGCTTTTGATTACAATAGAATTGGCTTAGTGAATAAAGGCCAAGGTTATAAACAACTGAGTCATAGTATAGACCTTTACACTTAACAAGTCTAAGGTTTATCTTTGAATATAAATTCTATCCTCCTTTACCATTTGGCCTCCTTATCTCCTTTGCATGCATAAAATACTTGGTTAAATAGTAATTCTACTTTTGTTTAATTTACAATTACTTGAATAATAAAGTATTTACTTATGAGTAAGGTTCTCACTAAGAGAATAACATTATTACTCTCCTCTTATGACATACTTTATAAGACTCTTGTCATTTTTTTTATTTTAAATGTTTGATGGAAACGTTGTAGCAAAGAAAAGGGTATGCAAAGGGATATGCCAAGATGTAACGAAGGATAAACTTGTTTTATAAATCATACTTATATTTAAAAGGGTCGTATGATCCTCCACGACCTGGATGATTATTAACAAAGTTTTGGTGATAATTATTAGGTTTCGATACTACGTGCATGGTGGATTGATAATGCAATACGAACTAAAGAGAAACTTTGGATAAGTCAAATGATTGGAAATCATTTTCTGGAAAACTCGACTGCTAGGACTATACAAATTTTACCCAGAGCATGTAAATTTTTACGTGGTAACGTGGCATTTCCTTAACCATGCATTCTACTGTTAAAAGGGCAGCAGTCAAACCCTAACTTCGCCATTCTTTCGTTGCCTTCAGGCTCTTGTCGCTCTGCTGCAATAATTCCCGAATGCACTGCCATTGCCTTATTTTGTTGATAGCCTCCTTATTGTTATTCCTCCTTGAATGTTTTCCCGACTACCTGAAGAGGGATGTTGTTGTGAAACCGTTTGGTGCTTTGTGTAGGTTATTGATAATTTCCCAGGGTTTCTCCATCGCCACTCCCTTATCTAGAACCCTCATCTGTAAAACAACTTTCTCCTCCATGAGTGCTGAAGTCTTGTTCTTCAGGACTGCGTTTGGATGTTGGCTGTATTGTTAATCCTATTCTCCCTTCCTGCAGAAGGGTTTCCTCCTTGTACTGGTGGTTGTTTTACAGTCCGATGGTGGTCGCACCTCAATATAATATAGGTAAGAGGACTGTAAATCCTTTCTTCTATTTGCTATCATGTTTGGAATAATAATAAATGTTCATTTTGTAACAGGTTTTTAATGATCAAACTCTTCTTGTTACAGGTCGGTTCTTCTCTCTGCTTAGTTGTGCGAGGTTGCGACGGCAATACTGGATTCATGGGTAAGCCTGGTTTGACCATGGCTATTCCTCATTGTTTGGTCCCTTTTTGGATAAATGTGGTTACACCATAGAGCTTTGCAACCCTTGGGGTTTTGGTTACCTGTTACTGATTTTGTTATTACTTTTATGGTTGTTGAGACCCTTACGCTGCGCGGGGGTGCTCCGGCTCCGGTCGTGACTGTATGTGTAAAATTTTCTTTGTTTAAAAACTTGAAGAGTCGTGTCTTGGGAATTTTTTCAGACTTATTGTTTATCTTTACATACAAGTAATGAGGCCGACAGATACCTTGGAAACAAGCCTTAAAACCCTCGATTTCATACTTCTATTGGCATTTTGGTATTTATAGGGTTTTTCACCCTAACTTCATAATATAAGTTGTTAATTTAGTCTTTTTAATTATCTTATGTTTACAGTACAGTACTGAAATTTGTTTATTTTGCTTGTGTTATAAATATATTATTTAAGCTTGGCTGTAAGAGAAATATTTATAGGATCTTTGAAATTTATCTTGGGTTAATAATATACCTCTGTAAATTATATTAGTTAGGTTGTAATATTTGAATCAGCTCGATAGGTCAAGCATACTGTCACTCTGTTTATTCAATTCATTTTTATTGTGGAGTTCTTAAGTAACTAACAGTTACTTCCTTTTTAAGTACAGAAGTTATTTTTGATCTCGTGTTACTAAGATTGAATAGATCACCATAATATTACTGTTCCTATACTTAGTATTTAACTTGCATACTTAGTCCATACAACATATATAATAGAAAGAATATACTATAAGCATATTATCTTACCTGTAAGTACTATTGCTCCTATTATTATTTATACTTAGTTTACTTTACTTGAAAGAGTTGAAATTGTTGTTATATAGTTATTACCCTTCAGCTTATAATGAATTTATGTTTTAATACAATATTTTAGGTATCTGTCATAAACAGCCTTTGAGTACAAAGTTCTATTCTAGTTACTGTTGATATTATAATATAAAACATTGCTTCATCTATATATATAGTGTTGTGCTTATCATTTTATATTTATTAACTTTATTCTCTGTTAGTTATAATCACAGAATAAATTATTATTTAATTACTGTGTTCTTACATTTTCTATACTAAGTACCTTATAGAAACACTCTTTGTATTCTATATTGTCTTGTTGATATGACAAGCTAGTAATTATAAATTTACCCATAAAAGAATTAATCTAGTTACTACACAATTAATATCTTGAGAAGTATAAGTTAACAATTATACATTTTTGTTTATGCTTAACTGAATAGAACAAAAATAAATGAATAACTTATAATACTTTTTTATAAGTGAACCCTGCTACTAGCTAAATTACCTGTAGGAGTAAATCGAGATTCTAGCTATTCTTTATTTCCATTTAATTCTTATATAAATAGTGGTTAAGATTGGAAGGAAGTAAATTGTAAAGCTATGAAGCAATTAATTTACTGAAAGTAACTAAAGTAACAAAAACTGTTTTCTCTACTTGTACATACTATTATCAGTAAACAATACAATTTATTTCTCTGTTTCTAAAAGACTTGACAGTTTTCAGTACAGATTAGTACTACTCCTAATACCAAGATATTTCTTCTGAAAAACAACACAAAGAAACTACTCTATACTTCCATTAGTATTCTATTCTGTATTTTCATCATACTATCTTTATTTGTAATTTCACCCCTATGCTGGAGTACGGTTTGGTCACTCCAGATGAGGAAAAACATAGGCGGGGTTGTAATTCTCATAAAAAAGATTTTATTACTGAATGAACTAAGAACACTTCATTACTAATCCATCTAAATCCTTATATCATAAACTACAAATCTAACATTCAATCATACACAGATATTAAAACAAAGATTAATAGATGGCAGAACCTATTCTTGAACTTTGGACAACAACAACAATGGGAGGCCGTTCCTTCCTACCAACTCCTGGAGAGTGCTCAAACAGTGACTCCTCAGGACCCCCAAGCTTGCTCTGGTCTCCCTGGCTAGAACTAGGTGCAGCAAATATCAAGTACCACTCTTTAGACTTAGTACCAATCCTGAACTTATCAGTAAGTTCTCTCAGCTTACAAGCTGTAACAGACCAAGTTACTGCAGAATTCCTCTCAGAACACCTTCCTTACTATTTTTCTTTTTTCCCCAATGAATTTCCTGAATAGAATTCCACCTGAATGATTATTCTTTGCAAAATATCTGAGCAACCTTAGCTCTATTCATTGGGTACTTTTAAAAGATTTCCTAGGTCTTTTTGGGTTAGTTGTCATTTATTGAGCCACTTGCTCTGATCCCACTTTCTTGGGGGATCATGACCCCAATTGTAGGGAAGTTGCTACCTGCAACCTAGGAAGTGTTTGAGGATGCTACCACTTGTCTTTTTCCCTCTACCTAGTTCCTTCCACTAGTTTGACTAGTAACCTCTTATTAACAACTCTGCCATGCTGTTGTCTCCACTTTTATTTATTAATAATAAAATATTCAGAATTACATTCCACTTCTTTTGACTCTGCTGAGTCATTAGTTCCTACTTAACATTAAATTTAACATAATGTCTTAGGAAATATAATTAAAACAATTAACATTATTTTACAAAATTGGGGTATGTGACATACACACCCTCTTAAAATGTAACATCGTCCTTGATGTTACTTATTCTTCATCCTTTGCAACCTCCTGGAACATATTCGGGTATGCTTCCCACATCTTACTTTCCAATTCTCAGGTAGCCTCTTCAGGACTAAGGTGCTTCCATTGCACCTTCACCTATCTAATGGTGCGGTTCCGCAGAGTAATTTCCCTTCTATCGAGGATACAGTCCGGTTCCACCAGAATTTCTCCTTCTGGTTCCACCTATACAACATTATGTACTTTCAATTTAGGTGGTAATGTGACTTGGTATGCAACTTGACCAATTCTAGATAAAATTTCAAACAGACCACAGTAACGTGGTGCTAACTTGGCACAACTCCCCAGTCTTAAAGAGCTTTTCTTTTGCCTTACCTTTATAAATACATGATCACCTACCTGGAACTCCTTGGGAGTTATTTTCAAATCTGCTTGGCTTTTTTTTCGATCCTATGCCACCTTTAAATTTTCCTGCACTTGCTTCACAATCTCTTCCATTTATTTCAATAATTCTGGTCCTAACACCAATCTATCTACTGGATTATTCCAGGAGATAGTAGTGTTGCATTTACGTCCATACAAAATTTCAAATGGACTAAACTTAGCTGATGACTGATAGTTATTGTTATATGCAAAATCTGCTAGATGCAAGTAGTCTTCCCACTTACCTGGCTGATCTTTAACATACATCCTTAACAAATCCTCCAGCACATGATTCACTTTTTTCAGTCTGTCCATCTGTTTAAGGATGGAAGGAGGTGCTGAAATTCAGTGTTGTATTTAATCCCTTAAACAATGACTTCCAAAAGTTCCCTGTGAATTTAGGATCCCTGTCCGAAATTATAACTTTCGGTACTCCATGCAACCGAAAAATCTACTTTAAGAATATATCAGCTATATTGGCAGCCTTGTAAGTAGTTTTGACAGGAATAAAATGTGCTGCCTTGCTCAACTTGTCAACTACCACCATAATAGAGTCATTTTGATTCTGATTTCTGGGCAATCCAGTAATAAAATCTAAACTAATCACCTCCCATTTCCAACTAGGAATAGGTAAAGGTTGCAGCAAACCGGCTGGATGTTGGTGTTTGGTTTTCACTTGTTGACAGTCCAAACATCTAGCAATGTATTCAGCTACTTCAGATTTCATATTAGGCTAGAAATATTCTTTTCTTAGCATGGTTACAGTCTTTTGGTAACCTGGATCTCCTGAGTAAGGTGTTTTATGGACTTCATCCAGAATCAACAACTTAACCTTAGACACATTAGGCACATATAGTTTATCCTTAAATAATAAAAATCCATCTTCATTTAGACTATAACCTTTTATTAAGCTTTCTGTAGGTTTCTCTTTAGCTGTAACTTGTAATTTCTGATAAATTTCATCCTGTTTTACCCCTTCTGTAAGCTATTCATTTAAATCAGAAGCATAAGTGCTGATTGTTGCTGTAAAGTTCAGCTTTGTGTTTCTGCTTAAAGCATCAGCCACCTTATTTTCTTTACCCTTTATGTGTTGGATTTCAAAATCATATTCACTCAAGAAGGCTAACCACCTTGCTTGTCTTGCATTTAAGTTAGGCTGATCTAAAAGGTATTTCAGTCCTTTATTATCAGTCATTAGAATGAATTTTCTGCCTATTAAATGATGTCGCCACATTTTTAAGGCATGTATAACAGCCGCAAGCTCTAGATCATAAGTTGCGTAATTTTTTTCGTGTATTTTTAACTTCCTAGACTCATAGGCAATGACATGTCCTTCTTGAGTTAGAACACTACCTAGGCCATCATTACAGGCATATGTGCATACCACAAAATCCTTATTAGGATCTACTATTCTTAGAATAGGTGCACTTGTCAATTAGGTTTTTAATTTCTTAAAAATTTCTTCACACTTTGAGTTCCAATAAAATTTCTTGCCTTTATTTTGCAAGGAAGTGATCGGATTTGCTATTTTTGAAAATCCTTCAACGAATCTCCGGTAATAACCGATAATTACCATGAATGACCTAACATATGTTACGTCTTTTGGTACCAGCCAATCTTCGATTTCCCGAATCTTTTCAGGATCGACTGAAATCCCTTCCTTAGTCACTATGTGACCTAAGTACTGGATTTCAACCTTAAAGAAGTCACACTTGCTAAACTTCGCAAAGAGTTGTTGTTCCCGCAACTCTTGTAAAACTATCTTTAGGTGTTCTTTATGTTCTTCTTTCGTTTTAGAGTAGATTAAGATGTCGTCGATAAACATGACAACAAACTTATCCAAGTATTTATGCATTATATTATTCATTAAGCACATAAAGACAGCTGGGGCGTTAGTAAGCCCAAATGGCATTACGACAAACTCGTAATGTCCGTACCTCGTTTTAAAGGCTGTCTTGAAGATATCTTCATCCTTAATTCTTACCTGATGATATCCTGACCTCAAGTCTATCTTTGAGAACACCGTGGCTCCACGTAGCTGATCAAACAGATCATCTATGCGGGGAAACGAATATCTGTTTTTAATAGTCATCTTGTTTAGTTGACAGTAATCTATGCATAGTCGCATAGTTTCGTCTTTCTTTTTGACAAAGATGACCGGTGCTCCCCAAGGAGACACACTAGGTCGAATGTACTTCTTATCTATTAACTCTTTCAATTGTGACTTTAACTCATTAAGTTCTAAAATATTCATTCGATACAGAGCTTTTGAGCTAGGTACCGCACCTGGTACCAGCTCAATAGTGAAATCCAATTCCCTCCTTGGAGGTAATCCTGGAATTTCTTCTGGGAATACGTCAGTAAATTATTTTAAAATAGGAATATCTTCTATTTTTAACTTATCTATTTCAGATTTACTTGCATCATCTGTAATAGTTACAGCATAGGCTTTACATCCTTTTCTGACAGCTCTTTTAAGTTGTAAAGTAGAAATCTGTTTTATTACAGTTTTTCTAGGAATACCCTTAACCTTTACCGGTTGTTCATCACTATTTAGACACGTGAAAGTTTTATCGTAACAATTTAAACTACCTTATGTTGTTCTAACCAATCCATGCCAATTAGTAAATCATATGAGCCAAGTGGCAAAACATTAAGCTTAACTGTAGTTTTAAATTCATCCATAAATAAAGCACATTCTTTCACAAAACAGGTTACTTTTCTTTTTGCCCCTATGGCTAATTCAACTAACCAGGAATTATCAAATATATCAACAAACAAATTACATTTTTCCACTATCTGAGGTGCAATGTAACTAATACTAGCTCCTGGATCAATTAAAATGGTTACAGGGGTTTGGTTAATCATACCTTCCACTTCCACCATGGAAGTCTGATAGTCAACTTGGCGGTTCTCCAATGCTGCATTTATTCTGAGCATAGTCCTCGCGAGTTCTCCAACAGTCATTTCCTCCTGGACAGTGTGAATATTGCTGACTGACTTTTTTCGATTTGGGCAGACCGAGGCATAGTGTGGGCCATTACATTCCCAGCACTTAACAGGCTCCTTTCATTCAAAAATCTTAGTGAAATTTCCATGGTTACTTACAGCTTCCTTGCCCTTAAAGTTATTCGAATTATTGGATGTACCATTTCTATTTCCCTGGAAATTCTTATTTTTAGAATAATTTTTGTTCCTATTATTCTTGAAATTCTTCTGGGGTACAAATTCCTTCTCCTTAAACTCAGGCTGATTGTTGTTTTTCTTAGCCTTCCAGTTGGCTAAGCCTTCTTTCTTCTTGTTCTGCTCAAAATAGAAATTAGCCTTCTACCTGGCCTCCTCCAGAGTCTTCGGGTTATCATACTCAATTCTGTCCTTAATGTGATATGGTAGATAGCTGAGAAATCACTGCACTTTAGGTTTCTCGTCTACTAGGTAAGGTACATACCTCAGCAAGCTTAAGAATTTACTGTTCAAATCCTTCATAGTCATTGAACCTAACTTCAATTCGTAAAATTCTTTAGCTCTTTCTTCATAATATTGTTCAGACAAAAATTTCTTCTTAAAGTACCTTTTAAAAGTACTCCAATTGACTTCTTTTTCCCTGATACCCTTGACTCTCTTCAGATCTTGCCACCATATGTCTGCTTTTCTGGAGAGATTATAGATTTCCATTCTTGCCTTTAGCTGATTTGAATAATTTTATTTATGAAAATACTTCCTCATCTGGATAACCAGGACTCTGCTTCTTCCCCTTTTTCGGTTTATCCATTAAAAATTGGGGGCTTTATCTTTTTAAACTCCCCTGAAATCTCCTCATATGGTCTGTACTTCTTCTTTCTGTCATACAACTCAGCCTCACTACTGTCACTAGTAGTGTGGTAGCTTTGTTGTTCACCGAACCCTTCAGATGATGAACTGCTTTCACTTTTCACCACCTTCACCTTCTTAGACCTTCTTTGATGACTAACCTCCTCAGATTTTGATCTTTTGCTCCTTCCTTCAGTTTGGAATTTTTCTTTTAAAATTTGGTTCAACTCTTCCTTAGCCTTCAAAATCCTCTCATTCTCCTTCTTAACTGATTCCATTTCAGTCTTCAAATCTTTTACAGTCTGCAACAACTCTGAAGAGTTGGCAGCCTCCTCCTCTAACATAGGTTCTTTGGGCAATTGTCTTGTCTCTGTGTCTGGAGACTCCTCCTGAGCATACTCTCCCAGCTTCTCCATACCTGCCTGTTAAACTTCAGAAAAAAAAAAAAAAAATTATGTTCTTTACATAAAACATAAGATATGTTAGTATATTATTTTACTTTATTGTTCTATGGAAGCTAATTGGGCTGCATCAAGGCCTAGTGTTTGAACCTTGTGCTCTGATACCACATGTCAAAACCCAAAATTTCCGAAAAATTTAAATTTTTTAAAATACATATAATTATCATAAATGCAGTCAACTAATCATTTAATTAGTTATATGTTACTGAATTCATTATCCAATTTATCTACTTGGTTATGTTTATTTTAAAGAACAGTTCTTTTCAGCTTACTGACTTGAGTTTCTCTTTGCGACCACAAGGTGGGACTGTTGTGGATATCTGGGCTTACTTAGCTTTCGAGCTAATGCATAAATTTTTCCTGTTCTTACAGACTACAGGTAAGAAGCTTGGGGTGCTGCTTGACGTAAATTTCTAAAGCATTTTGATATAATATCATCACATAAAAGTGCACTCAGTAAAGAAAATAGATGATAAACAAATTCCAAGGTGATCAAGGTATAATCATTACACTGTCTCCCTTTTTAAAACTCTTAAGGGATACGATTTAGTTTATCAGTAATGGTTGCAACCGTTTTATTTCTAGTGAACGTAATATTATAGTTATTTAAAGCTTACAGAACTATTTCATGTCTACCATGGTTGTCAATTGTAAATAAAATGTTTTAATTATTTCTTTACAGGCAGAATTATAAGGTCAAGGTCTATTTTTTTATTTGCACAACTTATTAGTTTATTCCATGTTTGAAATGGATACTGCACAGTGATAAAGAATTTATGTACCAGACTCCTACTTTCATTACTTCTAAGTTAAAGGGGTTATAACCTTATTGCATGTTGCAATCAATTAATTTATACTAGTGTTGGAGGGTTAAATTCCTCTGTATTATAATCGTTTGGAAAATAATATCCAGTTGTAGTTAGTAATATAATTAATAATTTCAAGGTAAACCCTTAAACTTTTAGAGACTTAACATGCTTTCATGCAAACCCTACTAGTTCCATACTAAATCATTCAAAGGTAAGAGACTACCATTAGTATGGATATATTTATCATGGTATGATTATGTAAAATTTCTTTTCATAACTTAACAATAGTCTAGATTTTGATTACAATAGAATTGGATTAGTGAATAAAGGCCAAGTTTATAAACAACTGAGTCATAGTATAGACCTTTACACTTAACAAGTCTAAGGTTTATCTTTGAATATAAATTCTATCCTCCTTTACCATTTGGCCTCCTTATCTCCTTTGCATGCATAAAATACTTGGTTAAATAGTAATTCTACTTTTGTTTAATTTACAATTACTTGAATAATAAAGTATTTACTTGTGAGTAAGGTTCTCACTAAGAGAATAACATTATTACTCTCCTCTTATGACATACTTTATAAGACTCTTGTCATTTTTGTGATTTTAAATGTTTGATGGAAACGTTGTAGCAAAGAAAAGGGTATGCAAAGAGCTATGCCAAGATGTAACGAAGGATAAACTTGTTTTATAAATCATACTTATATTTAAAAGGGTCGTATGATCCTCCACGACCTCGATGATTATTAACAAAGTTTCGGTGATAATTATTAGGTTTCCATACTATGTGCTTGGTGGATTGATAATGCAATACGAACTAAAGAGAAACTTTGGATAAGTCAAATGATTGGAAATCATTTTCTGGAAAACTCGACTGCTAGGGCTATACAAATTTTACCCACAGCATGTAAATTTTTACGTTGTAATGTGGCATTTCCTTAACCATGCATTCTACTTTTAAAAGGGCAGCAGTCAAACCCTAACTTCGCCATTCTTCCGTCGCCTTCAGGCTCCTGTCGCTCTGCTGGGATAACTCCTGAATGCACTATCGTTGCCTTATTTTGTTGATAGCCTCCTTATTTCTATTCCTCATTGAATGTTTTCCCGACTACCTGAAGAGGGATGTTGTTGTGAAACTGTTTGGTGCTTTGTGTAGGTTATTGATAATTTCCCAAGGTTTGTCCATCGTCGCTCCCTTATCTAGAACCCTTGTCTGTAAATCAACTTTCTCCTCCGTGAGTGCTGAAGTCTTGTTCTTCGGGACTACATTTGGATGTTGGATGTACGGTTAATCCTATTCTCCCTTCCCGCAGAAGGGTTTCCTTCTTGCGCTGGTGGTTGTTTTACAGTCCAATGGTGGTCGCGCCTTAATATAATATAGGTAAGAGGACTTTAAATCCTTTCTTCTATTTGCTATCTTGTTTGGAATAATAATAAATGTTCATTTTGTAACAGGTTTTTAATGATCAAAATCTTCTTGTTACTGGTCAGTTCTTCTCTCTGCTTAGTTGTGCGAGCTTGCGACGGCAATACTAGATTCACGGGTGTTGGGGCGCACACCGTAACGGTCCTTAAGATGGGTAACTCCACGGAGTTACGGGAGTTTGTAAGCGGAGTTATGAATCAAAATAGTCTTAGGGGTGTCGGGGTTGGGTAAAAACCTTCTTTTGCAATAAACCCATGGTTTAAATCCAGGGTTTAGGGTTCAGGGTGCCCATGGTTTAAGTCCATGGTTTTGTAATAAGTGCACTATAAATAAGCACTCTTGTAAAGAAATCAGTTTAGGCTTTTGAGGCAAGATGAATTGATGCGAAGCTAAGGCTTGTTTTGTAAGAAGGTTAAGTCCTAGCTATGTGTGTGGATGACCTCTATAGCTGTATGCGCAGAGGGTTTGGGTGATTAAGGAAATCTGCCGCTATGTGCGCAAAGGCCTGCAGCTGTGTGCGCGACTTTAAGGACTTGAAAGGATATGCAGCTGAGTGCGCAGATCAGAACTGTGATTTTAGTAAAGAGTTGAATAAAACACAGTTCTGTGGATGTAACCCCTACACTGGGGGTGAACCACGTTATATCTGGTGTTGTGGTTCTTTGTGTTGTTTCTGTTATGTTCTTTCATGCATTAATAAATATATATCTGATAAATAAGATCACTGCTAACTAAATAACTTTGGTGTGAATTCCCAGTAAAGGGTTAAGCAAGTCAATGTCTGTTTATTTAGCTGCGAAGTTATATATGTGAATGTTGAAGTTCTATGTATATGGATATAAGTTATTAAAGGCTAAAGGTATAGTAATATCCCTCTTCTGATTACTGAAACCTGATTCTGCAGCATCCCATAGCTGTTTCGGGTGACACTGCAACCTGCTCGCGGGTTGTTGCCGAAAGGGCCAACACTGTGGGTCATTTGTTGGTGCAAAGTGAATGCTATAAAACCTGGGTCTGTGCTATAGCCCAACAAATTGGTTCTGTTGCCGGTTGAACTCAGTATCTGCTCAAGAGGGGTTTACGTCGTACCTTGAGGGCTATATTCTGGAGACCCTCTGTGAAAGAAATCGGTGATTGGCTTGATGAGACTTATTTGAAATTCGCTGAGCAAGAGAACAAAGATCTGCATCGTAGTGCAAACAACTTTTTACAAAGGTATGTTTTTTGTGATGTTTATGAAATTTTATTTGGTAGTATCCACATAGAGTTGCACCAGTGGTTATCCAGGTTAACAGAGAGAAGGATGAACTTCCAAGAACGTCAGCCTCCTGATTGGACCCCCGCAAGAATTAATATACTGAAAAGGGTGAACAACGAGATATCCCGCGCTGTTGATTTCTGGACAACGCGAACCCTTGAAGCATTTGTGACGGAGTTCGCCATCGACACGAGTACTTCCTTTGGTGAATCCGAGCGATAGTTTTTCAAAGGACCAAGGGGTAAGTTTTTGAATTCATTTAGTTTGAGAATTAAAATGCTATTAGCTGAAAAAGGTATATTGCTAATTGAATCAGACTGTTAGATTTAGTATTACTAACCTATGTTTGAAAGTGAAAATACCTTCGACGAGCAAAGCGGTTTGCTGCAAAGTGGAAAAAGGTACAAGAGATATTTTAGATCCTATTCCCAGGATCAGAATACTGAGTATTCCCCTGTAAATCCTGCAGATTCAGAATTCGAAGAAACCCCTTCTATTGGAAACCCTCCCGTAACCCCGCAGCGAAGACCTATTATCCCTGAGAACCTGTCGCAGTCTGAAAGTCACCCTAGCCCAAGTATTCCTGTCGTAGGTCAGTCTACCCGAGTAAGTTCCCCCTCGCTTACTTCCAGCCCCCCTCCAACCCCCCCTAGATCCACTATGGCCCACATGCATGATGACATTAAGCTACCTTTTTTCAAAGGAACTGGATCAGAGGATCCAAAACAGTTCTTGTTTTTATGTGAAGCAGTGTGGACTGCTAAGACCATTACAGACCAAGATACAAAAAGAGTGCAGCTGGTTACTTCTTTCAGAGACCACGCTCTAACCTAGTTCATGAAGTTTTCTAGCACTCAGAACCATGCATTGGCTGAGATAAAAACAGCAATGATAAAGGAATTTAAGAAGCTGAAATCAGAGTCGCAGTGCATCACTGAATTGAAAGAGATTCAGCAGAGGCGTGGCGAATCAGTGTGGGATTTTGATCAAAGATTCAAAGTTCTGCTGGACCAAGTCAGTTTCCCCATTGGACCTGTGCAGCACAAAGAATGGTTCATTGCAGCATTGCTACTGCATATTAGAACTCCACTCATGTAGCAGAAGGTTGCTAACCAGCAGCAGGCTCTGAAAATCGCGATGAAGCTTGAAACCGCTCTTGTCGAAGATAATTATGGTATTGCTCAAATCCAAGCGTAGTTGGCAGCGATGGCTCTAGATCTTCGCAATATGAAGAAAGGAAAAAATGGTCGTGAAGAGGTTTGGTGTACACAATGTCGGACAGAAGGTCACGGCAAGGAACATTGTCCTGTGGTAAGAAATTACCTAAATACTAGTGCGCCAAACCCGTTCAACCCTACTGTTCTATATTGTGAGATCTGTCGAAAAACTGGCCAGCATCGACCTGAATACTGCTATCTTCTGCAGAGGTATGTGCAAGTCCCTAAGAACCCTTATTGCAAGTTCTGTAAATCGGTGGGACACAATGAATATGAGTGTCGCATCTTTGACCTCATGAGAGTGTTGACACTGAGAGGGGGGGTGAATCAGTGTGAAGCCAATATTTAAACTTTTCTTAACTTCTCACAGTTAGCTACCAATTCATCAAATCAACACTTTACCATAATCATTTCATAAACATCATTCACGTAACATAAGCATTTCATTCATAAATCACCATAACACAGAAGAACACCACGCTATATAAATTTGTAATATTTTTAATATTATTTGGGTCCAGCTACAACCGTTAGGTGAAATCAGCACCTACTGATAAATAGAGCACCTGCTCAGCATCCAGGACCCTGCCTGGTTTTCTTAGACCCTGCTAAGAAGGGTTTGAGGTATCCTAACCTCAAAAGCAAGACAAGATTGCTTTTACAATACAGTATACTTGTGTCACACAAGAGATCTCTGTCACATCAAGGTTGTTCATCTTCTCTGCTCATCACATCAACTCTGCTATACCACTACTCACTGCTGCTCATTAATCTCTGTACTCTAGTCACTGTCAAATCATCAAGGTCTTCTCAACAAACTCTGCTTTGCTCATTAACCACTGCTCAAGAAGCCTCATCAATCCTTAAGTCAAGTCTGCTGTTTCCATGCCAATTGTCATCTAATTAACATATCTTTTGTTGTAGGCGTATTACTGCTAGATTGTCTGGTTTACTTGGTTGCTGGTCCTATCTTCTGCTTACTTGATCAAACTTCAAATTGCTGCTACCACTGCTTATACTCATTGTCATCAAGGTGTATAGAATGTATAGTCATCTTGTCACTATGGAAAGGCATCATATTGTGTCAATTCATACAGTAGCATGTGTTACAACTTCATACTTCAGCTTGCACCTATACTTACATACTAATACCACAGTACATGATCTTTCTATTATAGTACATCATCATCACTATCTTCATTTCTGTGAACTGTCATTAATTTTTGTCATACTCAGCAACATTCTTCATCATTCTTTATCTCACTGCTTTATCCTTTACAGTTTATATCAATATCAAACTAAATCACATCATTGTATAACTTTTATGGCATCGTTGTGTAAACTTACATGTCATCACTGATTATCCCTGTAAATCACTGTGTATTACACATCCCTGTGTATATCTTAATGCACATCACTTTGTATACTAAGCATGTCACTGTGGCAACATCAAGTCTTGTGCACTGTCATCTCTGTGGATGTATATATCTTTCACTTCACTGGACAGTACATACACTGTACATATCTACACTTTATATCATTTACACTTTACATTACTTCATTCATACTTTACTTATTCTACTCTTTAACATACCTTATTAAGCTCGGGTCTGTCAAGGACTATAACTGCTGGTAACTTCTTGAACTGAAGATAACTGGAGACTTCTTCCAAAAAAAAAAACTGATTGTCAGCAGTAAGGGAGAATTCAGGACTAATCAGCAATAGTGACCCCTTCAAAACTCGGACAGTGTGGTAATGCTCTACAGTTCTTGGCAGTTGGTAACTTTTGCACATTGTAAGATGAAGCAGCATCCACACTTCAACGCCTGATGTATGATGAGATTGAAACCCATAACATGAACTGTGGTAAAAGGATCAAAAGAAGAAAAACTATAACTCTGCTGCAGCTGTGATCTTGTCTTCACTTTGGGACTGTCAAGATTGTCTTCAAATTGTAGCTTTCTTTCAAATCAAAACTATAACTAAGATATCAGACTTCTTCAACATCTTGTTGTCACCAATATCGAACTCATCCACCTCAGACTGTTTGCTGAAAAAAAAACTTTCAAACAAGTCCAAAAAGGACTGTTAATTAGCAGCAATTGTCACAAAAATTTACCAAAAATCAGATAGTTTGTAAGTGTAGAAAACGGGGCCTCCAACACTGCTTGCTGCTGCAAAAATATCTTAGTGAACTTGCCCATAAAACAGTTCAGCAAATAACCCAAGACCAAGTCGAAGAATTGGACTGTCATAAAACCAAAGAAAACTCTATTTCTGTGGAAATATTTGGGACTGTGTTTTCTAGGCTGTAGGACTGTCCAACACTTCAAACTTGGACTGTCACCCTCATAAAAGACTATGAAAGAGCCCAAACTAGGGACTATTTGTACTGTATTTATCTTCACTTCTCCGTTGCATCTATCTCAGCCTCCAACCATCTTTGATTATCAAACCACCATCTAACATACTTCCATCATTACCTTCACATGTCCTACATGGTGTATTGTGAGAATTCGGGACTGTGTAAAGACGCAGTGTTAAGTGTGAAAGGATTCCAAGAGAATTTGAGATATGACTGTGGAAATCTTCCACCAGATAGCCAAACTCTTCATGCTCATAGAAAGAAAAAGTCTATATAAAAGAGAGACTTACATGGCTGCCACAGTCAACAGACTACCGAAAAAGAATCAAAGATCCTCCACAAATTTCCTTAGTCACTACTAAGACCATCAAGTTTTTCCTTAGTCAAGCTGCCTCATGCCTCAGTTAATCCTGGAAGATCATTCCTCGTTCAAACTGTCAAACTTTTTACAAAAAATAAACTTCATCTATTGTAGCCCTCGGTTCTAAGTTAGGGCTTCAAGAGCAAAACAAACTGCTGCATATTAATGAAACTTGGGACTGTAGTGTATGCTAAGAGACTGTGTATCAAACTAGCATGGATTGAGTATACTTTTAAACCCCAAAAGATATCACTGTGGAAGATATGGGGTAATGTCAAACTTTGTCTTGGCTTGCAAGCTCAGACTGCTGTAACCCTCAGTCCTGAGGCAGCCTCAGTCCATGATCTCCACCTCTTCGAATCTATGCTGCTGCAAACAACACATGTCAGTGGAGAAGGGCATCAATCAAACCTTGGTCTGTAGGATTGTTCCATCAATGAGACTGTTGAACATCTCGAGACTGTTTCTTCTTGCTTCTACCACAAAATTCTTATGTCTTCTCTACTGCTGTTCAGTTTCCATAGTCCGCTAGAATTTCCAGAGATGCTGCTCCCACGAGGCTACAGAGAAAAAAAACTTGAAAAATCTCAGACCTTTAAGAGCTGCTGTAGCAGCCTGAGGACAAAGACTGCTGTAGAAAATGACCAGCCCTAAATCTCTGCTGCTCCATAGACAATTTCCACACAAAACGAGCTACTCCCAACAAAAAATTTCCACTGCTCCTGCGGCTGCCTCAGAGATGGCCGAAATTTCCATGTGAAAAATGAAGAGTTGCGTGGGGTATTTATACTAGTTTATCCTCCATAATTTTAGGGCCGACATACATATTTAATTTATTTTTAATGGGGCCGACATACTATAAAAATATTTTATTATTTTTTAATAAAACTTTGATTGAGCCGACTTTGTGTTTGACTAAGCTGACTTATAATTTTCGTTGGGTCAACTTCAAAAGTTAATATCTCATCAATCATGAGGAACCACGTGACGTGCCACCTACCGTTGGAAAGGGCATGACAAGGGATATCATCTTATGAGGATCTTGCTTGCATTAACAAGATCCTTTACTCATATTTTCTTCAATTTGTGCAGGCCATCATGAAATGACTTGAATTGCCAGTAGTGGGCTCCATGACCTTTGCAAGGTCATCAGGGTCTTCATCAAGGGTTCCAAGACTTCATGGGCTTCTCCATTGTCTGCCAAGGCTTCAGGATTATCTCTAGGGTCTTCAGCATCATCAGCAGGGCTTCTTCAAGAGTTGATGACATCAAGACCGTGTTGGCATCAATGACAATTTCATCAACAGAGAGAACGGACTTACGATGCTTATCGGGTACAAAATGAGGGGCATAGCAATGATGGCTATGGTTATCATGGTGGTGCATCAGGTAGAGGTGCTTTTGGAGGTTGTGGTCGAGGTGGTATGGTCGGAAGAGGAAGAGGCCAGGTTGTGTGTTACAACTGTAACCAAGCTGAGCATCTAGCGAGAGACTGTTGGAACCCCACTACGACATGTCGGTATTGCCGAGTTGTAGATCATGTGATCGAGCAGTGCCCGCAGTTGCTAGCTAAGATTCAGGAAAGAACCAATGCCCCTACTCAGAATCTTCAGATGATTTCCATCAAGCAAAGACCTGCCCCAGCCATTAAAGTTGTTACCCGGAGTGGAGCTACGATGGAAGTACAGAATAAGGAGCAACAGCCTAACGAGGCTTGGGTTCGTAAGGCCCCATCAAAAGTCCCAACATTTGATATCGAAAGAAAAAAAGAGACATTCATGGAAGCAAAGAAAGATTTTGCTGATCCTAGCACATCAATAGCACCTGCGCAACAACATCAGCAGTAGTTGCAGCCGCAAGAAGCTCCGACGGACAAAGTAAGTACACTGTCATCCTTTTTACAGAGTTGTCTGAAGCTCCTAAGAAATCAGAATGCTTTAAGTGTGCTGTAGAAATTTATTGCTTCCTGCGAACCTCAGCAAAGTACTGGTCAAGCAAAAGCTGCTAATAGAGTCAGAAGAACTGGCAGGGAAATGAGATTGAATGCTCAGATAGGAGAGTATGATATGACTGATGTTATCTTGGACCTAGGATCAGAGGTAAATGTCTTAACTAAGAAAACTTGGGAACAAATGGGAAAACCTACCCTTGATTGGTCACCTATATAGTTGAGATTAGCCAATCAGCAGAAGATTGTGCCCCTAGGACGATTCCCTAATGTCCCAGTAGATATTGATGGCATCTGTACTGTCGCAGAATTTGAAGTTATTGATATCATTGACGACAGCAACCCCTATCCAACCTTTCTAGAAATTGAATGGGCAATGGCAAATGCGGTAGTCATTAACCTTAAGAAGAGACAGATGACTTTCGAAGGGAAAGATTTGCAAGTCATAGTACCACTGGACCCCTCACAAGGAGAGAGATACATAGAGCCCGTAAAAGATGAAGACCAGGATGTTTTGGATCACATCTACAATATCACAGCTAAGGAGGAAGATTATGTTGATCCTACTACCGAAGGTATCATGGATTGGCAGTGCGACAGCTCTTGCATGACGGATTCAGATGATGGGTTAGAAAACTGGTAGAACAGACTTTATGAGCTGCATGAACATAGATGTGCCAGAATTACCAAGTCTCTTAGATGGCTTGGCTCACAGACACGAACCTTACCTATTTTTGATGGTTTGACAGACCCAGAACAGTTTATTGTGCAATTCTCAGAACAGGTACCAGACTCACAGAAAATGGAGACTCTGGATTCAGCATTCAAAGCCACAGCAGCCAGATGGTGGAATGGTCACAAGAAGTACATTCATAGTTGGGAAGCATGCCAAAAGTCCCTTTACCTAAGATTCGGGGACCAACCTCAGGCAGTCCGAAGTAGGTTTAATGGTAAGACTAGTCCTCAGGGACATTTGGAGCAATGCTACGAGGCATGGAAGCATGTACCTCGTGAAGAATGGGTACATAGGTTTGTGCACACCCTGGAACCCATAGCAAAGATTTGGTATCTGGAGGTCGAGCTTCGCCATGGTACTGTAAGTTGGGATTGTTTTGTTGATAGTTTTGTGCAAACATTCTCTATTAATGAGGTTTCTCCGGCTTTGGACGTAGCTGTTAGGTTGATTCATACTAAAGTATTTGATGATCAAGAAATAGCAGAATATCAACCTGATTGGAAGGTACAGGAAGCCAATCTAGTAGAATGTTATAACCTCGCAATTGACGAGGATGACGATCCACACAACATTAATATTCTTGAATCAGAAGGACACTGTGAAGTGCACGGACCAGCAGTAGAGGCACTTGAAGTGACTCAACCCCTGAAGACGCAAGCCGTTAACATTAGGTCAGAAGAAAACCCTAAGTATGCTACCATTGGAGATTATTGGGATGACAAAATGGTAAGCAAGGTGACCCAACTTCTCCATGAATATCAGGATCTCTTTTTGACAAAGTTCTCAGAGATGAAAGGTATCCTTGGGGATATAGGAGTGATAAAGATCCCGTTAAAACTTGATGCGAAGCTTGTGAAACAGCGCCCTTATAGGATGAACCCTAAGTATAAGGAAAAAGTATGAATGGAGCTGAATAAGATCCTTGCTACTATAGAAATAATAGATCAATGCTATGTGCAATGATGCTAAGAAGAATCAAATGAAATAGATCTTGCTACTAAGAATTCTCACAAGCATACACAGGAAAATAAGAGAGAAGAAAAGAGATTGAATCACATGAATGAAGAGATGAATATTGGTGTGTATCCTTCCATTGAATAATTATGAATAATAGAGTACATAAATAGTACATCCCTCATGGAGAAGTCAAATTGTATGGAAATAACTCATAAAGCTCAAAAAGGCTGACTTACCAAAATATAGCAAACCCCCATAGGTGGATAAATCACTTGCTAAATCTTTCAAGGACCTCACGAGTTGGAAAAAGCATGAGTGAGTTGTCAAGGAGATGGAAGTAACATGCTAATCCTAGAAAATGGAGAAAAACTAATGGAGGATGGGTTGGAAACAAAAGCACCCAGTTTCCTAGTTGACTAGCTTTTATCTTATCCATAGAAAAGCAGGATAAAGCAGAAAAAGCAGAAAAATAAGAAAAAAACAGAAAAAAGCAGAATCTGCTATAAGGTCCTGCATACTAATTCTAGATGAACCCAGAATCAGAAATAACTCATTCCTAGGATATAGATGGCATGCATTGACTTTAAGGTGCCACCTAATTAAGCTAGTGGGTGAATAATTAATCAAATAATGATTAATTATTTTATCCTAAGTTGTGAGTGGGTTTAATATATTCTAACACCCCCCTATAAGTCTGACTTTATGATGGTATGACAAAAAGTATGGATGCATATAGGGCCCAGCAACAAGGCTATGGTCACCCTTCTACAATAATTATGTCCAGAAAAGTGAGAAAAGAGGCAAAACCACATGGGGAAAATCCTCCCTCAAGATAGGACAAGGCACAAAATTTGAAATATGTATGTCTTCAACATATCCTTATCTTCACTTGAATCATCTGAGTGAACTTCTTCTGGATGGAAGACTTGTTGAAGAAATCATGAACTCCATGATCATGTGCTGGAGTGTAGAACCTGCAAGAAGGAAGAGGAGAGACTCCTTGTATCTCATCATCTGATGAAGTGGGAGAATTATCTGAATGCTTCTTGCTGCTGTCAAACTCTGATCTAAAAACATAACCTGAAATGGAAAAGAGATCTGTGCATACTCCTTCCCAAAGAGTACAAAAAATAAGGCAATTTATTTCACAACCAATTCCCTGAATAGCTGCAAAATTGTGATGTGAATCACATGTACATCTTGCAATCTTCTGTAGCACCTGTATAGATCTGATATGAGGCTGATAAAACACTGATATATCAGAAACATTAGCATATGGAACAGCAAAGACAAAGGCTTCAGTGGCTCCATGAGGATATAGGGCTAGACTAGGAAAATTATGAACAACTGGGGAAAACTGATAGGTGTAAAAATCTGAATGATGGATGGGCATAAGGTCTGAACCATAAGTGTTTAGAACAGATCCAAACATGTTCAATATCAGTCCAAATATGACTAAGGACATGGATAACCAGCCAATGAAAGATAGGAAAGACTTCAAACCATGCAAGATAAGTATCACTGCATAAGAGACCAATGAGGAATCAATAGGTGATCTTTGGATTTGTATAGTCTTTGGATTATTCATAGGTATGGTATATGGTATGGATGGTGGTAATATATGTGTCATTACATGCATATCAGCCTGCAAACAATCTTCTAAATCAGATATACAAGCTTGTGAGGAAGAGCTGCTCAAAGGTAAGTCAATATCTAGTGAAAAATCACAATTTTTGGGAGATGAATCTAGTAGACTGAGAGGAGGATCATCAAAGAAAGATTCTGATATTTGTGATTCTGATATATTAGAGGATAAATATATATCAGAGACATGAGAAAAGGAGAGAACTCTGGCACTCAAAGCATAAGTTATATCACCTTGGAACTGCGCAGTATGACATTGTTCTGAGGAATCAGCAGGCTCTTCTAGTTCATCTGGAACTTCGATCTTGTGCTTCTCAAGAAGCTGAGACATGATGTCCATATTCTTCTTGAAACACTTCTTCTCTGAATGAAAACCCTTGCTGCAATAAGAACACTTGGATGTGCTCCCTTTATTCTTAGCTTTCTTCATTAAATCTTCATATGAATCTTCATCTTCACTTTCTGACTTTGGCTTCTTCACAACATGCTTCTCTTTTGATTTGAATTTCTTGCTTCCTTGAACCAAGAGAGCATGATCCTTTCCCTTTGGAGAATTAAGGACACCCATATGGATCAATTTATCTTGCTCCTTTGTCAGTGAATCAAGAAAAGAATTTAAAGAAGGCATTTTCCACTTAGGAATAGCAAGCCTAGTTGCATGAAAAGTAGACACAAAAACTGAGTAATCAGGACCCAATTTTGAAAGAATGGAAAGGATTAATTGATCATCTGCTTTCTCAATCCCACATTGCTTGAGAATTAGAACAAGTGACTTGAACTTGGTGAATAAACCCTCAAGAGATTCGAAATTGCTTGGACTCAGTGAGAATAACTCAATCTCCAATTGATGCGCTCTTAGCTCATCTTGAACTCCAAAGAGAGACTCCAGTTGAGTCCATACTTGGTTTGGAGTGGTCAAACCATCTAGATGAAAGAGTAGATCAGGAGAAATAGAGAGGCAAAGTAATCCATAGGCTTCATCCTACCTATTATGCCACTTAGCTTTCTCAATCACAGCATTGGGCTCATTCTCCAAAGCTAGTGTAACTCTGTATAATCCTCTACTGCACAATAGAATGGATATTTTTGCTTTCCATTCGTGGTAGTTGAAGGAAGTAAGAATTATAGCTGATGAAGAATCCATATTTCTGAATTGATGTGCTCAAGAATCAAATCTCTGCAACCTGCAAAACAAACTAGGAGAAAATCTTGAAGCTCTTCTTCAGAGAGGGATAGGAGACTGGAAGCACTCCTTAACTCTGTAGAAATAATAGATCAACCTTGTAGCTCTGATACCATGTAGAAATAATAGATCAATGCTATGTGCATTGATGCTAAGAAGAAGCACAGGAAATAGATCTTGCTACTAAGAATTCTCACAAGCATACACAGGAAAATAAGAGAGAAGAAAAGAGACTGAATCACATGAATGAAGAGATGAATATTGGTGTGTATCCTTCCATTGAATAATTATGAATAATAGAGTACATAAATAGTACATCCCTCATGGGGAAGTCGAATTGTATGGAAACAACTCATAAATCTCAAAAAGGCTGACTTACCAAAATATAGCAAACCCCCATAGGTGGATAAAGCACTTGCTAAATCTATCAAGGACCTCACGAGTTGGAAAAAGCATGAGTGAGTTGTCAAGGAGATGGAAGTAACATGCTAATCCTAGAAAATGGAGAAAAAATAATGGAGGATGGGTTGGAAACAAAAGCACCCAGTTTCCTAGTTGACTAGCTTTTATCTTATCCATAGAAAAGCAGGATAAAGCAGAAAAAGCAGAAAAAGCAGAAAAAATAGAATCTGCTATAAGTTCCTGCATACTAATTCTAGATGAACCCAAAATCAGAAATAACTCATTCCTAGGATATAGATGGCATGCATTGACTTTAAGGTGCCACCTAATTAAGCTAGTGGGTGAATAATTAATCAAATAATGATTAATTATTTTATCATAAGTTGTGAGTGGGTTTAATATATTCTAACAGCTACAGGAATCATTGAGCCTGTTGAAGAATCTAAGTGGGTCAGTCCTATGGTGGTGCAAGAAAACAAGACTAAGGGAGAAATCAAAATCTGTGTCAATCTGAGGAAGATGAATGATGCATGTTTGCATGATCCTTTCCCCACTCCCTTTACAGATGAAGTTTTAGACAATGTGGGAGGTCAAGAAGTGTACTCTTTTACTGATGGATTTTC
>LPNX010671315.1:105296-144772 GCA_001517045.1 Pseudotsuga menziesii
CTATGAAGATAGCCATTATCGTGAACCTGCCACCTCCGAAGTCTGTTAAACAACTGTGCACTACGCTTGGTCATACTGGTTATTACAGGAAATTTATTAAAGGATATGCTCAGATAACAGCCCCTATGGAAAAGCAGTTGAAGAAAGATATTAAGTTCGAGTGGACACCTGAGTGTCAAGCAAGCTTGGATATTTTGAAGGAAAAGATGGTAACTGCTCCTATCTTGGTAGTCCTTGACTGGAATAAGGAATTTCATGTGCATGTCGATGCATCGTCCATTGCTCTGGGTATAATATTGGCCCAGTCAGGCGAAGGTAATATTGATCACCCCATCTCTTTTGCAAGTAGGAAATTGTCCACAGCAGAGAAAAATTATACTACAACAGAACGAGAAGGTCTAGCTATGGTGTATGCATTGCAGAAGTTTCGACATTATCTTTTAGGATCTCATTTTAAGATGTTTACTGATCATTCTGCTTTGAAGTATTTGGTTAACAAGCCCGTGCTAGGTGGAAGGGTATGCAGATGGTTGATTCTGTTTCAGGAATATGACTTTGAGATCATAGTCAAACCAGGAAGACTGAATCTAGGTCCTGACCACTTGTCGAGGCTCGAGTTGGGAGAAGAACCTATCAGCTTGGATGAAAGTCTTCCTGATGCCCAGTTGTTTGCCATCTAGATGGTTGATGAATACTTTCAGGATATTGTTCAGTATTTGTCTACAGGTTTTCCACCCGCCGAGATGACAGCACAGCAGAAGAAGCAGCTAGTGGTTCAAGCAGCTGACTTTACCTTAATAGCAGGACAACTATATAAGATGGGACCAGATGAAATACTGCGTAGATGTGTCCTAGAGCATGAAAAGCCGTTAATTTTGGATGAGGCACATTCCGGGGCAGTAGGAGGTCATTACGTAGGAAAAGCTAGAGCAAAAAAAATTCTGACAGCCGGATTGTGGTGGCCCACAATTCATAAGGATGCAAGAGAATATTGCCACGGCTGCGACATTTGTCAGAGGACAGGAAAACCATCCAGGAGGGATGATATGCCTCTAGTTCCGCAGGTAACCTTACAACCCTTTGATAAATGGGATATTGATTTTGTTGGACCTATCAATCCCCCTGCAAAGAAATCTAGAGAAAGATACATTATTACAGCAACTGACTACCTTACTTGTTGGGCCGAAGCTCAACCAGTCAAGACCTGTAGTGCTGCTACAGCCGCAAAGTTTATCTTCGATAACATCTTATCAAGATTTGGGTGTCCTAGAATTCTTATGAGAGATCAATGATTGCATTTCTTAAATAAGACTATTGAAGTATTGACTGAAGAATTTCAAGTATATCATCAGAAGAGTACTGCCTATCATCCTCAAGCAAATGGAACTGTCGAATCCTTTAACAAGATCCTTGAACATGCTCTAACGAAGGTTTGCAATGCTAACAGGAATGAATGGGACCTTAGAATTCCAGCAGTACTATGGGCTTATAGAACCACCTGCAAGAAGTTTGACAGGCCATATGCCTTTTAGGCTAGTTTATGGATAAGAAGCAGTCATGCCCATGGAATACATTGTACCTAGCCTCAGAATATCTGCTTTTACAGAGATGGATGACCCGGATATGATGAAAGAAAGGTTGGAAAAGATACTAGAACTTGAAGAGGACAGATTCATTGCAGGGTTCCAGTAGCAAGTTCAGAAAGCTAGAGAAAAAGCATGGCATGATAGACACATCAAGAAGAAGCAGTTCCAGCAGGGTGATCTTGTGCTCCTATATGACAACAAATTCATGAAATTCCCAGGTAAATTCAAGACACATTGAAAAGGACCATATATAGTGCAGAAAGTTACTGATGGTGGCGCAGTCCAGTTAGCTAAATTGAGTGGAGAAATTTTACCTTCTATGGTGAATGGAAGTAGGTTAAAGAAGTACAGGGACAAACCGGGACCCCTTGATCAGGAGTAATAGCATGAAGGATAGTCTAAGTACCAAGAACAGTTGAAATTGGGTACTAGACTATAATGAAGCTGTTCTCAAAGCTACGAAATGTTGAAGACTGTCAAAGTCTGAACGTTGAAGTTTGGTTGCTGTATAGGTCAGGATGGGTCGAAGGTGCATATTGTGTCGAAGGTTCTTATCAAGGAGAAGCTGAAGTTAGTAGTCATGTCGGAGATTAAAGGTGTGTCACAGCTTAAAATGTGATGGATGGGACAAACTAGACTTGGTGGCGCTGGCATGCGAACTCCCCTCACTGCCTGCAATAATGAGATCTTGGGAAAATCTGGCGCCGTGTGGACAGGATTTCTGCCACTTCACCATATTCAGCGTCATTAATGCACCATGATGACAGATTCTGTTGCGGGATTCTATAAGAAGCCACACTAGCCTGCGACTCCTGCATTGTGCACGTCTTTGAGTTTCTTCAGTTAGCACTATGTCGAATGACCGTGAAGTCCAGAAGTTATTACGAGTGGTCAGGGAGAGAGGTCTGCTGAACCTTCTGAGTAATCCACCTGGGCAGCCATGCTCAACCAAAGCACGAAGAAAGGCAAAAGTTCACTGTAAGGGGTCAGAAGAAAGGAAGAAGTGCGCTCTAAGCCGCACAAAGAACATCACCCGTCTTCACACAAAAACTCTGAAACATCCCAGGATGTATCCTCTTAGTTTGGCAGAACCACGGTGGGTGTTTGTCTTATGCATCTTGACACACAATTCTGGGGACCCTAACTTGTGGATGGTCAAATGTTTGGCAAGCAGATCGAAGGATGCAGTCGCTGATAGATCTAGAAGGCCTTAACCAGCATATTACGAAGGAAAGGAACAAGCAGCCAACAACCGCATGTATGGCTTTAGCAAGCAGCGCACTATGTTTCGCCAAGAAGATTCTACCACCAGAAAAGTAGCTGAGTGTCCCGAGACGGGCCACTAGTGAGTCTTAGGGTCCTGTTGGGGCGCGCACCCTAACGGTCCTTAATATGGGTAACTCCGCGGAGTTACAGGAGTTTGTAAACGGAGTTATGACTCAAAATAGTCTTAGGGGTGTCGGGGTTGGGTAAAAACCTTCTTTTGTAATAAACCCATGGTTTAAATCCAGGGTTTAGGGTTCGGGGTGCCCATGGTTTAAGTCCATGGTTTTGTAATAAGTGCACTATAAATAAGCACTCTTGTAAAGAAATCAGTTTATGCTTTTGAGGCAAGATGAATTGATGCGAAGCTAAGGCTTGTTTTGTAAGAAGGTTAAGTCCCAGATGTGTGCGTAGATGACCTCTGCAGCTGTGTGCACGGCTTTAAGGACTTGAAAGGATCTGCAGCTAAGTGCGCAGATCAGACCTGTGATTTTAGTAAAGAGTTGAATAAAACACAGTTCTGTTGATGTAACCCCTACACTGGGGGTGAACCACGTTATATCTGGTGTTGTGGTTCTTTGTATTGTTTCTGTTATGTTCTTTCATGCATTAATAAATATATATCTGATAAATAAGATCACTACTAACTAAATAACTTTGCTGTGAATTCCCAGTAAAGGGTTAAGCAAGTCACTGTCTGTTTATTTAGCTGCGAAGTTATATATGTGAATGTTGAAGCTCTGTGTATATGAATATAAGTTATTAAAGGCTAAAGGTACAGTAATATCCCTCTTCTACTTGCAAAAACCTGATTCTGCGGCATCCCATAACTGTTTCGGGTGAGACTGCAACCTGCTCGTGGGTTGTTGCCAAAAGGGCCAACACTGTGGGTCGTTTGTTGGTGTGAAGTGAATGCTATAAAACCTAGGTCTTCCCTATATCCCAAAAACGGCTAAGCCTGGTTTGACCATGGCCATTCCTCCTTGTTTGGTCCCTTTTGGGATAAATGTAGTTACACCATCGAGCTCTGCAACCCTTGGGGTTTTAGTTACCTATTACTGAGTTTGTTATTACTTTTATGGTTTTCGAGACCCTTACGCTGCGCGGGGCTACTCCGGCTCCGGCCGTGACTATATGTGTAAAATTTTCTTTGTTTAAAAACTTGAAGAGTCGTGGGTTGGGAAGTTTTTTAGACTTATTGTTTATCTTTACATACAAGTAATGAGGCCGAGAGATACCTTGGAAACAAGGCTTAAAACCCTTGATTTCATACTTCTGTTGGCATTTTGGTATTTACAGGGTTTTTCACCCTAACTTCAAAATATAAGTTGTTAATTCAGTCTTTTTAATTATCTTATGTTTACAGTACAGTACTGAAATTTGTTTATTTTTCTTGTGTTATAAATATATTATTTAGGCTTGGCCGTAAGAGAAATATTTATAGGATCTTTGAAATTTATCTTGGGTTAATAATATACCTCTGTAAATTATATTAGTTAGGTTGTAATATTTGAATCAGCTCGATAGGTCAAGCATACTATCACTCTGTTTATTCAATTCATTTTTATTGTGGAGTGCTTAAGTAACTAACAGTTACTTTTTTTTTAAGTACAGAAGTTATTTTTGATCTCGTGTTACTAAGATTGAATAAATCACCATAATATTATTGTTCCTATACTTAGTATTTAACTTGCATATTTAGTCCATACAACATATATAATAGAAAGAATATACTATAAGCATATTATCTTACCTGTAAGTACTATTGCTCCTATTATTATTTATACTTAGTTTACTTTACTTGAAAGAGTTGAAATTGTTGTTATATAGTTATTACCCTACAGCTTATAATGACTTTATGTTTTAATACAGTATTTTAGGTATCTGTCATAAACAACCTTTGAGTACAGAGTTCTAGTCTAGTTACTGTTGATATTATAATATAAAACATTGCTTCATCTATATATATAGTGTTGTGCTTATCATTTTATATTTATTAACTTTATTCTCTGTTAGTTATAATCACAGAATAAATTATTATTTAATTACTATGTTTTTACATTTTCTATACTAAGTACCTTATAGAAACACTCTCTGTATTCTATATTGTCTTGTTTATATGACAAGCTAATAATTATAAATTTACCCATAAAAGAATTAATCTAGTTACTACACAGTTAATATCTTGAGAAGTATAAGTTAACAGTTATACATTTTTGTTTATGCTTAACTAAATAGAACAGAAATGAATGAATAACTTATAATACTTTTTCATAAGTGAACCCTGCTACTAGCTAAATTACCTGTAGGAGTAAATCGAGATTCTAGCTATTCTTTCTTTCCATTTAATTCTTATATAAACAGTGGTTAATACTGGAAGGAAGTAAACTGTAAAGCTATGAAGCAATTAAGTTACTGAAAGTAACTAAAGTAACAAAAACTGTTTTCTCTACTTGTAGATACTATTATCAGTAAACAATACAATTTATTTCTTTGTTTCTAAAAGACTTGACAGATTTCAGTACAGATTAATACTACTCCTGATACCAAGATATTTCTTCTAAAAAACAACACAAAGAAACTACTCTATAATTCCATTAACATTCTATTCTGTATTTTCATCATACTATCTTTATTTGTAATTTCACCCCTATGCTAGAGTACGGTCTGGTCACTCCAGATGAGGAAAAACATAGGCAGGGTTGTAATTCTCATCAAAAAGATTGTATTACTGAATGAACTAAGAACACTTCATTACTAATCCATCTAAATCCTTATATCATAAACTAAAAATCTAACATTCAATCATACACAGATATTAAAACAAAGATTAATAGATGGTAGAACTTGTTCTTGAACTTTGGACAACAACAGCAATGGGAGGCCGTTTCTCCCTACCAACTCCTGGAGAGCGCTCAAACAACGACTCCTCAGGACCCCTGAGCTTGCTCTAGTCTCCCTGGCTGGAACTAGGTGCAGCAAATATCAAGTACCACTCTTTAGACTTAGTACCAATCCTGAACTTATCAATAAGTTCTCTCAGCTTACAAGCTGTAACAGACCAAGTTACTGCAGAATTCCTCTCAGAACACCTTCCTTACTATTTTCCCTTTTTCCCCAATGAATTTCCTGAATAGCATTCCACCTGAATGATTCTTCTCTGCAAAATATCTGAGCAACCTCAGCTCTATTGATTGGGTACTTTTAAAAGATTTCCTAGGTTTTTTTGGGTTAGTTGTCATTTATTGAGCCACCTGCTCTGATCCCACTTTCTTGGGGGATCATGACCACAATTGTAGGGAAGTTGCCACCTGCAACCTAGGAAGTGTTTGAGGATGCTTCCACTTGTCTTTTTCCCTCCACCTAGTTCCTTCCACCATTTTGACCAGTAACCTCTTATTAACAGCTCTCCCATGCTATTGTCGCCACTTTTATTTATTAATAATAAAATATTCACAATTACATTCCACTTCTTTTGACTCTGCTGATTTATCAATTCCTACTTAACATTAAATTTAACATAATGTCTTAGGAAATATAATTAAAACAATTAACATTATTTTACAAAATTGGGGCATGTGACAATAAGGTTCAATGGATACCGATTATTGATTAGGGATTTGCTCTATCTTAACTATTAATCCTGTACACGATCGATAAGTTATGGTAACTATAGGATATATTGAATAATAGTAATGGGAATAGTTACGAGTGTTTACTTGCATTCTAATTCATGGTTGAAGGAGGTTAACGAACCGGTGATCTATCAGTATTATGTTGGCTGGGTAGGAACCCATGAAAATGCATAGATTCGACAAACCCAACCATTATGTTTTCGGGATTGAAAATAGAGTTTCCCACTTTGGGCACCCATTTCATGTGCGTTTCAAGAGCCATTAGCTGCTGATAGAATTTGGCAGTGAGCATTAGAGCTAGCTGAGGCATAGTTAGTTGGGTCCTATAACCTTCTGTAACCTTGCCTGAATTTGTGAGGGGAAAGGGTTAAACGCACAGGGGCAAATCTTACCTAGATAACGGGATCAATTAGGACCAGGAATTCGAGAACCGAAGTTCTACCTTACACCAAGACGAAGGGAAGTTCATGGTAAGAGGGATGTCAGGTCAGAGAGAATTTGAGGTCAAAAATGGGCCTCAAAATGACCAAAATGTACTATAAAAATCAACCAATTACGTTCTAGTAGATGACATCTTCCCCCATGGTTGAGGTGGCATTGCATGAGTTAAGAATGCTTATTTGTCACATTTTGTATGGTGGATAAAAACCCATAGTTAACCAAGGTAGTGGTACAAGTACTTTTAAGTCATAAAATAAAGTACTCACAACAAAAGTCATTTCACGCTTTTGGCATAAAATAATATTATTGTTATTTTCAAGTAAAGTACTCACAATTCACTTTCTCATAAAATAATATTATTGTCATTTTGAAGTAAAGTACTCATAATTCATAAAAATGTCTTTTTACATTTTTTTTATAAAATAATATATTGTCATTTTCATGTTTTTTAATTTTAAATTATATATTCACTCAATTTTATTTAATATCATAATGTCAAACCAATATATATAAAATCTTGTACTTTTCAAATAAATTAAATTTATGAATAATATTTATATGAAAAAAACATGTTAGTTATGCATATAAATTAAATTCATGAATAATATTAATATGAAAGATGTATGTTAATTATGGATGAGTTATATATATATTGAATCATACACATTCATTTATATCATGTTTGAATGTATAAAACAACATGTTGATATGATAAAAATTTCTATGATTATAACTTTATTATGACAAAAAAAATTATTATAATTTTTTAATAGATAATTTTATAGAATAATATGGAAATTATGTTGTTATAACTTATTAAATATTAATTAATAATAATGTCATTATGATAATAATTATAATAAATGTTATCATGTTAGTTTTAATAATAAAAATACTTTAAAATTTTAATGATTAAAAAATTAATAAAGCCATTTATATTTAATTTGAAATTATAACATAATGTGTAAAACTTGACGCATTTTTTTAACAAATTAGTAACATTGAATTTTTACATGTATATTTTGTATTTATAATTTTTTCAGTTACAAGGAGTGGAAATAATTTTCTTAGATAAGTATGTATATTATAAAAATATTTTCAAAATGTATAAATATTTTTTTAATAATTTATTTTCGTCTATAAAAAAATATTAAAATAATGTATGCTTCAACTAATAAATTAAAAGAATTTATGCACCACCATTCACTTATTAAGTTAATATGATATATTATTTATTCATGACATTTTTATTTATTCATGAGCGTTGACTTATTCACTTAATAATATACATTATTTACTCGTAACTTTTTTATTGCTAAAAACAATATACATAACTTTTTTATTGCTAAATACAATATACATTAAAATCTTATATAATAATATGACATATTTTCATAATGTATAAACATTTTTTTAATAATTTATTTAAGGATAAATCAAGTCTTATATTATTTTCTATAAGAGATTTAACTATAACATTCCTTTACAATAAAATGAATATATCAAAAAAAAATATGATTTTGATATTAATTTATTCTAATAATGTAATAAATATTATAATAATATAAATAAATCTCAATTATATCACATTAAAATTAAATTGATGAGGAATGTACTAAATATAAAAAGTCAACATAAATTTAAAAAATAACTCCTAAAAATATTTTTTTTTGTTTAATTTCATTTACAAGTTCAAGACAAATAAAAATGACAATAAATTTTTGGGAATTTACAATGAATCTTAGTCACATCATTGTAGAGTTATTTTATTAATTTTATTTATAGTCAATTTATAAAAGTAATTCAACCATGGTTATTTATATTGTGCATAAAAACTAGTGTGGGAGGTGAGTTGTCATCTATACCTACCCCATAAAACCCCTAACTCATAATATTTTAATATATCTTGTATTTTTGTAGTACATCTCTTAGGAGGCCCATTTTTGACCTCAAATTCTCTCTAATGCATGTTGTTGCATGCTTGTAAGTGATTAAGAAGACCCTAGGAGTATATAGTTGTAAGTGAAAGAGCTAATTTTAAATTCCCAATTTGTGTTGGTACTAAAGCTTCATCATGACCATCTATCTTACCTTTTCCAAATTTTTGAAGTGGCCCTGAAGAAAAATCCAAAATAGTTAGGAAGTTTTCCAAGAGAATTCACTCAGAAATAATTTTCTTTGTGACCTTTTCATGCCCAAAACAATTTTACTCGCAAAAAGAGAAATCCTAATGTCGAAGAAATATGTCTTAAAAAGGTTGAAATTTTGAACCAATAAGCCTCAATTTGGCCGAAATTTCTGAGAAATAAGACTCAGTTGGGTTGAAATTTCAGATCTAATTTATGTCCAAATGTGTCAACGTTTTAGAGCTTAAGTATGAAATTGGATTAAATATCGAATCTTAAGGCTCAAATAGGCCTAAATGTCTAAGCTTAAGGTCCCAAGGGCCAACAATTTAGAGTTTAAGGCCTCTAAGGGACTCTAAGGGCATCTAAGGGAAAATTTATTTCATTGTTTGTATTCCCCCGAAATCCTTTCCACATATGTTGCAGCTGAAACTGTTTGTCATGAGTGCATGTACTTTAATGTCCCATTCTTTGTTAAGAGGAAATGCATATGCAGCCTTTCCATAGCCACCTATCCTACTTATGAGTGTCATGTGCAATGGGGGAAGTGTGATCTAAAAGGTCAATGTCACGTGCATCTTGGGATTCATTTGAAAATCCTTACTAGACCACTATGTTAATTGAATAATTTCATGAATGTATCCTTTATGATTTCATAGACTGCTTGATTCTTTCGACTTTGATCACAAAAAAAAAACCTTTTGTTCTTTTCTTTCCATATTCCCAAGCCAATAGGTGTAAGTGGAGTTTCCACAATCTGTTGAGAATGGAATTGTCAAATGGATCAAGGGCCCAATTGGTTATAGCTAGGGCATGGTTCCCTTTAACATGATAAGTTCTTTCAATAGAACAATACTTTTGTCCTATAATTTTGAAGAATAGGGGCATGTATCTAACAAATGTCCAATGATTCCACACTTTGGTTTTGTGCTCTTGTTTGCAAAAAAGGAAAAGAGATGTCCAAGAAAGCTTCTCTTATCCCAAGTAAGATGCGTTTCTTAATCAACAACATGATTTTATAGGGTTGGAAAATGAAGACCATGTGATGTGTTTCACTCTAGTTTTGGATGCATGACCATCCGTGGGGATTGCATTTTGTTTCATGATGTTCATTTGGAAAGGTCTATGATTAGATGTGTATCTTCCAGCCCCATGAAATATGTCACTTAAGGAATCATTGTATTAAACAATTCCTATTCAATCAATTATTTGTTCTTGTTATAGTGGTGCTTCTTCCTCCTCATGAACCATGTACACCAAAATATCTTCTCTCTCCTATATTTGTTGTCCAGTTGTTTACTTTTCCCTACTGGTTGTAATAAATAATGTCCCATATTCTAAAACAAGGGGCAAAATTGCCTTGTACTTATTAGTTGCTAGATGAGGCTTGAGATGGAGGAGGCGTGCCTTGAATTATTTAACCAATTTTTTGAGAGATAAGGGATAGGAGGGTGAAGGTTGAGAGAATGTTGTTCTTTCTAACTAGGGGTGTTCCAGATTTGGGAATACTTGAGCCAAAACTTTTAAGGTATCATATTTGACCTTTAGAATGGCTCCACCTCCTCATATGTGTCTTTATTAGCCATCCTTTCAATTTCAGGTATGGAGTCATGACCTTGGGGTATTGGTTGGTTTCTACCCTTCTCAACCCCCAACAAGAAGTGTGGGTCATATAATGCTCAAAATGTGCATTTGAAGTGCCCAGTAAAAAATTCAAGTATGTCAAAAAATAGTCTTATTCTCAGTTAACAGTTGTAATACCTTAGAAATGCACTTGTGAACATTTAAGGCATATGTGAAATTCCATCACAGTGAGGTTTACCAAGAGAAAAAAATATGTGGGAAAGCTATTCATAGAAATTTTATAAGAAGAATGAGAACAAATCACAGGTTATGGTGACGGTACCATCAGTGCTAGACCAAGACATGTGATGCAGTCAGTTATTTTCGATTGCTAATCTGAAATATATTTATCTTGTTTGACATGTTTTGACATGCTTTTAATGTGAGAATTTCTCATCATGCACAGGTGCACAATGTTAAATTTGGTAAATTTAAATTTGACACATTTTTTAATCTATGGAAAATTCTTATCTCGCACATCTTCACAGCTTCAGGGTGAAGCAAACTTGGATACTATGTAGCGACACACCCATAGGTCATCATCAGGTAAATTCCATTGTTATTCAATTCATGCTCAAGCCCATATAAACATAAATATTCTTTTACACATCTTTCTAAGATCTTGTTCTGCACAGGTGGTGGCTCTCAACATGACAACCATCTGTTTGAGGGGTTTACAAGGGCTAGTGGAAAAACACATATGACACTCTTAGTGTCTTATTCCGCAGATACACCATTGCCAGGTAGTGATTGTGTTAACACTCCATTTTAACAGTTGATTTTAGGGGCTTAATGGGAGTTTGGTAAGGGTCCCATCCCCTCGAATTTCATGTGACCACCCTTCAACGAAGAAAGCAGTGGGTGTGTTGTAACATTGGGCATGATTCATAATCAAGGGTTGCGATTGATCGGGGGAAGATCCACGGTTCCGAACTGCTTCACGCAAGCAAACATGTACGGTCAAAGCTTCCATCCAGGATTGCGAAACATGTTAAAGACCAGAGGCTTTCGACATTTGAGATGAGGTCTAGGGAATATCTATGGCCTGAAGAGATTTCGCGATCCATATTTGTGCAGATAAAACCACAATCTCAAATCATGAAAAAGGTGTAGGGGTCACAAAGATCAATGCCCGTGATGAAGAAGGAGATAAATATATGGCTATGGTTCATTTCGCAAGGCGAACTAGCACGGATGAACATCTAAGTTTCCCATTGTGAAGACGGTGGGGCCCACTCCGATTGACGGCTACACGAAGGGTCGATCTCAATCAACGATGAAGAACGTGTCGCAGACCAGAACTGCCTGTGGTTTTCAGAAGAGAAAAGTTGGCGGTAGGAGGAATGGAATGTGGATGGTGGATATGATAGATTCCTTTGATCGGACGATTGAGAAGACTCCCGAGATACAGATTTTGCATCACGTGTGGAAATGACAGTGGAGGAGGTGTTCATGCATGGAATCTACCCCATTGTAGATTGGACGATTCCTCCGATGGCATTCAAGATACGCCTGAGGTGGAAGTCTTGTCCAGTGGCACAGTTTTCCCAGTTTGGAAGTGTGGCACGTGGTTCATTTATGAGGAATCTGTGAGAGAGATAGAGGTTTGATTCGTTGAGGCGACAGACCTGGCATTTACACAAGACCAATGGAGGTGGCGGACTAAAACATCCTGACCCCACCATCAAGGTAATTGAAAGGGTAGGAGAAGGTAAAATATGCAACCCTTGGAACCGGCCTGGCAAGCACATGGAAATGGTTCAGAATCTTAGCTATGACGGATAATATGATTGAAAATCAGGAGGGAAAATCCCCATCTTGGCACCACACATGCCACCATTGCAACCACTTTAAGGGTATAGCCCTTCCTGCTCGCACTATATAACACCATCCTCCGAAGATATTTGAGACATGGAACTATGTAGATGATAAGAGATATAGGGTTGAATTCTGAGAAGTGTCGAAGTCTTTCATAGACAACCATGACTATGTGGTTTGAGAAATTAGTTCGACAAGGGGTACTCTTGGTAGGCAGGCATGAAATATGTGTTCTGGTTCTCCACACCAAAAAACCACCAACCAATGTGGCACATATGTGAAATACCAAGAGGAAATCACCTGCTCCTACACAACCCAGTCTCTGGATGTGCAATGGATGGGTTTTGACATCCCTGCAACATCCCTCTGGCACTCTCGGCTGCAGTCATGACCTTTGAAGTCTCAGTTCACAGTGGTGGTAGATTTGTTGGAGCGAATGCTCGTACTGGGACTAGGTGGGTCCAGAGCCTTCGACGCCATTCCTAGAGGCTCCACTTGGCTGCTTGGTTGTGGGCGAGGAGAAGGTCAAATGCACACCTGGTTGCATGACTCGCAGAAGAATCCTCCTCGTATGAGGAAGAAGATAGTACAAGGATGATAAGCTTCTTAAGTCACTTATTGTCACCAAGCGTTGGGCCACCTTGCCTCTGGCCTCCTCCTATAACAGTTTCACCTGACAGAGGATGGGGTCAAGAGAATAGTAGAGGAGGGGATTCAGGTCTTCTTCTCAACCTTTGAGTGACATGTGCTAGTTGGACAAGGAGACCCAAAGTAGGTCCAGGGAAGCTTGTGTGGGTGACTGACCATCAGCATGCCGCGTGGGAGTCATTTTCATGAAGCAGGATGGTATGGGGCTCTGCACTGTCAGCCCGCGTTATCATGCGCCGCATCTCCATGATGTTTGTTTATAATTGTAAAAATGTGGTGATAGTCCACTCTTTGCATTGTTAATGCCTGATGGCGACTTGTAACAGTTTTTGATTCAGTAGTCTTAGCAATAGGATTGTATAAAAATGCTCTCGATAGTGGGAGAAAGGAGTTAGTGAATTGGATTGGTAAACAATCCCGGGCTGAGGCTCCCATTTGTAAATCTTGATACCTGTGTATGAATAAATTACAGTGAAATACTCTTGCTCATAGAAAATATTCCTGTGTTGTTTTTTTTCCCAATACGTGCTCTCTTTTACGTGTAAATGTGTTTCCTATTTCCACTCCATTTTGTAAATTGATTTCCATGCCTGCAACTTAGGGTATAGTGGTTCAGAATTCATAATGGATATGCTCCGGCCGCTGTTCCAGGCATTTACCAATGGTTCTTATAAAATTACATGGAATTCATCTCACTGGTGCTCCATGCAATGGACTGTCCCTCCTTGTCCTCTAAATTGCCCGCTAAAATCTCCTGATTGGGACATCAGCAACTATCTTTCCTCTGTTTGCAATCTTTCATCATTCTTTCCATTTGTAATCATTTCTTCCACAAGTTTCAACTCCATTTTCCCATGGTCCCTTGCCCCTGATAATCCCACCATGCACCTTCCTCAACACATTTTGCTCCATTCAGTATCCTAGCCCCCTGATTATGCTGACTGAAAATCCTATGCGGGGTAGACTCTGGTGACACATAAGATTGACAACCTTATGTGGAGATACTCCAGCGACAAACGAGAGATCCCTCTTGGATTGCACAGGGTCGGAGGCGTAGTCTAAAGAAGTTTTGTTGTTTCCCAGGAGTAGCCTCTCCTCGCTCGACCTTGGGGGCTCAAAATACCGCTGCTAACAAACTAGTGTCGTTGTCGGGGAACGAAATTGGAGATCCTCCCTAGGAAGAATGACAAAGATTTATATCTGGTCGTTCATGGTGAACAATTGGTCAGACACCAAGAAGGTTGAGCACTTTTCACCTAGAAACTCCACTCTTGAAGGATTCAGACTTCAGCAAATCCACTGGTGATGTGGTCCAGAAAATCTAATGACCGAGGAAGGCTGGCCTATCCCACCTGGAAAATGGACCCCTCATAAAGATAAAAAATGCATGCCAGAAGGGCCAAGCAATCAAGTCTACGTTTCTTCCAAGATGCCTTATCCTATCTTGTACGTTTTCTCTTCTCTTTTCTTATATTTATCAAAACATCCTTCTATGTCTGTCCCAGCTCGTCCTGAGAAGAGCCATGAATATGTTCCTATTTATCCTTCTTTACGGACCAAAAGCATTACATCATCTGGTACATCTGATTTCGGCCTAGATCTTTATCTGGGGGATCCCGATGTCAAAGGACACCCCTGCAAAATTCATGGAAGCTCAAACGATATTTTAGCTATCATACCTAACATTTTCTCTCCCATTTCTCCAAGCCGATATAAACCACTACAATTACCTCCTATCCTCCATGATTTTCCTATGAAATATTACAAGTACCTCCCCAAGTTTGACGGAGAGTCTGAAAAATTGACTGTTGAGAAACATGTACAAGCCTTTGAGCATTTATCTGACCTTTTTGAGATAGAACATGATGATGTTTGCATGAAGGTGTTCACTCTATCCTTGCAAGGAGATGCCAAAGTCTGGTTTAAACATTTGTAGCCTAAGTCCATCAGCACTTGGGAAGAGCTTTCTTGCATATTCTTGAGATTTTGGGGTAGGAACCAGCCACTGGAGCAAATAATTTCATATTTTTATTCTTTGAGGAGACATGAAGGTGAGGCCATATCTAGTTTTAATAGAAGATTTGCAATCTTTTATTAGAACATTCCTAAGGAAGTCCAATCTCTTGAGAACGTTGTTAAGATCTATTATGCAGCCGCCTTTCCTTCTGACCTGTCCTTGCTTCTTTTGGAGAGAAAATCAACCACCCTGTATCAAATGTTCACTGATTGTTTGGAGGTTGAGTAAAACCTTGAGATGTCCAGGAGATTGCCAGATCAAGACGGTGGTGGTGTTGGGGCGCACGCCTCAACGGTCACTAATTTTGGTAACTCCACAGTTTTTGCGCAAAGATGTAAGCGGAGTCGTGACACAAAATAGTCTAGGGGTGTCGGGGTTGGGTCAAAGCCCCTCTTTTTGTAAATTGCCCCATGATTTGCGGGTGCCCATGGTTTAAGTCCATGGTATTGTAATAGTGCACTTGTATAAATAAGGCACTTATGTAAAAGAGTCAAGCAAGGTTATAGTAGGTTCTCTTAAGATAAGTTGATGTGAAGGTTTTTGAAGGTTAAGTCCCAGCTGTGTGCATGGACGACCTCTGCAGTTGTGTGCGCAGAGGGTTTTTGTAAGGAAAGGAACTGCAGCTAAGTGCACAACTTAGAGTTTGTAAGAAAGGAACCACAGCTAAGTGCATAGTTAGACTTGAAGGAAGGATCTGCAGCTGAGTGCGCAGATTAGAACTATTGTTTTGTAAAGAGTTGAATAAAAGCAGTTTTGTGGACATAGCCCCTACCCTAGGGTGAACCACGTTAAATCTTGTGTTGTGTTATTTTTGTGCTGTGATGTTTTTATGCTGTTGATAAGTAGGTGAATGCTAAAATAAGATAACTGTTAAATAATAACTTCGCTGTGAATTCCCAGTTAAGGGTTAAGCAAGTAACATTATTGATCTAAACTACAAAGCTATTTTAGTGAATGTCGAAGCTTTACTTTGTATAAATAATTGTTGTTAAGACTAAAGGTACATTAGTATCCCACTTCTTCTTGCAGAAACCTGATTCTGCAGCACCCCATAGTTGTTTCGGGTGAGACTGCAACCTGTTCGCATGTTGTTTCCGAAAGGGCCAACACTGTGGGTCTTTTTGTTGGTGCAAAGTTAAAGTATAAACCCCGGGTCTACCCTATAGGCCAACAAATTAGTTCCGTTTCTGGTTGAACAGATCTGCTTGAAGAGGGATCTATGTCGTACCTAAAGGGCTATGTTTTGGAGGCCCTCAGTAAAATAAATCGGTGATTGGGTTGAAGCTACCTATTAGAAATTTTCTGAACAAGAAAAGAAGGATCCTCGTCATAGCTCAGACGACTTCTTGCAAAGGTATGTTTTCACTGATATTCATGAAATTTTTTTTGGTAGTATCCACATAGAATTGCACCAGTGGTTATCTAGGTTGACAGAAAGAAAGACCAACTTCAAGGAAGATCAGTTTCCTGACTGGACCCCCGCAAGAATTAACATATTGAAAAGAGTGAACAATGCAATATCATGAGCTGTTGATTTCTAGACAACACGAACCCTTGAAGCATTTGTGACAGAGTTTGCCATCGACACAAGTACCTCTTTTAGTGAAGCTGAAAGATAGTTTTTCAAAGGACCAAGGGGTAAGTACCTAAATTCATTTAGTCTGCAAATTAAAATGCTTTTGGCTGAGAAAGGAATATTGCTTATAGAATCAGATTGCTAGATTTATTTTTACTAACCTATGTTTGGAAGTGAAAGTAACTTTGACAAGCAAAGTGGTTTGCTGCGAAGCGGTACAAGCTACAAGAGAAACCTAGAATCCTATACCCTAGGCTAGAATACAGAGTATACGCCATTAATTCCAGAAGACCAGGAATCTGAAGAAACCCATTTTGTTAGAAACCCTCCTAGAACTCCATAGCGTAGATCTGTTACCCTTGAGAACCCGTCGCAGTCTTAAAGTAACCCTAGCCCGAGTATTCCTGTTGCAGGTCAATCTACCCTAGTAAGTTTCCCCCCCCCTAGATCTTCTATGGCCCATATGACTGATGATATCAAGCTCCCAGTGTTCAAAGGAACTGGATCAAAGGATCCATAGCAGTTTTGGTTCTTATGTGAAGCTGTTTGGACTGCTAAGAACATTATGGATCAAGATATCAGAAGAGCGCAACTAGTCACTTCTTTTAGAGACTGAGCTTTGACCTGGTTCATGAATTTTTCCAGTACTCAGAACCATGTCCTGGCTGATATTAAAACATCAATGATCAAAGAGTTCAAGAAACTTAAATCAAAGTCACAGTGTATAATGGAGCTAAAATAAATTCAGCAGAGGCGAGGTGAATCGGTTTGGGACTTTGATCAGAGGTTCAAGGTTCTGTTCGATCAAGTAAGTTTCACTATTGGACCAGCACAACATAAAGAATGGTTCATAGCAGCATTATTACCCCATATTAGAACTCCACTCATGCAACAGAAGGTTGCTGATCAGCAAGAGGCTTTGGAGATTGCTATGAAACTGGAAACAGCTCCTGTCGAAGATAATTCTGTCATAGCCCAAATACAAGCACAGTTGGCAGAAATGGCTCTGGAGCTTCGTGACATGAAGAAGGGGAAATCTATTCATGAAGAGGTTTGGTGTACACGATGTAGGACAGAAGGTCATGACAAAGAGCAGTGTCCCACATTAAGGAACTACCTGAATACTGGTGCACCAAACCCATTTAATCCTAGTGTTCTGTATTGTGAGATCTATAGAACAACTGGTCAGGATCGACCTGAATACTGCTATCTACTGCAAAGATATGTTCATGTACCTAAGAACCCCTCTTGCAAGTTCTGTAAGTCAGTTGGACACAACGAAGAGGAATGTCGCAGTTTTGACCTCATGAGAGAAAGAACCTATGATACTTATAGGGTACAAAACGATGCACAAGGCAATGATGGATATGGTTACCATGGTGGTCGAGGTAGTTTCAGAGGTCATGGTCATGGTGGTCTTCCTGGAGGAGGTCGAGGCCAGGTTATTTTCTATAACTGTAATCAGGAAGGACATGTAGATAGAGACTATCGGAACCCAACTACGACATGTCGATATTGCAGAGTAGTTGATCATGTGATAGAATAATGCCCACAGTTGATAGCCAAGATACAAGAAAGAAATGCCCCTCCCACTCAAAACATTCAGATGATTACTATAGAGAAAATACATGTCCCATCCATTAACGTTGTTACAAGGATTGGAGCTACAACGCAAGTACAGACTAAGGAAAAATAGCCTGATGAGGCTTGGGTCCACAAGACCCCAGAGAAAATTCCATCATTTGATGTTGGACAAGAAAAAGAAACATTTATGGAAGCCAAAAAAGATTTTGCTGATCTGGGAACATCAGTAGCACCTGTGCAATAGCATCAAAAGCAGTTACAATCTCAAGAAGCTCCGACGGATAAAGTAATTACACTGTCATCATTTTTACAGAGTTGCATGAAGCTCTTAAGAAATCAGAATTCTTTAAACGAGTTACAGAAAGTTATTGCTTCTTGTGACCCTCAGCGAAGCTCTGGTAAAGACAAAACTGTTAATAGAGTTAGAAGAATTGGAAGAGAAATGAGATTGCATGCTCAGATAAGAGAGTATGACATGACTGATATCATTTTAGACCTAGGATCAGAAGTAAATGTCCTAACTAGGAAGACATGGGAACAAATGGAAAAACCTACCCTTGAATGGTCCCCTATACAGTTGAGATTAGCTAATCAGCAGAATATTATGCCCCTAGGAAGAATCCCTAGTGTACTAGTGGATATAGATGGAGTCAGTACTTTAGCAGATTTTGAAGTCATTGAGATAATTGATGATAGCAATCCCTATCCAGACTTGCTAGGAATTTAATGGGAAATAAACAATGATGCAGTAATCAACCTTAAGAAGAGACAGATGACTTTTGAAGGGAAAGGTTTGAGAGTCATAGTACTGTTGGACCCTTCTCAAGGAGAAAGGTACACAGAACTAGTCAGAGATGAAGATCAAGATGTTTTGGATCATATCTACAACATCATAGCTAAAGAAGAAGATTATGTTAACCCTACTACTGAAGGTATAATGGATTGGAAGTGTAACAGTTCTTGCATGACTGATTCAGATGAAGGCTTAGAGAATTGGAAGAATAGACTTTATCAGCTACATGGACATCGATGTGCAATAATTACCAAGTCTCTCAGATGACTTGGCTCACAGACAAGAGTCTTACCTATTTTTGATGGCTTGACAGATCCCAAAGATTTTATTTTGCAATTTTCAGAGCAGGTACCAGATTCATAGAAAATGGAGACTCTAGATTCAGTATTCAGAGCCACGGCTGCTAGATGGTGGAATGGTCATAAAAAGTACATTCATAGTTGGCAAGCTTGTCAAAAGTCCCTTCGCCTAAGATTCAGGGATCGACCTCAGGAGGTGCGAAGCAGATTTAATGGTAAGACTAGCCCTCAAGAACATTTGGAGCACTGCTACAAAGCATGGAAGCATGTACCTCGTGAAGAATGGGTACATAGGTTTGTGCACACTCTGGAGCCTATAGCAAAGAACTGGTATGCAGAGGTTGAGCTTCGCCATGGTACTGTAAGTTGGGATAGTCTTGTTGATAGTTTTGTGCTTACATTTTCTATTAATGAGGTTTGTCCTACTTTAGGCACAGCTATTAGATTGATCCATACTAAGGTGTTTGATGATAAAGAAATAGCAGAGTACCAACCTGATTGCAAGGAACAAGAAGCTAATGCAGTAGAATGTTATAACCTCGCAATTGACGAGGATTATGACCCGCGCAACATTAACATTTTTGAGTCAGAAGGACACTGTGAAGTACATGGACCAGCAGTCGAAGCACCTAAAGTGACTCAGCCCTTGAAAACAAGGCAAGTAAACATTGGATCAGAAGAAGATCCTAAGTACGCTACCATTGGAGATTATTGGGATGAAGAAATGGTGAGCAAAGTGACCCAACTTCTCCATGAGTATCAGGACCTATTTTTGATGAAGTTCTTAAAAATGAAAGGTATCCTTGGTGATATAGGAGTGATAAAAATCCCTTTGAAACCTTATGCGAAGCCTGTGAAACAGCGCCCTTATAGGCTGAACCCCAAGTATAAAGAAAAAGTCAGAATGGAGCTAGATAAGATGCTCGCTGCAGGAATCATTGAACCTGTTGAAGAGTTCGAATGGGTCAGTCCTATGGTGGTGCAAGAAAAGAAGACTAAAGGAGAAATCAGAATCTGTGTCGATCTGAGGAAGTTGAATGATGCTTGTTTACATGATCATTTTCCTACTCCCTTTACAGATGAAGTTTTAGACAATGTCGAAGGTCAAGAAGTGTATTCCTTCACTGATCGATTTTCAGGTTACCATCAGATCAGAATTGCTCCAGAGGATTGACATAAGACCACCTTCGCTACAGAAATGGGATCCTTCCAATATACAGTTATGCCCTTTGGATTGAAGAATGCACCTGCTATGTTTTCCAGAGTAGTCATATCTGCATTTAAGGAATTTATACATAAATTCTTGGAAGTTTACTTTGATGATTGGACTATATTCGGTTTATTGAAGGATCATATAGCCAATTTAAGACTTATGCTAGACAAGTGTAGACATCATCAGATTTCATTAAACCTGAAGAAGTGTATCTTTTGTGCACCTTTTGGAATTCTGCTAGGTCACATTGTATGTAAGCAAGGATTGATGATGGATCCTGTGAAGATAGCCATTATTGTAAACTTTCCACCTCTGAAGTCTGTTAAGCAACTTCGCACTACACTTGGTCATATTGGATATTACAGGAAATTCATCAAAGGATATGCTCAGATTACAGCCCCATTGAAAAAGCAATTGAAGAAAGATATTAAGTTTGAATGGACACCTGAGTGTCAGGAAAGGTTGGATATTTTGAAAGAAAATATGGTAACTGCCCCTATCTTAGTCTTCCCTGACTAGAATAAGGAGTTTCATGTGCATGTCGATGCATCCTCCATTGCTTTGGGTGTAGTATTGGCTCAATCATCACCCTATTGCTTTTGCAAGTAGAAAATTGTCCACAGCAGAAAATAATTATACTACGACAGAATGAGAAGGCCTAGCTATGGTTTATGCCTTGCAGAAGTTTTGACACTATATGTTAGGATCTCATTTTAAAATGTTCACTGACCATTCTGCTTTGAAGTACTTGGTTAACAAGCCTGTGTTAGGTGGAAGAATATGCAGATGGCTGATTCTGTTTCAGGAATATGACTTTGAGATCATAGTTAAGCCTGGAAGAATTAAACTAGGGCCTGACCACTTGTCGAGGCTCAAGTCAAGAGAAGAGCCCACTAGTTTGGATGAAGGTCTTCCTGATGCCCAGTTGTTTGCCATCCAGATGGTTGATGACTATTTTCAGGATATTGTTCAGTATTTGTCTACAGGTTTTGCACCCACTGAGATGACAACACAGCAGAAGAAGCAACCGGTAGTTAGAGCAGCTGGCTTTACCTTGATAGAAGGTCAGCTATATAAGATGGGACTAGATGAAATACTACGCAGATGTGTCCTGGAGCATGAAAAGCCATTGATTTTGGTTGAGGCATATTCCAAAGCAGAAGGAGGACATTATGCAGGAAAAGCTACCGCATAGAAGGAGGACATTATGCAGGAAAAGCTACCGCGTAGAAGATTCTGACAGCTGGATTGTGGTGGCCCACAATTCATAAGGATGTAAGAGAGTATTGCCACAGCTGGGACATCTGTTAGAGGACAGGAAAACCATCCAGGAGGGATGAGATGCCTCTGGTTCCACAGATAACCTTACAAGAATTTGACAAGTGGGCTATTGACTTTGTTGGACCAATCAATCCCCCTGCAAAGAAATCTGGAGCAAGATACATTATTACAACAACTGACTACCTTACTCATTGGGCCAAAGCTCAACCAGTCAAGAACTGTACTGCTACTACAGCTGCAAAGTTCATCGTTGATAATATCTTGTCAAGATTTGGGTGTCCTAGAATTCTTATGAGTGATCAAGGATCACATTTCCTAAATAAGACTATTGAAGCATTGACTGAAGAATTTCAAGTATATCATTAGAAGAGTACTTCCTACCATCCTTAAGCAAATGGAACTGTTGAAGCCTTTAACAAGATCCTTGAGCACGCTCTGACGAAGGTTTTCAATGTTAATAGAAATGATTGGGATCTTAGAATTCCAGCAGTATTATGGGCTTATAGAACTTCTTGCAAGAAGTTGACAGGCCATACACCTTTTAGGCTGGTTTATGGACAAGAAGCAGTTATGCCCATGGAGTACATTGTTCCTAGACTCAGAATATCTTCCTTCACAGAGATGGATGACGCAGCTATGTTGAATGAAAGGCTAGAAAAGATACTAGAGCTAGAAGAAGACAGATTCATCGTAGGTTTCCAGTAACAAGTACAGAAAGCTAGAGAAAAAGCATGGCATGATAGACACATCAAGAAGAAACAATTTCAGAATGGTGATCTTGTGCTCTTATATGACAGTAAATTCATGAATTTCCCTGGTAAGTTCAAGACACATTGGAAAGGACCATACATTGTTCAGGAAGTTACCAATGGTGGTGGAGTCCAGTTAACTAAATTGAATAGAGAAATTTTACCTTCCATGGTGAATGGAAGTAGATTAAAGAAGTACAGGGACAAGCCTGGACCCCCTAATCAGAAGTAACAGCAAGAAGGAGAGTCTAAGTACCAAGAATAGTTGAAATTGGGTACTAGACTATAATGAAGCTGTTCTCAAATTTATGAAGTATCGAAGGCTGTCGAAGGTCGAATTTCTGTTGGAGCTTGTGTCAGGATGGGTCGATGATCAATATTGTATCGAAGGTCTTTATTGTGGTGAAGCTGAAGTTAGCACTTATGTCGAAGAAGAAAGGCGTGTCGCAGCCTAAAATGTGACCTATGGGACAAACTAGATTTGGCGGGGTCGGCACGTGAGCTGCCTTAACTGCCTGTAATGATGAGATTTTGGGAAAATATAGCACCATGTGGACAATATTTACTGCCACTTGGTCAGATTTGGTATCTTTGATGCATAATCATGACATATTTGATCATTGAATTCTTTAAGAAGTCACCCAGCTCTGTGCATTTCGCATTATTTTGAGTTTTGCAGTTACGACCATGTCGAATGATCGTGAAGTCCAGGAATTGGTACGAGAGTTTAGGGAGAGAGGTTTGCAGAACCTTATGAGCAATCCTCCTGCATCTGCACCTTGTGAAGATGTTCAAACAGGAAGAAATTTAAGGCAGAAGTTCGCTCTAAATGGAACGAAGCAAGGCACAAGCCCTCAGGAAAAACTCCAGAGGATCCTGAGATGTATCCTCCTGGCTCAGCAGAATGGAGGCCACTGTTTGTCCTATGCAAAAGTACGTTGACATCCCAGGGGTACTGTCTATTAAGGACCCAAAGTTGTGGATGGTCAAATGTTCGATAGGACATAAATGAGAGGCAGTTCGAAGGATGGGGTCGCTGATAGATTTAGAAGGCCCAATGAGTCCCATGACCATCATAAATATTACAAAGTGAGGCAGCAGCATGAGAGATGGTCATAGATGAAAGGATGAAGGATCAAGCAAGCTGCGGCCATGGTAAAAGTAGCCGAAGGGATGATGATGATGACAGGCATATAAGGGAGAAAGAAGACAGGAGGACTAAAGATGATACTTACAGAGATGCAGATGGATACAAATCTCGACAAGGAGATAGCAGAGAAGGAGCAAGTAGCCAACAATATCATGCCCGGCCTCAACAAGCAGTTTTCTATCTTCGCCAACAAGATTCTTCCACCAAACATGCAGCAGAGTGTCCCGGGACGGGACACTGGTGAGTCTTAGGGGCCTGTTGGGGCGCGCACCTCAATGGTCACTAATTTTGGTAACTCCGCGGTTTTTGCGCAAAGATGTAAGCGGTGTCATGACACAAAATAGTCTTAGGGGTGTCGGGGTTGGGTCAAAGCCCCTCTTTTTGTAAATTGCCCAATGATTTGCGGGTGCCCATGGTTTAAGTCCATGGTATTGTAATAGTGCACTTGTATAAATAAGTCACTTATGTAAAAGAGTCAAGCAAGGTTATAGTAGTTTCTCTTATGATAAGTTGATGCAAAAGTTTTTGAAGGTTAAGTCCCAGCTGTGTGCGTGGACAACCTCTGTAGCTGTGTGTGCAGAGGGTTTTTGTAAGGAAAGGAACTGCAGCTAAGTGCGCAGCTTAGAGTTTGTAAGAAAGGAACTGTAGCTAAGTGCCCAATTAGACTTGAAGGAAGGATCTGCAGCTGAGTGCGCAGATCAGAACTGTTGTTTTGTAAAGAGTTGAATAAAAGAAGTTCTGTGGACGTAGCCCCTACCCTGGGGGTGAACCACGTTAAATCTTGTGTTGTGTTATTTTCATGCTGTGATGTTTTTATGATGTTGATAAGTAGGTGAATGCTAAAATAAGATAACCGTTAAATAGTAACTTCGTTGTGAATTACCAGTTAAGGGTTAAGCAAGTAACGTTATTTATCTAAACTGCGAAGCTATTTTAGTGAATGTCGAAGCTTTACTTTGTATAAATAATTGTTGTTAATACTAAAGGTACAGTAATATCCCTCTTCTGCTTGTAGAAACCTAATTCTGCAGCACCCCATAGCTATTTCGGGTAAGACTGTAACCTGTTCGCAGGTTGTTGCTGAAAGGGCCAACACTGTGGGTCTTGTTGTTGGTGCGAAGTTAAAGTATAAACCCCAGGTCTGCCCTATAGCCCAAAATGTGGTGAAATAAAGGATACATACAAATTAGTTGGGCCCTACAAGCAGAAGAAGGAAGCCCATGACCTATCTAAGATCTCTCACGATATGCAGAAAGATGATCGTCCCGAGGCTGAAATAAACGGTCCTGCAGGGTCATTCTCTAAAGATGGCAGCTTGCCCCACTCCTAGTCAACTAAGGATGATTTTAAAAAGGATTTTGGTGTTCCTATGTATGACGAATATGAAGAAGAGTACCTGCTGAATATACCTGACGAACCAGCTTTTGAAGCGACGCATTCTGATGAAAGAAATCAAAAGTACAATGCAAAGTCAGGAGGTCGAAGCTGGGAAAGATGATGAGGGCACTGGAGGTGATAACTTACCCTTATGTTATGCCTCTTTTGAGTTGATACGGCATATGATTAAAGCCTCCAAGCAAAAGCAGAAAGAAACGAAGGTGGTGCAGGTGAGAGACTTGTACAAACATGAAGACAGATGCAGCATCTTACAGATAAACACTTTTTCTGATACTCTGCTTTCAGGAATGAATCCCCACCCGAAAGGAGTGTTCCTAATCGGTTCCACTGGAGAACCTGAGGACTTCCCTCTCGAAGCACATCATTCCCTTGTTATAGAAATTTTGGGCAGAGAGAGGGATATTCCATTAGAGAAAGATTCTATGGGTCCTCGTCTGCAATCTTCCAAGTGTTGGCTTGACGACTCTCTAGAAGCAGGAAGCTCCGGGCAACTTTCCCATGAGCAGGTGACAGTACGTGCTGGAGGTTGCCATGATTTCTATGACACTGTGGCCAAATACATGGAGGGTTTTGGTGAAGGAAATGACTAGTCACATCTCTGCCTTAAAAATCAGTTTGTTTATCATTCCCTTCTCCCATTATCTGTTTCATTTTTGTCCATCAAGCACCATACAAGAACAAGAGTATTAGGCAAGTTGCTTGATTGGATTCACTAGAAGTTTGATTTCACTTAGTTGGGCTTGTGTACAAAGTTAGGTAGAGTAGGTAGGAGAAAATAAGCTCAACTACTATTGAGCATTTCCTTCATTATTGTTTTCAGTTTATTTTCATTTTCAGTTACTAGCATAGGTTTACAGTCACCAGCATGATTTGCAAGAGTGGCACAAATTTGCTGAAGCAGATGGAGATGTCAAAGAAAGACTGAAAATGTCCCAATGGTTTCGACACTTGGTCTATGGGGGTTCTTTGTTACCTCCCTGGGAGGATAGCATCCCTCGTGGAGCTAGTTGTTAACACTCTGTTTTAACAGTTGATTTTAGGGGCTTGATGGGAGTTCGGTAAGGGTCCCAGCCCCTCGAATTTCATGTGACCACCCTTCAACAAAGAAATCGATGGGTGTGTTGTAACATTGGGTAGGATTGATAATCAAGGGCTGTGATTGATCATGGGAAGATCCACGGTTCTGAACCACTTCACGGAAGCAAACATGCACAGTCAAAGCTTCCATCCAGGATTGTGAAACGTGTTAAAGACTGGAGGATTTCGACGATTGAGATGAGGTCTGGAGCAGATCTATAGCCTGAAGAGATTTCGTGATCCATACCTGTGTGGATAAAACCGCAATATCAAATCACGAAAAGGTGTAGGGGTCACAAAGATCAATGGCCATGATGAAGAAGGAGATAAATCTATGGCTACGGTTCATTTCACAAAGCGAACTAGCACGGAGGAACATCTAAGTTTCCCATTGTTTCAAGCACTCTGTTATGAATTGAAGGCACATGTGTGACAATATCTGAGCCTTAAGCCTTGGTGGGAGGTCATTGCAGTTAACAAAATTCCTAACTTCCTGTATTATGTTCCTCTGCCAAAAATCAGAACCAAGTTCATTTTACAGACAAAGCACATTTTTTAACTTCCTGTATTATGTTCCTCTTCCAAAAATTAGAACCAAGTTCATTTTACAGATAGAGCACAATTTTATTCGTAAGTTTCCCTAACTTCAAACAACAATGTTTTAATTAGTAGGGATCAATTTGTATTTATTTTGTACAATATAATTCATGGATTGAATATCTTGTGGAAAACCTCATCATCAATTATAACTTATGGGCAATTCTAAAATGGAATTCTCTCTTTTATTTATGGAATCTTTATTGATTTAGGAAAGTGATAAAATAAAAAACAATAAATAATGGGTCTATTCATATGGCCACATATGAAATTACAAAATGCTTAGGAGAGAAAGATCCCATATGGGAAGATGATCAAATTAACAAGGAACAAAGAAAAGTAAACTTATTAGCTCTATATATATGGCCACATCTGAAATTAGAGAATGTTTAGAAGAGGTAAAATAACCCATATGGAAGATGATAAAATCGATAAATAATAGAGCATAGGATCTACTTATCGTCCCACACCTAAAATTCCAGAACACTCAAGAAAGAGAGAGCCTATATGTGAACATGAGTGTAAATGGTAAACAATTTTCGTTTGCAAGCGAGAAGAGGTGCAATGTTCAAATATCTCGACCCATGTTAAAGTGATATAGGAAAAGAAGTATGGGAGAGATACAAGGATCAAACTATGTCATGTTAAAGTGATATGGGAAGAGAGTCGTGTAAAGATGAGTGTAAATGGTAAAGAATTTTCTTTTTCATGTGAGAGGAGGTGCAATGTTCGAAGCGCTTGAGAAATTTGTAGTGAAAGGAACATAGATTTGGTGTTCTATATTATTGTACTTCATAAAATTCATAAACTATGATAATCTTCTTGGAAATCCATGCAAGCTAGCTCAAGAGGTAGGGCCTCTCTCCCAACATAAATGTACAATCTCTTTCCAACAATGAGTCCAGGAAACGTCTTCAGCAAGAATAAAAAGGATACAAATTTCAAGCTAAGAACTTCACTTCCCTGAATCATAGTGACTATTGGCAAGAGTGGTGTCATAGAGAGTGTAAATATTAGTTGGTTAAGTCTTTATGCAAAATATTCAGCAAGAACATAAAACAAACACCTTCAATGCCATTTCCCTGGATCATTGTGACTATTAGCAAGAGTGGCGTGTCATAAGGAGAGTAAATGTTAGTTGGTTCACTCTTTATGCAAAACTTCAGCAAGAACATTAAGCAAACAAATTCAATGCGATTGACCATAATGACCACCTGCAAGAGTTCTGCCACATAGAGTAAATGTCTCTCCTGCACAATTTTAGCTCCACTTTGGCAATTGCAACTTCAATCATTGTGAAATTGGATGAAGTTCATCAACTCAAAAATGTGATCTTATAATTGCAATTTGAACAATGGATTAATTGCATTCATGATTTTCAGAATTGTTGGATTCAAGTGAAGGTCACTAGAAATGAGACAATTAAGTTCACAAATATACAGCACTACATTTGACAACTTTGTTAGTTTAAGGTATTTTTTTCTTTACAAAACATCTATTTGGTTTCAGTTTCTCTTTGTCATTCATTTCACCATCCAACCTCAACCACTAAGCCTATCATTACACTATTTTAAGGAACTTTCATTAATATATACATACATGCCAAGTAAATAACCCTCTTTTCATGACGTTTATATATATATAACATATTTTAACATAATATCAATTCATTGAAGATCTCTCATAAACTACTTTGTTGTTAACAAGTCATCCTCTTCTCCCATGCATAACACACAACGTCATTTTTTTTATTATTATTTCAATATACGATTTAAGTTCTGGGAAGAATTCCAAGTTTGGTATTATTTCGGTTTAAAAAATATGAACACGATTTCAAATCTGAAAGGAACAACTATGTATTTAAGTTATATAAAACACACTAAAAATTGCATATGGTCAGAGACAAAACATTTTTCCCATTGAAAAACAGGTATCACTATCACTCTACTACTGTAAGATGGCGGAATATTTGGTAGTCTACTAAAAAAGATCGCCATGTGTTATGTCAATATTGCTATGCCTGAATTAACGGTATTCATTGGATACTCCTCATAAAGCTGGAATTGGAATGATCGGTGTCTCGAAGAAATTGGGCATCGTCAAAGATGTCTGGCACTTGAACGTTCGACATCATGTCCTCATAAAGCTGGGTTTTTCAATCTCTCTTGGACGTTCGGCATCATGTCCTCATAAAGCTGGCTTCTTCAATCTCTCCTGGACATTCAGCATCGTCGAAGATGTCTGGCACTTGAACTGTGCCTTGAAGCATCTCAACAACTTTCCCCATTGAAGGCCTCAAATCCTTATTGTAGAAGTCTGTAATGTTATTGTAGAGGCCTGTAATTTTACTACAAAAGTATAAAATCACAAATAAACATAAATCAAACGCAAATGAAAGATAACTATAGTAGTTATCATTATTTTCCTTAAGTGGACCCTATTCAAGGATACTCTTGGAATCCTTGTTAACACAAAAGAACAAGTATGAAGCAAAATAGTTTCTCTTTTATTCAAACTCCATTTAGAATATCAAGACAAAGTGCCTTCTTTTACAATTCGAATTTCAAAATATCTAAGAGAAATAATAACATAAAAATGAAGTTTATGAACATTCCACTATCAACTTAAATAGTCTTTAAGATATATTTGATTTTTGGACTTGACTGTGTGCAAATTTACGAGTCCGACATTTTAGGTAGACACTCCACCAATCTTCAGGGATCATTTTACTAAGCTCTCATGATCCCAAAAGATAGGTGGAGTGTCCACCCAAAATGTTGGACTTTGAAATTTACACATTGTCAAATCCAAAAACTAAATATATCTTAGTGATGAACTGTGAAAATATTCATGCTATTAAATACTCTTATTTATATTATAGATGAAAATCTAAGTAAATGCTCCATTAACCCCTTGATTGATGGAATCTACTCTTATAAATTTGCATTGGTGTATCCTTGAATCCTAGAATACTTGTGCAACTTGAACACTTGAGGAAATTCAGGCTACCTAAGGCCATAAATGTCTCGTTGAACATTGGAAGCTTTTGGAGTGACAAGGAGGAAAAAAATCCCTAGGAATACTCCTTATGCTTCTAGCTGTTGTAATCATTAGTGAGGACATCAGTGATTTGATACTTGCACTCTTTGACTTGAAACCACATTAGTTTCATAAGTGAAATGTGTCCAAGCCTACACAAAATCACCTAAGAAACAAAGTACATCACATGCATTCAATAGGCTAAGTAAATTATTCATGCAAACTAGCAATGTCTTATACCTTCAAGAAATATGAAAATGCACATTTATTAATAAAAGATAAGCAAGGTTTGACGCAAAAAGTCAAATGTTCATAGAAAAATAGGAAAAATATGGGTAATTATAAAATCCCATTCCAATGCTAGTAATGTTCAAGGTTCCAATAACATTTACATAAAAAAAAACTTTAACTTCAAAGTGATAATCACCATTTCTTCTTTTTCCATTTTCTTTTCAATTGATCTATAATATCATGTATTTTTAATAAATGATCTTGTAAAAAGTCAAACTCTTCCATTTTAATCAAGAATAACATATTTACCTTTATTTGAACTTTCATGCATTTTTCTCAAATGCCCCCACATGATAAACACATCATTACCATTTTAAACTTGTGGTAAAACATCTCATTTGGTAAAGAACTTGATTAAAATCACTACTTCTTAAGTCGTTGCCTTGTACTTTGCTTGGGCATGCACAAGATTGTTACTCCACACTTATTTTCCCATACAATTTTGTTTAAACACGTGTATTGAAAGAATCATTTTATGTTTCCATGATTTAAAATTCAAACAGTTCGACTCCAACATTATATAGGTTAAACTAGCCATTTTTATAGAATTCAAATACACCAGTCAATGTTAAAAATTTGTTCCATGACAATAAAATAATAGCAACATTATCTTTTCATTCAAATTTTAAAATTAATATAAAACACTAATGAACTTGTCAAGTTATATCGTTGGGCATAGACTGATTCAAAGTCTTTTTAAAATTGATTTGAATCTTTTACACGAGTTTCTTATTAAGTGGACGGATTCATTGATTTTCCCTTCAAATCCCACAATAAAACACTGATCAAAATAACCACTTAATTCCTTCAAAGTGGCTTCCTTCTACTTGGCATGGTGGCTTCTTTGACTTACCAACAATAGTTATTAAAGCAAACTAGGATGCTTAATGGCTGAAGAAAAGAAATGTTGCACCCAATGTTATGGGAAGTGTTTTGTGTTTGAATATAAGGTTTAGAGATGCATTAATTGCATATGTAAACCTTATAAATAATTAATTGCAATTTCAGTAAACAAGAAACCAACGCAGATTGCCACCTCGTGGCTCTTGTTAGTATACACATACATGCTAGTTAAATAACCCAATTTTCATGACGTTTATATATATCTATATATAACATGTTTTAACATAATCCTAATTTATTGAAGATGTCTCATAAACTACTTTGTTGTTAACAAGTCATCCTCTTCTCACATGCACAACACACAAAGTCATTTTTATTATTATTATTTCAATATGCGATTTAAGTTCTTTGAAGAATTACAAGTTTGGTAGTATTTCAGTTCAAAAAACATGAACACCATTTCAAATCCAAAAGGAACAACTGTGTATTTAAGTTATAAAAAACACACTAAAAATAGTGGCATATGGTCAGAGACAAAACATTACTTTTTCCCATTGAAAAATAGGTATGACTATCACTATACTACTGTACGATGGCGGAATATTTGGTAGTATACTAAAAAATATAGCCATGTGTTATGTCAATATTGCTATGCCTAAATCAACAGTATTCATTGGATACTCCTCATAAATCTGGAATTGGAATGATTAGTGTCTTGAACAAATTCGGCATCATCAAAGATGTCTAGCACTTCAGTTGTGCCTTGAAGCATCTCAACAACTTTCCCCATTGAAGGCCTCAAATCCTTATCAAACTGTATGCACCACAACACAGTCATCACTAGCCTCTCCACCTCTTCCCAGTCTATTCTTGAATTTGCATCACCTGCAATTAGCTTCTGATCCACCGTCTCCCTCATTCTCCCTATCTTCATTTTCTCCACTGCCCACTGTGGAAACTTATCTCTTGCGCATCTGCTGAAACCGGCTTGAAAATCCTCTTGCGTTACCCTTGATGTCTTCATGACTGTAATTTAAAATTGGTTGACCCATACTGTTAAATTGATCTCCAATGTTTAGAATTGGCCAAGTCTGCAACGACCATTTCATGTGCTAGGACTCTGAGCTCCATGTTGTCTATGTATGAAAGATCGGGCACCTTGGTACATGCTACCTTAAAATCAAAAAGTAATTCAAACTCTCCTGGCAATTTGTTAAATACAACTCTCCCAGACAGAGCTTGCTGCATATATTCAAATTTGTTGTGCTCTGACATGCACTTGACCAATTTATCTAGATATTCTTGTTGAGACAATAATGGTCCTTTTTTCCTCCCAAAAGAAAAAAATTCCGCTGTTTACTATTGGATTAAATAAATCAGCCACTTGTTTAATCTTATGATTTATAATATCCACTTTAGCCTGTACAATATCCAACATTTTGTACTTTCCAATCACTCTTCTAGCCCAATCGACAACAACAAATTTGTCCTGGATACCAAACCTTTTAACTTGATCTTCTGATAAAGTACTTAGAAAGGTGATAGCATTCCGAGCTACCTGCATTGGATTTTTATTCAACCTTTGTTTCACTATCAAAATGCTCTGCCTGGCTACCTTCAGATCATTCTCCTGCTCTGCAATATAATCTAGATATAATCTAAACTTTTAGGCTTCTCTAATAATTTCATTCCAAATCAAATACCTAGTTCCTTGCAAGTCTATTTGGCCAATCACATGCTTTGTTAACTTGGAATTTGGTTTATTAATTCTTGACATCTCTCCTCCAGTTTCTTCTTCTCTTCCTCTTTTTTCAAATCCATATCTTCTAGATCCTGGTTTTGTTGTTTTAACCCTATGAGTTCGACATCCTTCAGGTTCACCTAAGACATTGCTTTGGGAAGAGATGTTGCATCTGTTTCTCTAGAAGGAACAGTAGACTGATTTATAATTTCTTCACATTTTTCTTGTAGTTCCTTTTCTTTTTCTGCCAGCTTAACTTTCATATCTTTCTCGATTTTCTACTACAAGATTAGCATCATTTTCCTATTACTTTTCTTTTTCTTCAAGATTTGACATCTTGGCTTTAACAGCTTGGATTTACAATCTTTCATTTCAGTGTTTAATGCTTCTTTTTCCTTTTCAAACTCTGCCAATTCTGAAGTCTGAATAAGGCGAGTGGAAGGAATTTTCAATTTATTTTTTAGCACCTGGACCTCTTTCTCTTTCTCATCAAATAACTTTTGAGCCACTTCTCCTTTGTCTGATTTCCCATCAACTTTCAACAAATCATCCTGCAACTTTTTAATCTTAATCCGAAGGGCCCTGTTCTCAACTTTCTCTTTCCTTAGGAGGTCATGAGCTCTCTTTTTATTTGATTCCATCTTAGATACATGTAATGTATATTTTAACAGTCTTGAATATAAAATATCACTTGTCTCCCTATGAAAATGTATTACGTCTATGGTAGGGATATTTTCTAGGTTGGCATTCACCTCTGATACCTTATTGCCAATAGTCATGGCCAAAGTTAGGGTATCTTTGGCATGATCCCTCATAGTTTTCAATGTTACATCTGGCTTGGGAAACTGTCTTACTTCCTCATACAATTTCACTTTCTCATCAAAGTTTTTGTCATATTTTTCCCTATATGTATTCAACCATTCATCCTTTGATAAATACTTATTTGGATTCAATCCATCAAAAACATATTCTTGAAGTTCTAGACCAGATACTTTGTATTTTTCTTGTTTCTTCTTTCCTTTCACACTACCCTTCTTTACATGTACTATTTGTCCTTCTTGTTCAGTTTTCTACTTCTTTGGTGTGATAGCAGTGTTTGCTTCCTCAGTGTCCATAAAATCTAAATTCTCTCTCTTCTTTGAAGTTCCTAAAAAACTTATTAAGGATGAGATATTACCAACAACTGCCACTACATAATACATATCCATTAGGGTTGAATTATTTCTAGGTAAGGGAGATACAGAATCTTGTTCCATGCTGACATTATCTAGATTTTTTTTAGGATAATCTTCCCAATTAGCTTCCTCCCTGAGTCCATCTACTTCGGTATGCTCAAAAGGTTTATTGTTATTTTCCTTTCTTATTTTTGAAATTATCTGGTGTGGATCATAGTTGATTGAAGTTCCCAAAGAAAATCCCATGCTCTTGAGAAGATTATCAATGATGGGTAGAGAAGCTCTACTCTTTACAACATACGGCCCTTCCTACCAGGGAAATTTGATATCTAGACTCTTCTTGAAGTTTAAAATGTGTTCTTCTTCAACTTAAAGCTTTTGTCTAAGAAATTCCAACAAGAAAATACTGGTTGTCAGAAAAGCTGGAAGAACATAAGGATGATGTACAAAACCATAGAATATTATAATTGTCCCAGACTCTGAAAGGAACCAATCTTGTATCATTTTAATGGGGGAAAGATGCAATGCTTCTTTCATTTCTGGTAATACTCTGGGTAATATTTCCTAGAAGAAAATGTTTTAAACTTCTGCCATCAAATCATTCATAAACTTGTAATAATTCTGGGTCATCTCATCTGTGATCACCAACTCAGGAGACTATAATTTATCTTCATTATGTGAGAAAAAAAATTTCAACAAAAAGGATTGGAATCTGAAAACTTTGGTCTTGTGGAAGTTAACTAATTGAGAACGAATGTTCTCATCCAGAAACTCATCAAATTTAAGGCAACCAGACTGGAAGGACTGGCCTAAAAGTTCGGAATCAATTGGGCAAGTACTTAAGACAAACAACAAACTCAATAGTGACTCTGTGACATAACCATTAGTATCTAACCCCAAAAAATGACTAGCTAAAGTTATACAGGACTGAGTTTCTTCTTTAAACAAAACCAGGTTAATGGGGTAATACAAACCTACAAAATCACTATCAAACTTCAAACATGACCTCGAAAAGGCTTCTTTACTTTCAGTTGTAGACTCTTGGAATAAATGAATGATATTTTCCCCTTTATATTTCTGGGATAACTGGAGGACAGATAGGGCTTTGTGGATAACAGAAGCCTAAATAGGACAAAGGATCCTAGACTTAGGTTTATTCATAATGACTCCCTCAGCTTCAAAATAGTTACCCACACACCATTTGACAAATTTAGGGAAATTTGGGGTTTGGTCTACAGAGAAAAAGTAAAAGAAAGATTTAAAAACACCACAGGTATCACTACCCTGGTCCTTAAGAATTTTCAACTTGTTCTTAGTTGTCTCAATTATTTCATTCATTAGAATAGTATCATTAATTTCAGAATTCTTGTCTTTAAAATTATTCTCGTCCCTTTGATAAGAAACCCTTAATTCTTCATTATCCGCCACTTCTACTACTTCAATCTCATCCGTTTTATCCATTTTCAGAAGTACTTGGAAGGTTTCAAGATGCCTACCTTGTCAAATTGCACAATGTTTCGATTTTTGTCCACACTGGCACTTTGCACACAGGTCAACATTATCGTCAATCCAACAGCCCAGAAAAAACAAACTTTTGGTACTCCACATAGACGCTTTTATAAATTTTTATGTTTTATACACATGGTGCACCTCCCAAAATCTACACCGTAGATTTGTTCTTCTTTGAAATCCAAGCCGTCCACACACAAGATCTCAACACCAATACTCTAGAATAACACTTGGCACAACTTAATTCTGCGGAATTAATATTAACCCTTGATCTGCAACTTTCCTTCATTGGGACCATCCAACTGTGGAAGCTTTTAACATTCTACAAATCATTTCATAACTGATTGATCGAGCAACTTCCATTTGTGGAATGCACTCCATCTGTCGATCAAAACTAGATCATTGTTGTAACCGTCGATCAATGTGGCCCCTACCACTTTCTACATATTCAAAATCAAAATTTCTCTGTGCTGATTCAATCCATGAAATTGTTCTTGACTGTAGATTTATTTCTACTCTAATCGTATCCATCCACTCTTTCCACTTGTTAACCCATTCCGCAAATTAAAAAACCTCTTTTCTCCTCGCATCTCCAATTCTCAGAATGTTTCACCGTCGTTGATCTTAGTTTGCGTCGATCTCATCCTTTCAAATCTTCACCTCTTTAACGAATTCCATAGATCCAATACTTTAGCTTATTCCTTGCATATTCGATCCACGGAAATCCTGTCAACCGTTGATTTGCAGCATTTTAAATTTGGTCCCTTGATACTCAACTCCTTTTACCTTCATTCTGTTGATGAGATGATTTGAAATTCTTCCTCCATGTTTCATCAGCAAAACGATCTACCACCATAGATCAAACCCCTCTTTTCATCCAACAGCCAACAATGAAAGATCATGATCGCTCATTAACCTAAAGAGTGTTTCCACCCAAAATATTCACATATGCATATTTTCAAAACCCTTCAATCAAATAATCTACAATTTTCAATTATGGTGCTAATAGCTGGCTCCACTAGGGATGTTATCTTCCCTGCTAGGTAGAAAAGAACCCTGTAGACCAATTGTCAATCCATTGTCAATCCAAATCCTTTTTTTATATTTTGTTTTCCTGAAAGAAAAATAAAAACTGAAATATGGTTACTTCTTCTGATCTTAGGGCCTTCTCTGCGGGCTTCAAATCTTCTGACTCACCATCTTTACTAATTGAAAGTAAAAAATATTTACACTATAATACTTAAATTTTCTTCCCCTTATTCCAAGTAATGCTTCAGGAATCTCCCATTCACTGGACCTCCTTCATACTGAGACCCATATTGATACTGTAGAATAAAATCATTGTTACCCATGTGTGCTATAATAATGTATGGACCTACCCATAAATGATCAAACTTACCATGTTTTCCTTTATCTTCATATGGAGCACCCCATTTTAACACCAAATCATCAACCTGGAAGGTGTCTTCTTTTACCTTTCTGCCAAAGGTATTCTTCATTTTCTTTTGATGTATCTATACCTTATCATATTCTTTATCTCTCAATTCATTTATCTCAATAATTTGGTTTATTCTCCTTTTCATATGATTAGGTTCATCCTGCTGGTCCTACAACAACTTCATAACTGGTACTCCTAGTGATGCTGAAAAAATCACTTCAGCTCCATACACCAATTGGAATGGTGACATTCATATAGCCCTCTTTCTGCTGATTCTGTCATCCCACAAAGCATATTTCAACTTTGTATGCCATTCTCTTTTATTTTCTTCCAACAACTTCTTAATTATCCTCACCAAAATTTTGTTAGAGGATTCTACCAGTCCATTACCCTGTGGATAATATGCAGTAGAATGATTCAGACTAATGTGATACTTATGAAAGAAATTTTTCATCTTTTTGTACTTAAAAGAAGTTGCATTATCAGTTACAATCCTCTTAGGACAGCCGAACCTTTCCAAGATATTATTCTCCAGGAAATCTATTATCACTGCATATGTAGCTCTTCTAGTAGGTATTGCTTCAATCCACTTTGTAAAATAATCAATTGCTATTAAGATCCACTTATGTTGTCCTAAGGAGTTTGGATTTATTTCACCAATGAAATCCAACCCCCACTGTTGAAAAGGTGCTTCTACTGATATGGGTTTAAGAGGGAGTGGAACTACTTTCGTCTTTCCATCAAAAACCTGGAACTGATGACATTTTGGTGGTTTCTTTATACACATCTAAAAATAGTGTAGGCCAATAGAATATTTCTCTCAAAATTTTATTTGTAGTTACCTTCCACAAATGATGTCCCCCACAATCCCCTTCATGGAAATCTTTTGTTATTTAATGAGCTTCATTTTCCAAAAGACAATTCAATAACACTCCATTAGGATCCTTCCAATAAAGATATTGATTTAAAATACAAAATTTTGCTGCCTTCAGCTTCACAGACCTTGCTCTAGTTTTACTTAACCCTGCAGGAGGTTGTAAATTTTGCAACACATAAACAATATCAACATACCATGGAGAAATATAAAAATATGGTATCACCTGTACTTCTTTGTCCAGCTGATTTTATTAACTTGACAGAAAATTTATCTGCAAAGAATCACAATGAGAATTTATCATCATCTTAGCCAATCCCTGTCCCTTAATCAACTTAGTGGGTCTAATTTCATGTCATACTCTGAAAGTACTGTAATCCACTTTGCTCTTCTCCCTTTTGGATCTCGTTGTGTAAGTATTCCCTTTACCACACTACTGGGATCATAGGAAACTACATGTGAATGGAGGATGTAAATCCTAAAATCCTTTAGGGCCTTAATCAAAGCATATGCTTATTTTTCCATGATATCATACTTTAACTCTCCATCTCTTAATATCTTACTAAAAATGGCTATAGGTTGTTCTTCACCTTGATCATTCTTTTTGTAATTAAATGGCTACAACAATATGCTTTGAAGCATATGAGAACATTAAAAAATATTTATCAAAATTTGGACTCACCAGCACAGGAGCTTCTGAAATAGCTTGCTTTATATTCTTGAAAGATTTCTTAGCTTCCACTGTCCATTTTATTTCTCGATCTGTTTTCAGCATATTAGTGATGTTCATCAACATTTCAACGAAACTAGGAATGAATCCCCTCAAAAAATTTACCTGCCCAATGAAATACTGTACTTCCTTCTTACTCCTTGGCTCCTCCACCTTCAAAATTACACTCACCCTATCTGGATCAATCCTTACACCTTCTTTGGAAATAATATTCCCTAAAAGTTTTCCTTCTTCCAAAGCAAAATTTGAATTCCTTGGATTTAATGAAATGCCATATTTTCTACATTTAAGGAAGACCTTTTCCAAATGTTTGATATGTTCTATGTTAGACATGGAATATATAGTAATATCATCCATGTAAATCACTACAAACATGTCTCTTTCATCTGCAAAAGAAATATACATAGCACGCTGGAAAGTGGCTCCAACATTCATTAATCCAAAAGGCATCTTTGCATACATGAATGTACCCCACGGTGTAGTAAAAGCAGTTTTCTCCTGATCTTTAGGCAACACCTTTATTTGATTGTAACCTGAAAACCCGTCCATAATAGAAATTCTCTCTAAACCTACCACTTTCTGCAAAATCTGGCCCATCTTTGGTAAATGGTAATTGTCCTTCAGAGAAACTTTATTCAAATTTCTGAAGTCCACACAGTATTATTTCACCATTTTTCTTTCTAACCGTCACCAAATTAGAAACACCTTTTGAGAATCTCAAGGTTACAATTCTTTTTGCATCAAATATTTTTTTATCTCCTTTTCAATGACAGGAAATAACATTGGATTTATCCTCCTAAGTTTCTGCCTAAATGGTTTTTCTCCAGGCTTAATTGGGATAGTATGTTGTATAATAGAGGTTTCAGGGGTGGCAGGTGCGGGGGGGATCCTAGTGGATCCCGGAGGACAAGTGGAACATCGATTCGCTTGGGGTCTTGGATCGAGAACTAATAATGAAGCAG
>LPNX010671315.1:145975-205478 GCA_001517045.1 Pseudotsuga menziesii
TAGAGGTTTCATATTCTTTGAGATCATCTTAACTCCATGCAAATACATTAGTGTATTTTTCATCAGGTTCACATACTCATCTTTCTCTTTAGCGGGCATTTTCTTGGATAACTTTACAATTTTGGGATTCTCCTCGGTACCAATGTTTTTATCTTCAAAAACATTTTCAGCAGGTTTGACTTTAGGATCTCTGACAAAATCATTATTATCAAAAATCTTCTCTAAGAGAATTAAACCTCTCAGAATGTGATTACTCTTAAGTTGAACTATATATTTCCCTCTCAGTGAGCTTTTCAACTTCTTTGTTTCAGCAACTCCTTCTTCATCTATATCTTGAAAATTTTCAGAATCAATACTTTCATTTTCTATTTGTGTATTTACAAATTCACCAGAAAATTCAAAAAATATTTTGATTTGCATATCGTCTTCAAAAACCTGCCAATACTTGGTATTGTCCGGTATATAAGGCATGTTTACAATGTCAACCTTGTACTTTCTTTTTCCCACAGTAGGTGTCTCAAATTTTCCAGTGGAAATTGCTAAAGAATCTTCCACTGTATTTTCATATCTAGGGATTACTTTGATGTTGTGTTCTGTGAAATAGTTCCCAAACATATCCCACGCTTCATTCCTATAAGATCTCACTTTGGGGTGTCTAGTTTTATAACTATCATTCACTTGGTTTATCACAAGTTCTAAATCTCCAAAAACTTGGACTCATTTAGTTCCCAAATCCTTCAATGCATGCAAACCCAGCAACAAAGCTTCATATTAGGCTACATTATTGGTACATTCAAAGGTGAACTTGTAAGAAAAATCTTTAAACTCTCTAATAGGGAAAATTATATTACACCTGCACCAACACCCACTTTAGCCATAGACCCATCAAAATACATAGTACATATCCCTTCTTCCTTTTGCTTTCTTTCCAATGCTTCCTGCTCATTAATCACCTTTTTATCCTTTTTTGCATTTATTTGGAACAACAACTTTTGAATCACAAGGAGAAGCATCATTGAAGAAAATATATGACCCTAAGTCAGTATCAACAGGATAAATATGATGAACTCCTAGATGATATCGACTGCTAACAACATAATGTGATCTATTTTCACTGTACAATCTCTTGTTTTCATTAAGAATAGGAATTGTAGCATAAGACATATCCATTTGCAAGCTTCCTTTTAATTTTGAAATCCAAGATCTTGATAACAAAACACCAAATTTGGGAGGGATATCAGCCACAACAATATCCATGACCACAGTTTTAGATCGTAATTTATTCAAGGAGACTACCATGTCTTTTATCAAACCCAGACATTTCACCCTTTTGGAATCAAAAGAATACAAATCTTTGTAAGGTCTTGTAATTTATAACCCCAAACTTTCTACCACTCCTTTAGGTATCAAATTATGTGAAGCACTTGAATCTAACGTAGCATTATGCAACACCTTGTCATGCACATCTAAACTCATATAAAAATGTGGTACTTCCTCATTATCCATATTATTAATCTTAGACCCCAAAACAATGGTAGGATTGTCATATGTCAGTTCCAAAATATCTGGCTAAGCTTCTCCTTGATTTCTGACCATTTTTGTTATTGTGTTTCTATATTCCTGATTTTTGAGCAGTTCATTAAAAGGAATTGAAATCTTCAACTTAGAAAGCTCACTTTGTAGATTAAAAATGGAAGAAATTTTATCTACATCCATGGGTGTTGTTTGTTTTAACTCTTTTGTTTTTTCATTTCTATTTTCAGTTTCTTTATGTACAACAGGTTATTTTTGTTTTTCATTTCTTTTTTCTGTTTTTATCTGACTACTGGAAGGATGATTTGGATTTAACCTTCCTTTATTCACTACAACATCTCTACTTCTCAATTTTATCTTTTTTAAATCATCTATGGCATGCATATACCCCTTCTGATACTGTTCCAACTCCTCCTCATAATATTTATCATCATCCACCTGTGCAAACATACTGTGTTCCTCCTCAATTAGATAGGTATCAGAATCTAAAACGCCAAAATGATGAATATGATATTCAATAGACTCTACATCATCACCACCGGCAACATAATTTTTAGGGAAAGGTGGTGTTATTTGCTGATCTTCTTGGTTTCTTGGATTCCGCATGTCTCTTTGTCTATTCTTTGGGAGTGGAGGAGGAATAGGCCTTCTAAAGTTAGGGTTTCTGACCTGGGGTTCATTGTGTTCTCGATTCAATGGGCTAGCAACGATATTCAGCCTATCCATTAACTTTTCCATTGTTTTCAGCATCATTTCCAATTTGATATCACTAGATGAAGAAGCAAAAGAGGTGGAGGGAATTTCTTCTCTATCTTTCCTCCTATCAACATCTACTCTTTGTTTTATCTTCCCACATGCCATCATATTGGCTTCTAGTTCCAAGGGATCTGTAAACATAATAGTAATACTTGCTTATTTTCTTTCTCTCAACAGCAATGCAAAGTCATTATCAAAAGCTTCTGCATAATGGAGTTTAATAGCACTAGTTGAAGGCTTAGTATCAGCAGGTATTGAATTATAGACTCTCAAGAGCCTACTGGAAAACTCATGGAATGACTCAAAACCTCCTTTTTTAAGATTATTGTACTGGGACAAGACTTGCAATGGACTCTGTTTATCATCCCATCTATCCAAAAATGCAGTTTGGAAGTCTGCAAAGTTTGGAATAGACCTATTAGGTAAATATTTATACCACTTTTTAGCTTCCCCAGACAAACTCTGTGAAAACAACCTCATCTTGACATCCTTGTGATCAACCTCTTCCAAATCTATAAAGTCATCAAATTTTCCAACATGGTATTTAGCAGTAACATTTCCTTCTCCATCATACAATGAAATCCTATGGCCATAATTTAAGGGAAGTTCATGTAACACCGCAGGTAAGGCCAATGGAGCGAACCTAGCTGCAACCATTGGTCTAGGTGGATTTGGAGCAAGTGGTAAAGTTTAGAAAACTGAAGGCTTCTGAATATGTGGGGGAGTATGAAACTGAATGTTTTGGATAGTAGAAGTAGTTTGTTCATTTTTTACTGGAGTTTGAAGGTTCTGCCACAAAGAGTAAAAAAGATATGATTCTAACCTACTAGGGTTAATCTCAACTTCATTTAGGTCAGATCCATATTTTGATTTTAACAGTAATCTTTCAACACTAGTTTCCCATTCAGATTCTTGTATACTGTGAAAATCTTGAGATGATTATGCACCAAACTGAGAACTATTTATTTTTTCTTTATTTTTATTTCTAAGCAATATTTCTGGATCTTCCACACTTTGCAAAGTTTCAGTATTAGGGTTACCTCTTGTATTCTCTCTCCTGAAAGCGAGGATGTCTTTTTGTAGTACTGTTTAAAATAAATGTGAATTCGCCATGGAAATGTATAAGCTTCTTTTGAATGTAAAAACTTCTCCTTCCTCACAGAAATTTCTTTCTTAAAACTTTGCAATCCTTGTCGTTCTTCCCAAGGCTGATATGCACCTTCATTCCCCAGCAACGGTGCAAATTTTTTAGCACTAGAAAATTACCAAAGGTTGTGAAGGCTATTCCCAGGTAAGAACAAAAGCCACTTTTAAAGAGAAAATTGGCTTTTTCCTCTTTCAAGAGGGATCTCTCACAAAATATAAGCAAGGCCATATATGTATGAGAAAAATTGTTTGTAATTGATAAGACTGGTTGAAACTGAATACATGACCATTATGCTATGGATTCAAATATGAATATGGATAAACATAACTTTATGCATGGAATTTTTAAGCAAAGGCAAGGTAGCTGCTCAGTCACATTCAAAATTTAATTTCTGGTGGAAAAAGAACATGAACAGACCATTAACACAGAGCATTGTAGAAATGAATTATGTATTAACTTTAGAAGAAAGGTTTAGTGGATATCTAAAAACAACAAACATAGAATAATAAATATTAATTCCAAATTGTTATACACTTATTTCAGACATGAAGGAAAACTAATGAAAAGATAAACTGGAAAAACATTCACATGAGAAAGGAAAGTACAAACTGTAACATGGAATAAAACAAGAATATCTGAGAAAATGTCAATTTTTGTCTCTGTAATTTTATTAAAAAGTACTTGAAAACACAGTTCTCCAAAATATCACCGGTTCCAACCCTCTCTTCATCAAAAGTCTGAATATTTATACATTTCTCCTTGAGTTGAAACAATAAACCTAACTATCTAATGGTTTCAACCATTTATTACATTTGTCAAAACACCTATTTATTACAAATAATTCTGAGATAATAAACTCCTTAACTAAATGAATTTAAAATAACATTTATCATAAATATGTCTTTCACTGAAAATCCTCTTGCGCTATCCTTGATGTCTTCATGGCTTTAATTTAAACTTGGTTGACCCATAGTATTGAATTGATCTCCAATTTTCATAATTGGGCAAGTCAGCAACGACCATTTCATGTGTCAGAACTCTGAGATCCATGTTGTCTTTGTATGAAAAATCGGGCACCTTGGTACATACGACCCTAAAATAAAATATCAATTCGAACTCTCCTGCCAATTTGTCAAATACAACTCTCCAAGACAAATCTTGCTGCATATCTTCAAATTTTTTGTGATCTGACCTGCACTTGACCAATTTATCCAGATATTCTTGTTGAGACAATAATGGTCCTTTTTCCTCCCAAAAGAAAGGAATTCCCTTGTTTACTATTGGATTAAATAAAACAGCCACTTCTTTAATATTATGATTTATAATATCCACTTTAGCCTGTACAGTATCCAACATTCTATACTTTCCAATCACTCTTCTATCCCAAGAGACAACAACAAATTTGTCCTAGATACCAAACCTTTTAACCTGATCTTCTGATAAAGCACTTAGAAAGTTGATAGCATTCTGAGCTACCTGCATTGGCTTTTTATTCAACCCTTGTTTCACTATCAAAATGCTCTACCTGGCTACCTTCAGAGCATTCTCCTGGTCTACAATATAATCTAGATATAATATAAACTTATTGGCTTCTATAATAATTTCATCCCAAATCAAATGCTTGACTCCTTGCAAGGCCATTTGGCCAATCACCTTCTTTGTTAACTTGGAATTTTGGTTTATTAATTCTTGACATCTCTCCTCCAATTTCTTCTTCTCTTCCTCTTTTTTCAAAGCCATATCTTCTAGATTTTCGTTTTATTGGTTTTAACCCTATGAGTTCCACATCTTTTAGGTTCACCTGAGACATTGCTTTGGCAAGAGATGTTGCATATGTTTCTCCAAAAGGCGCAGTAGACTGATTTATAATTTCTCCACATTTTTCTTGTTGTTCCTTTTATTTTTCTTCCATCTTAGCTTTCAAATCTTTCTCATTTTCTACCAGAAGCTTAGCATCCTTTTCCCATTGCTTTTCTTTTTCTTCAAGCTTTAACAGCTTGGCTTTACAATCTATTAGTTCAGTGTTTAATGCTTCTTTTTCCTTCTCAAACTCTATCAATTCGGAAGTCTGAATAAGCTGAGTGGAAGGAATTTTCAAATTCTTTTTCAGCACTTGAACCTCTTTCTCTTTCTCATCAAATAACTTTTGAGCCCCTGCTCCTTTGTCTGATTTCCCATCAACTTTCAACAAATCATCCTGCAACTTTTTAATCTTAATCCAAAGGGCATTTTTCTCCACCTTCTCTTTCCTTAGGAGGTCATGATCTCTCTTTTTATTTGATTCCAGCTTAGATACCTGTAATGTATATTTTAGCAATCTTGAATATAAATTATCACCTATCTCCCTATGAAAATCTATTATGTCTATTGTAGAGATATTTTCTAGGTTGACATTCACCTCTGATACCTTATTGCCAACACTCATGGTGTTATTAGCCAAAATGGCACTTCTTCATCCGAGTATTGACATTCACCATGTCGATACACAAAAAGGACAATTAGGATTGAAGTGGCTAAAACACTATAGATGTGCATGACCTTTGATGCATTATCTTCAGACCAGCCTTATATATTCTTATTCTGAGTTTAGGGTTGCACACATGACTATGTGCATTGCAACTCACGTGTCATACGCGACTATGTGCATTGCAACCCATGTGTACCTTGCATAAGTGAGTTCCCTTTGAGCAACCCATGTGTCATACGCTCCTTGCCTATATCAATACTCATGTATACCTTAATTCGACATTAAAAAATATAAATTGTGATTAGATGAGATTAGTTGGGCCCATGGAAATTGAACCCAAGTGATAGAACAATTGCACTCACAAAATTGCTAATCAAACCTGCAAATTTACACACAAAGGAGACTGAAATTGGAGCATAACACTAATCTGTATTGAATAAGTGTACAATAGCCAACCTTATGAAGTCATAGGCTGTTGAAATATATAATTACATGAGAGATTTGAATGCATAAGGATGCCATTCAAAATATTCAAAAGCAAGCTTACTAAATCTAGTCAAATCCCCCATAGGTGCATAAACCAGTTTCCAAATCTACCTAGAGGCCCACGAATTGGAAAAGTCAAATGGGCAAGCTAATAAGTGATGGAAAGACAACTCATACATGATTTTATTAGGAGAAAATAATGGAGGATGATGAGGGAAAAAAAAGTCAACTACACCTAGTCTTACTTTCCCTTTTGCCTCAAATATCAATAAAGCAGGAAACTTAGTAGAAAAAGCAGATATGCGATAGGAAAGATCTGGAAAAAGGTAGAACTGAAAAATATGGTTTTCAGGAGGTTTCCCAAGTGCTCCATGACTCAGTTTTAGCAAGTTTGACTTCTAGGACACGTGGAAGACAACTTGCATAGAGTGGAATATTAGAAACTAGGCAAATAAGAAAAAAATGGATTAATTAATGTCTAAGGTAGCTAACGATGGCTTGATTATTCTAACACCCCCCATTAAGCCTGACTTTATGAGTAAATATCAGAAAATTATAGGGCCTACCAACAAGGCTTAGTCACCCTTTACATACTGCATGTCCATTTAACCAAGGAAAGAGGCAAAAACCCAATGGGAAAATCCTCCCTTAAACATGGACAGTAAAAACAAAATTTGAAAATCTTGTCACCAATCATGCTTCACAGCATGATCAGCAATTCCTAGTAGTGATTTGAGATTGCTGAATGTATTCTCACAAAAAAAAAATGGTGAATATGTCTACTACTTGTTCTGAAGATGCACAGAAGAGTAGGTGAATGGTGCCATCATGCACAAGTTGTCTCATGTAGTGCATATGGATCTCAATGTGTTTGGTTCTCTGTCTCTAAACTGGATCATTGCATATTCAAATGGTGCTCTGATTATCACAATAGATAATGGTTGAAAACTCTAATTCGAAGCCACACTCACCAAGTATCCCCTGCAACCATAAACATTGAGTTGCTGCATTTACAACTCCTATGTACTCTACTTCTATAGATGAGAGTGCAATGGAACTCTGTTTCTTGCTTGACCAGCTAATTGGTCCTTTAGCAAGCATGAACACATATCCTGATGTTGAATTTCGATCTGTGTTGTCACTTGTCCAATCACTGTTAGTAAACCCAATCAAATCAAGATCATATTTAGCTTTGTAGAAGATCCCATGAGTTCTTGTTCCCTGAACAAAGTTAAGCATTCTTTTGGCTGCTCTCCAATGGATCTCATGAGGCTGATCCATGTATATTGAAGCCACACTTACTACATAAGGAATATCAGGTCGAGTGTGTGTAAGGTACAGCAAACACCCAATCAATTGCCTATACATTGTATTATTTACCATAGGAGAAGAACCTGCTTCTTTAAGCTTAACTCTTGAAAGGAAGGGAGTCTTGCTTGGCTTGCAATATTTCATGTTGAATTTGTTCAGAAAATATGAAGCATACTTGGACTGATGTACCTTTATTCCATGTTGGTATTGAGCAATTTTGAAACCCAAGAATTGGCTCAACAACCCCAAATCAGTCATAGAAAATGCATGGTTCATTGCATCCTTCAAGGAGGCAATTTCTTTCTTTGAACTTCCTGTAATCAGAAGTTCATCCACATAAAAGACAATAATCATCAAAGAACCATGAATCATCTTCAAATAAACATTAGGATCAGACTTGCATCGAACAAAACTCAATGACAGCAGAAACCCATCAATCTGGGCATACCAAGCCCATACAATGATTTATTTAATCTGCACACAAAAAATGGATTAGTAACAAACCCTTGAGTTTGCTGCATGTAAATATCTTTATTAATATCTCCATTTAGGAAAGCACACTTCACATCCATGTGATGTACGTCCCACTGCTTCGAAGCTGCAATGGCTAAGGCTAGCCTAATGGAGTCCATATTTACCACTGGTGCAAAGGTCTCATTGTAGTCAATACCATGTACCTATGAGTATCCCTTGGCTACCAATATTTCCTTATATTTCAAAGGTGAACCATCAGCAGAAAACTTAGTTTTGAAAACCCACTTACATTGAACTAGCTTCCTCCGTGGGGGGAGATCAACCAGTTCCCAAGTTTTGTTCTTCTGAAGTGAGCTGAATTCTTCTTTCATGGTTGTTTTACATCTTGGATCATGTGATGCATCTTCATATGTTTGTGGGTCTGATTCAACCATTATATAGCACTTCTCTGTCAACAAAAGGTCTTTCATACACAGGGCACTCTCAAACTGAGGTCTAGTCCTTCTAGGATCACTAGGATTTCCAGCTAGTTCCCCAGCTGTATTAATGGTCTTTGCTGCCCATTTTGGTCTTGTAGGACTGTTAGGATCTGCAATTAAATCATCATTATCATACATATCATAATCATCAAACTCATTTGTCTCTTCACTTACATTCAATGGTTCTGGTGGTGAAGAAGACTCTCCAACTTCAACTGCTGCTAAAGCTCTTCTTGGAACTGAACGCTCCTTTCAATGAAGACTTTGTTTGTGCTGAAATTGATCAAATTTTAACCTTTTGAATCTTTAGAGTACCCAACAAATAGGCACTCTTGGCTTTGTGGCTGCAAAGCCCTTCTCTTTTCATTTGGAATTCTAGCCCAAGCCCTTGAGCCAAAAATCCTAAAATGGGTCACATATGGCTTGTGCCCACTCCATGCTTCGAAAGGATTCATACCATCAAGTTGTTTATGAGGCACCCTATTCTGAATATAGGATGCACAGTTTATATTCTCACCCCAAAACTTTCGTGGCAAAGTCTTAGCCTCCATCATACAGGTTGTCATCTCCTTCAGTGATTTGTTCTTTCTCTCAGCAACAACATTTTGATTTGGTGTGTAAGGGATTGAATACCGCATCTGAATAACTACATATTCACAATATTGAATGAACTCAGACTTGACATACTCACCACCATTGTAAGATCTGAGGATATTGAGTTTCCTCCCAGACTGGTTTTCAACCAAATCCTTAAAGATTTTGAAGAGGCCAAAAAATTTAGACTTATGCTTTAGGAAGTAAACCCAACAGTACTTGGAAAAGTCATCTATGAAGGTCAATGCATATTTGTCTTGCCTCATTGACATATGAGGAAATGGACCAGAAACATCACTATGGATCAACTCAAGAGGTGCAGAGGTTCTCTCATGACTAGCTCTCTCAAATTTATGCTCTGGGTGTTTTCCTAGGATACAACCTTGACAAACTCCCTTGGAAAACTTAATCTTTGGTAACCCTATGACCATTTATTTTTCACTTAGATCAGAAAGATGCTTATAGTTAAGATGGCCAAATATTTCATGCCAAATCTTGCTTGACTCATTGGCATGAATCAGAAGAGCAGAGGGGTTTGAGTAGGGTAGAAAATGTGAAAACATGTATACCTTCGAAGTGTGATCTACAACTCCTTTTGCAATGACTTTACCAATCGAGATCTATGTGATCTCAACATCATCAGGGGAGAATATGACCTTATTTGGAGACCTGTGTGAGTCATCTGATACACTGACAAGAGGTTAGAGGAAAGACCTGGAACATACAATACATTGCTGAACTTACCATGGTCAAGATCAATCCTTCCTTTCCCCAAACTGTCAGTGAGAGAGTCATCTCCCAACACTATTGGTGGACCTTTCGATATGTCAAGAGAGGATAATTCCTCCTTGGTCAAAGCCATATGTCTTGAAGCTCCAGAGTCTATGATGAAGCTAGGCGAGCTTGATGTGCCAGAACCCAATGCATGTACTCACTCTATGTCCTCTGAATTTGATCCTCCTTCCCTCTTCTTTGAGCTATCAAGAAGGGAGATGTTATTCTTATCCAGGAGTTGGGTCAGCATGTCAATTTTCTTCTTCATATAGGATCTTTTAGGATGATAGCCCTTGCTACAGTATGTGCACCTGCTCATTTCTCCTTTGTTCTTCTTCTTCTGGAAGTTCTTCTTGGAGCCTTAAGGCTCCTCTTGAGACTTTTTCTTGTCTCTCTTTTTCTCAAGTGGCTTCTTAGCTTTCTTCTTTCCTTTTGAATCCACCCTTGAATCTGTAGCAACCAAATCTTGGTCTTTGGAAGGTTTGATGGTGCCCATCATCACCAGTTTATCTTGTTCTTGTGTGAGGGATTCCATGAAATCTGTAAGCTTAGGCATCTTCCAGGCTCGAGCTGTCAACTTGGAGGCATGGAAGGTCGAAAGAAACACTGAATAGTCAGGGCCAAGCTTCGAGAGTATGGCCAAAACTAGATGCTCTTCCTTCTTTTCAATTCCACACTGTTTTAGCTGCAAAACAAGGGGTTTAAACTTGGAAAAGTAGAGTTGCAGGGATTCAAAGCTGCTGGGACTCAAAGAGATCAATTTATTCTTGATTTGATGTCCTCTCATCTCATCTTTCTGACCAAAAATATCTACAAGATTCTACCACACTTCATTAGGTGATGTCAATCCATCAAGATGGAAGAGGAGGTCTCTAGATATGCTTAGACACAAAAGACCATAGGCCTCATCCCTCTTGTTGTGCCATTTAATTTTCTCTGCAGTTGCATTGGGATCTACCTCAGTTTCCATAGTCACCCTATAGATACCCTTTACTCTCAACAGTATCTCCATCTATGATTTCCATTCAAAGAAATTAAATGGAGTTAAGATGATCTTCTAAGATTGATCCATAGCTATGAACTGTGCCCTTCAACCAACAGATTTTGGTCCCAGTCAAGATGTAGAACCTGCAATATCAATATAGAAGGAGAGAAATTGATCTACAAAGGCTCTGATATCATGTGGAAATTGAACCCAAGTGATAGAACAATTGCACTCACAAAATTGCTAATCAAACCTGCAAATTTACACACAAAGGAGACTGAAATTGGAGCATAACACTAATCTGTATTGAATAAGTGTACACTAGAAAAAATTATGAATTCATAGGCTACTGAAATATATAATTACATTAGATATTCGAATGCATAATGATTCCATTTGAAATAGTCAAAATTAGGCTTACTAAATCTAGTCAAATCCCCCATAGGTGCATAAAGCAGTTTCCAAATCTACCTAGAGGCTCATGAATTGGCAAAGTCAAATGGGAAAGATAATAAGTGATGGAAATACAACTCATACATGCTTTTATTAGGAGAAAAGAATGGAGGATTATGAGGGAAAAAAACAAGTTAACTACACCTAGTCTTACTTTCCCTTTTGCCTCAAATATCAATAAAGCAGGAAACTTAGCAGAAAAAGCAGATATGCGCTAGAGAGGATATGGAATAAAGCAAAACTGCTAAATATGGTATCTAGGAGGTCTCCCAAATGCTCCATGACTCATTTTTAGCAAGTTTGACTTCTAGTACATGTGGAAGACAACTTGCATAGAGTGAAATATTGGAAACTAGGTAAATAAGACAAAAATGGATTAATTAATGTCTAAGGTAGATAACTATGGGTTGATTATTCTAATAGGGACCTAATCCATAAGTATCCCAACTGTCTCAACCATCCTAACCTTCGAAACCACTCTATTTCCCAAAGTATAAATAGAGGCCTTAGGATGGGGCTAATCAATCAATTTTTGGAGAGAAACGTTATGTTAGTGGTATACCTTCAGAGTCTAGGAGCAGCAGAACTCAAAGTCATTGGTTACATAGGAGTCCTTGTGTCAGAAGATGGGTTGTATTCTTACCTATTCACTGTTTGTCAATAAAGAGAATTCTTCTTCCAATCTTGTATTGTGCTTATCTCATGTATGTTGGTTTAATGAATATGTTCAATTATGTTATTAATATGCTTTTCATCTAACCTTTTATTTATATATGTATGAGATATTGCTTGAAGAATTGGCTCTTTGTAGGTGAAGAGAAGCATCCCTAGAATCCTTGGAGAAGATTGGAGTGAGAGAAGACCAATATTGGATCAATCGTCATAAACTGAGTAAGCCAATATATCTTTCTATTCTCATTCCATTTTCTGTAAAAGTTGACTGTCTGCAAGTCTAATAGTAAGTTGGTAACCCCAGACACTAGGTTACAAGGGTGAAATATCCTGTACAATAGAACTGGTGACTTTGCTGCCTTGGACTTTTGAGTTCTCCAAGATAAATATTGTAATGTATTTCAGCCATCACTTCCCTTTGACCTCACACATTAGGGGGCATCTATTATCAGCCAAAATGGCACTTCTCCATATGAGTGTTGACATTCACCATGTCGGTACACAAAAGGACAATTAGGATTGAAGTGTCCAAAACACTATAGATGTGCATGACCTTTGATGCATTATCTTCATACCAGCCTTATATATTTTTATTCTGAGATTTGGGTTGCACACACTACTATGTGCATTGCAACTCGTGTGTCATACGCAACTATTTGCATTGCAACCCACGTGTACCTTGCATACGTGAGTTCCCTTTAAGCAACCTGCATGGAATACGCACCTTGCCTATATCAATACTCGTGTATACCTTAATTCGACATTAAAAAATATAAATCGTGATTAGATGAGATTAGTTGGGCCCTAATCCATTACTATCCCAACTATCTCAACCATCCTAACCTTTGAAACCACTCTATTTCCCAAAGTATAAATAGAGGGATTGGGATGGGGCTAATCAATCAAAAAGTTATGCTAGTGGTATACCTTCAATGTCTTGGAGCAGAAGAACTCAGATTCCTCGGTTGCAGATGAGTCCTTGTGTTAGAAGTTGGGTTGTATTCTTACCTATACATTGTTTGTTAATAAAGAGAATTATTCTTCCATTCTTTTATTGTTCTTATGTCATGTATATTGGTTTAATGAATAGGTTCAATTATGTTATTAATATTATTTTCATCTAACCTTTGATTTATATATGTATGAGATATTTCTTGAATTATTGGCTCTTTGCAGGTGAAGAGAAGCACCCCTATAATATTTGGAGAAGATTGGAGCGAGAGAAGCCCAAGCTTGGATCAACCGTCATAAATTGGGTAAGCCAAGATATATTCCTATTCTCAATCCATTTTCTGTAAAATCTAATTGTATGCAAGTCTAATAGTAAGTTGGTAACCCTAGACCCTAGGTTACAAGGGTGAAATTTCTTGTACAACACATGGCCAAACTTAGAGTATCTTTGGCATGATTCCTCACATTTTTCAATGTTACATCTAGCTTCGGCAACTATCTTACTTCCTCATACAATTTCACTGTCTCATCAAAGGTTTTGTCATATTTTTCCCTATATGTATTCAATCATTCCTCCTTTGATGAATACTTATTTTGAGTCAATCCATCAAAAACATATTCTCGAAGTTCTAGACCAACTACTTTGGGTTTTTCTTGCTTCTATTTTTCTTGTTTCTACTTGCCTTTCACACTGCTCTTCTTTACCTGTACCATTTTTCCTTCTTGTTTAGTTTTCTGCTTCTTTGGTGTGCTAGCAGTGTCTGCTTCCTTAGTGTCCATAAAATATGAATGCTCTCTCTTCTTTGAAGTTCCTGAAAAACTTATTAAGGATGAGATATTACCAGCAACTTCCACTACATTAGATAGATCCATTGGGGGTGAATTGTTTCCAAGTAAGGGAGATACATAATCTTGTTCCATGCTGACACTATCTGGAGTTTTTTCATGATAATATTCCTAATTAGCTTCCTCCCTGAGTCCAGCTACTTCAGTATGATTAAAGGGATTATTGTTATTTTCCTGTCTTCTTTTTGAAATTATCTGGTGTGGATCATAGTTAATTGCAGTTCCCAAAGAAAATCCCATGCTCTTGAGCAGATTATCAATGATGGGTAGAGTAGCTCTACTCTTTACAACATATGGCCCTACCTCCCAGGGAAATTTCATATCTAGACTCTTCCTGAAGTTTAAAATGTGTTCTTCTTCAATTGTAAGGTTTTTTCTAAGAAATTACAAAGAGAAAATCCTAGTTGTCAGAAAAGATGGAAGAACATAAGACTGATGTACAAAACCATATAATCTTATAATTGTCCCAAAATCTGAAAGGAACCAATCTCCTATCATTTTACTAGGGGAAAGCTACAATGTTTCTTTCATTTTTGGTAATACTCTAGGTAATATTTCCTGAAAGAAGATGTTGTAAACTTCTTCCATCAAATCATTCATAAAGTTGTAATAATTCTGGGTCATCTCATCTGTGATCACCAACTCAAGAGACTATAAGTTATCTTCATTATGTGACAAAAAAAAATTCAGCAAAAAGGATTGGAATTTGAAAACTATGGTCTCGTGGAAGTTAACTAACTGAGAACGAATTTTCTAAGCCAGGAACTCATCAAATTTAAGGCAAAGGGACTGGAAGGCCTGACCTGAAAGTTCAGACTCAATCAGGAAGGTACTTAAGACAAACAAAAAACTCAATAGTGACTCTGTGACATAACCATTAGCATCTAACCCCAAAAACTAACTAGATAAAGTTATAGAGGGCTGAGTTTCTTCTTTAAACAAAACCAGGTCAATGGGCTAAGACAAACCTACAACCTCACTATTAGTCTTCAAACATGACCTCAAAAAGGATTCTTTGCTTTCAACTATGGACTCTTGGAAGAAATGAATGATATTTTCCACTTTATATTCCTTTGAGAATTGAACAAAATCATATGCGACATACAAGGCTTTGCGGATAACAGAAGCCTGAATAGGGAAAAGGATCATAGACTTAGGTTTATTCATAACGACTCCCTCAGCTTTAGAATAGTTACCCACACACCATTTGACAAATTCAGGGAAATTTGGGGTTTGGTCGACAGAGAAAAAGTAAAAGCAATATTTAAAAACACCACATGTACCACTACCCTGGTCCTTAAGAATTTTCAACTTGTTCTTAGATGTCTCAATTGTTTCATTCATTAAAATAGTATTAGTAATTTCAGCATTCTTGTCTTCAAAATTCTTCTCATCCCTCTGATAAGAAACCCCTAATTCTTCATTATCTGCCACTTCTACTACTTCAATCTCATCCATTTTATCCATTTTCAGAAGTACTTGGAAGGTTTCAAGATGCCTACCTTGTCAAATTGCACAATGTTCTGATTTTTGTCCATGCTGGCACTTCACACACAGGTCAAGGTTATTGTCATTCCCACATCCCAGAAAAAACAAACTTTTGGAACTCCACGTAGACGCTTTTATAAATTTTTATGTTTTATAAACATGGTGCACCTCCCATAATATACACCGCAAATGTGTTCTTATTTGAAATCCAAGCCGTCCATCTGCAAGATCTCAACACCAATACTCCATACTAACACCCAACACAACTTAATTTAGTGGAATCAATATTAACCCTTGATCTTCAACTTGCCTTCATTAGGACCATCCTACTATGGAAACTTTTAACAATCCGCAAACCATTTCATAACTGATCAATCAAGCAACTTCCATTCGCGAAATGCACTCCATCCATCGATCAAAACCATATCATTGTTGCAACTATCGATCAATGTGGACCCTTCCACTTTCCGTGGATTGAATATCAAACTTTCTCTGCACTAATTCAATTCGTGGAATTGTTCTTGACCATAGATCTATTTCCACTCTATTCTTATCCATTCAGTCTTTCCACTTGTTAACCCATTCCACGAATTGAAAAACTTCTTTTCTCCTCGCATCTCCAATTCCTGGAATGTTTTAGCACCATTGATCTTACTTTGCGTCGATCTCATCCCTTCAAAACTACACCTCTTTATTGGATTTCGCAGATCCAATACTTTATGTTATTCCTTGCATCTATGATCCGTGGAAATCCTATCAACCGTTGATTTGCAGTGCTTTAAATCTGGGCCCTTGATACTAAACTCCTTTTACCTTCATTCTGCCAATGAGATGATTTGGAATTCTTCCTCCATGTTTCATCAACGAAACGATATACCACCATAGATGAAACCCCTCTTTTCATCCAATAGACAACAATGAAAAATCATGCTCACTCATTAACCTAAAGAGAGGTTCCACCCAAAATATTCACATATGCATATTTTAAAAACCCTTCAATCAAATAATATACAATTTTTAATTATGGTGCTAACAGCTGGCTCCACTAGGGACTCTATCCTCCCTGAGAGGTAGCAAAGAACCCCATAGACCAATTACCGAATCCATTGTCAATCCAAATCCTTTTTTATATATATATATTTTTTTTTCTGAAAGAAAAATAAAAATTGAAATATGGTTACTTCTTCCGATCTTAGTGACTTCTCTGCGGGCTTCAAATCTTTTGACTCGCCATCTTTACTGATTGAAAGTAAAAAATATTTACACTATAATATATAGAATTTTCTTCCCCCTATTCTAGGTAATGCTTCAGGAATCTCCCATTCACTGGACCTCCTTCATATTGAGACCCATCCTGATCTATAGAATAAAAGCATTGTTACCCATCTGTGTTGCAATAATGTATGGACCTACCCATAAATGATCAAACTTACCATGCTTTCCTTTATATTCATCTGGAGCATCTCATTTTAACACCAAATCATCAACTTGGAAGGTGTCTTCTTTTACCTTTCTGTCAAAGTTATTCTTTATTTTCTCTTGATGTATCTGTACCTTATCATATCTTTTATATCTCAATTCATTCAACTCATTAATTTTGTGTATTCTCCTTTACATATGATTAGGTTCATTCTGTTGGTCATGTAACAACTTCATAGCTGGTACTCCTAGTGATGCTAGAAAAATCACTTCAGCTCTATACACCAATTGGAATGGTGACATTCCAATAGCCCTCTTTGTGCTGATTCTGTCAGCCCACAAAGCATATTTTAACTTTGTATTCCATGCTCTTTTATTTTCTTACAATAGCTTCTTAATTATCCTCACCAAACTTTTGTTAGAGGATTTTGCCAATCCATTACCCTATGGATAATATGCAGTAGAATGATTCAGATTGATGTGATACTTATGACAGAAATTTATCATCTTTTTGGAGTTAAAAGCACCTTCATTATCAGTGACAATCCTCTTAGGACAGCCAAACCTTGCCAACATATTATTCTCTAGGAAATCTATTATCACTGCCTTTGTAGCTCTTCTAGTAGGTATTGCTTCAATCCACTTTATGAAATAATCAGTTGCTGTTAAGATCCACTTATGTTTTCCTGAGGAGTTTGGATTTATTTCACCAATGAAATCCAACCCCCATTGTTGAAAAGGTGCTTCTATTGATATGGGGTTAAGAGGGAGTGGAACTACTTTCCTCTTTCCATCAAAAACCTAGAACTAATGACATTTGGTGGTTTCTTTATACACATCTGAAAATAGTGTAGGCCAAAAGAATCCTGCTTTCGAAATTTTATTTGTAGTTACCTTCCACAAATGATGTCCCCCACAATCCCCTTCATGGAACTATTTTGTTATTTGTTGAGCTTCATTTTCCAAAAGACAAGTCAATAACACTCCACCAAGATCCTTCCAATAAAGATATTGATTTAAAATACAAAATTTTGCTACCTTCATATTCACAGACCTTGCTCTAGTTTTACTTAACCCTATAGGAGGTTGTAAATTCTACAACACATAAACAATATCAACATACCATGGAGAAATAGAAAAATCTAGTATCACTTGTACTTCTGTGTCCAACTAATTTGATTGACTTGACAGAAAATTTAGCTGCAAAGAATCACAATGAGAATCTGTCATCATCTTAGCCAATCCATGTCCCTTAATCGACTTGGTGGATCTAATTTTGATGTCATACTCTAAAAGTATGGCAATCCATTTTTCTCTTCTCCCTTCCGGATCTAGTTGTGTAAGTATGCCCTTTACCACACTGCTGGGAACATAGGAAATTACATGGGAATGGAGGATGTAAATCCTGAAATCCTTTAGTGCCTTAATCAAAGCATATGCCTGTTTTTCCATGATATCATACTTTAATTCTCCATCTCTTAATATCTTACTAAAAGAGGCTATAGGTTGTTATTCACTTTCTATGCTCACCCTCTACGCAGAATCCCAACATGCAGACAAGATTCACGTGGTGAATTCTTCCCACTATTGTAATTTCTTCTCTGAATTTCACTTTTCCTCTGTCCACCCTTCCAGTTTCTTAACAGTGACCTATCTGTTGGACGATAAAGTTCCCTTGTAAATAGTACTGAAGACTCCTTTCCCAATGATTTCGCTGAACGAGAATATCTGTAGCCATGTATTAAGCCCTTGAATTCCCAAGTAGGAAGACATTCTGTACCATTTAAACAAATACCACCATCCTAGTCCAAAGCAAGCAACCTCTAGAACAACTATGGCGATGAGGATTCTAACTGGATTATTCCATATTCTGTGTTTGTTTGGATTTTCAGGCTTATGAAGCTCTACGCCATTCAGATTGGGCGGTTGGCAAAAAAAATCATTGGCTGGAGAAAGCACAGCTTCTTTGGAAGAATTGTAAGGAAAATTCGATGAGACTTTGATCTAAATGGTGTTCAAAGTTGTTGCAGATTGGATGCCATTGAACAAACTACCTCTGGGAAAACATTTGGCTATGCCATCCAATCTGTATGCCAAGGATTTGCATCTCCAGTCAATCATACAAATCTCCTTACACTGTTCCAATGTGCGGTATTGATTGTATGTGTCTAGATCATTACCATAAAAATCAGCATGCTCAAGATAAAGAAGTTTGATCTTGCCTGAAAAATTATATTCTTGAGGCTTGAGAGGATATATAGGCTCACAGCCTGCAAACCAATTACTGCTATTCACCATGCTAAATCCCAATAGACAAGCACAATGGGGATTCGGAGTGTCGATGCAAAGTGAATTGTTTCCATAGAGACCTTGAAATTTGCAAAGCTGCGTAAATGCTTTCCAGACAATATTCCAGTGGGAGGAGTTGATGTCCCAGTTGTAAGCTCTTAGGTTGTCTTCTGGGTCGAGGGTCAGTCTTCTCAGCAGGGTTTCTCCGTAGTCCGAATAATTGAAAGTATATCCGTCACTGGACTGGAATTTTCCTTGCTCATCCATCATTGTTGTTTGAGTGTATTCATAATGGATTCTTCCAGACGTTTAGGTGATGAGATCTGGATCAATCCAGTAGATTATGGAATTGTCGGTTTCGTCGAAGGAGAGACTTAGAAAGTTATTGTTGTCAAAGAAAAGACGATAATAACTAGTTGTGTAGCTTGATTTGTTGAATCTCGATTTAAGGTCTGTCTTCATGGATTTCTCGGGAAGAAGAGTATTAGTAGGATATTGGAAGCTTTGCCACATGAGATTTCCATTTTTAGCAACTAAAACAAGATTTCTTGTGTCCTGTAGCACAATTTGGGCTATGTTATCAGACTTGCCCTGTTGAAAAAAGTAATTACTCACAGAAACCTTACCAGATCTCAGCCGACTCTGTCAAATTCCATATCAGTTATGTCTCTGTCAGTCAACCTCACAAGAGTGAAGAGTTAGAATCAAATTTATGAACTTAAGTTTTAGGTAGATAGTTATTACAGCCATTAATGTCAAGACTGTAGATTCACAGAGAAGCATTTTCAGTTTTCCGATAAATAGAAGAAGAAGATTGTACATTAAAACAAAACTCACAAGAGAACTCAGAGAGAGAATTCTGAGGAGAGAGTGAAGAAAGAATAGAGTTGGAGCTCATGTTTGATTCTGTCAAAGAGGGGAAGCTCTGTAAAAGAATATGTCAAAGAGCCGACAAGTTTGTATTACATTTTTTTATTTCTTGACAAGTTATATATATCAAATATTTTATGGTTGAAATGCATGTTTACTTAGCTCACATTTTCTCTAGAATTACTTGTGTAAATGTTGTTTACATTTACATAGTGAAAGATCAAAGAATCCATAAACATTTCACTCAGTAAAAGTTACAGGTTTTATGACTAAGTGGTCGACACAAGTCTTCTTAATGTTTGGTTATGTGATTTTGTAATTCTGTCGAATTGTTGTTGTGTCGAGTTTTACTTCATGTTACCGATCAGTGAAAAATATTATCGATTTCATAAGTCTTTAGACTAAGAAACTTCATTTATGAAATTTGACTAAAAGTGATTAAGTCGAAGTAAATCGGTCGAAGTAAACCTGTCGGTTAAGTTCGTCCAAAATAAACTTGTCAAAGTTGTAAAATCGACAAATGGTCGAAGTAAACATTTCAAAGTGAAGTGAGTCAGTAAAACAGACAAGTAAGAACTTGTCGAGGTAAAAGAGTCGAGTTGAAAAGTCCAACCATATTGGTAGACTTGTCTAGTCGGAGTTAGATAAGTAAAGAGAAAAAGGAGGTCGACGTGAAATTTTTATAACTAAGCAGTAACTCAAGTTTATCCGTCTCGTTTTTTGCTAACAGAGTAAGGTTCTGGAAATAAATATTGTCTTAAAAGTGAAAAAGTAATTTTCAAAGGAAAATTAAAAATTAAAAATGACTTCCACGTCTGGTTCAAACATGTCGAGTTTGCAAACCTCAATTTTTACAAGAAAGAATTATGAGTATCGGTCTCTTACAGTGAAGGATTTGTTTAGAGGAAAAGATGTTTGGGAAATTGTCTAGCATGGTTATGCAGAACCAGTAAATCAGATAGCATATAATAATCTCACACAAGATGAGAAGGATGGCTTGAGGGAATAGAGGAAGAAAGATGGAAAATATATGTTCTACATACAGTAAGCCATGCATGAAAGAATACTCCCAAGAGTAACAACAACAATTAACACTAAGCATCCATGGGACACATTGGAGACTGCATATCAAGGCTTGTACAAGGTAAATACTTCCAAGTTTTAGATTCTTATAAGAGATTTTGAATCTTTGTCAATGAAATATTCAAAGACGATAGACTCATTCTACACCAGAGTTGTTGGTTTGATAAATCAACTTAAATCTCATGGATAAACCATAACAACCCAAAGGGCGGTTGAAAAATTTCTTATAAGTCTTCCCCCAAGATTTGAATCCTTGGCTGTGACCTTGGAACAACACACATACATGTCGGTGTTTACCATTGACGAGTTGCAAGATTCATGCATCAATCATGAACACATAATTAGCAGAACAAATACATCATTAGAAGGTGCATTCGCAACACAATCATCCATAAGCCATGGTAGAGGCAGGGGGAGAAACAAATCCAAAGGCATAGGAAGAATTTCTTCCAGAGGAGAACATGGCAGAAGTCTTGCAAGTGTTGCTGGTAGAGGAGAGGATCAGAATCCAAGTTGGCCAAGTGGTCATAGGTTTGATAAATAAAAAATTCAATTTCATTGTTGTAATAAATTTGGTAATTATGCATATGAATGCAGGAAGAAACAATATGACCAAGGAAGGAAAAGCCTAAATCAGTTGACCAATACCAGCACTTCGACAAGCGCAATGTTAATGTCATATGCATCTCCAATTGAATGCAATGTTGTCCAAGAAAGTCCACATGACATATGGTACTTAGATTCAGGATGTAGCAATCATATGATTGGTAATTTAAATTTGTTTTCCAGTCTACATAATTCAATTCAAACTGATGTTACACTCGAAAATGATGTCCAAGTCACTGTTTTGGGAAAAGGTATTGTTGGTATTCTAACCAAACGGGGGGAGAGTAATTTCATCCTTGATGTATATCATGTCAAAGGTCTAAAACATAATTTGTTGGGCATTGGATAGCTAATACGAAAAGGCTACAGAGTCTACATAGAAGATGATCATTGTGTGATTAAAGACAAACGTCCAAGCAACCAACTGATAGAAAAAGTCTCAATGACAAGAAATCTCTAGTTTCCATTGAAGATAATTCCAGACATGAAAGGAAAGACAAATGTCAGGGCTGCATTCGAGGAAGAAAGTAAAGAATCAATCGATCACCTCGAGAAGAAAGAAAATGACAGCGCCGATTTTCAAGCTACATTTCAAATAGAAGTTCAGGATGAATCCTAGTTGTGGCATTTCAGATTTGGACATCTGAATTTTGGTGGATTGAAGCTACTACAAAAAAATAATATAGTGAAAGGATTTCCATTGAACAACAAACAAGATAGAGTTTTTGAAGGCTGCATTTTTGGCAAGCATCATAGAGAGACTTTTCCAATCAGAAAGTCATATAGAACACACACACCAGTTGAAATTGTGCACTTTGATATTTGTGGTCCAGCGGCAAACAACATCCATTAGTGGCTGCAATTATTTTCTTACTTTTATTGATGACTACTCAAGAAAAACATGGGTATATTTGCTGAAACATAAATCTAATGCGTTTAGTTATTTTCCGCAGTTCAAGGCACTCGTGGAGAACCAAAGTGGACACCGCATCAAAATATTAAGGACCGACAGAGGCAATGAATATGTTTTGAATGAATTTCTAAATTTTTGCAAGAACCATGGCATACAAAAGCATTTCACTGCATGATATACACCTCAACAGAATGGTGTTATCGAAAGAAAGAACATAACCATTATGGAGATGGTGCACAGCATGATGGCAGTGAAGAATTTGTCAAATGAATATTGGGATGAAGCAGTTGCAACTACATATATATTATGAACTGGTGTCCAACAAAGAGTGTGAAGAACAAAGTTCCTCAAGAAGCATGGACATGTATGAATAATAGTGTTACTCATTTAAAAAAATTTGGTTGTGTTGCATATGCTCATGTTCCAGATGAGTTGAGAAAGAGCTAGACAACAAGGGACATAAATGTATTTTTGTTGGTTATTTTGAAGACACAAAAGCATACAAGTTGTATGATCCTGTTGCAAGGATAGTGATTATCAGTCAAGATGTTCAATTTGTCGAGAATAAATCATGGGATGGAACTGTCGACATAAATGTCAAGATTGTATCGAATGTTGACAATGATGTCATAACGGAGGAAGTGGTTCAAACACCACATGTAAGTCAAACAATTGCAGCACTATCGACTCCCATGAAACCGTGATATGGTTCAGCACAATGAACACTGACACAAGTTGCAGCTCAAACCATGTTGACAAGTACACCAAGAGGGCAACAAACTCCATCAGGCATTTCGTCGAGGTCAACATCGACAAGAACCAGTGAAGACAAGAAGTCTGTGTGAAATATATGAAGCTGGTACACCAAATTCATTCTCTTTGTATGCATTATTTTCTCCTATATATGATCCACTAACATTTGAGGAAGCTATCGAAGAAAAAGTATGGGCACAAGCCATGGATGAAGAAATAGAATGCACTAAGAAGAATCAAACATGGGAGCTAGTAGATGTACCAAAAGATAAAGATGTAATCAGTTTCAAATGGGTTTACAAGACCAAGCAAGATGTTGATGGGAATGTGCAAAAGCACAAAGAAAGAATGGTGGGAAAAGGGTTCACACAGCAGCCCGACATAGACTTCAATGAAACATTTGTACTTGTTGCATGCATGGATATAGTCAGAACAGTCTTGGCCATTGCTGCACAAAGCAAATGGCATGTTTATCAAATGGATGTTAAGTCGAAATTTTTGAATGGCTATATAGAAGAGGAAGTATATGTGGAACAACCACAAGGCTATGAATTTCCAAGTCAAGAACATAAAGTGTAAAGGTTGAAAAAGGAACTCTATGGTTTGAAGCAAGCTCCTAGAGCTTGATACAATCGGATTGATTCCTATCTCACCAAAAATGGATTTCACAAAAGTGAAAGTGAACCGACTTTGTACACCAAAGTTAATGAGCAAGGTAAGATGTTAATTCTATGCATGTATGTAGATGATTTAATATTTACTGGTGATTTTGGCATAGAAGAATGTAAAGCAGTCATGGAAAGTGAATTTGAAATGATTGATATAGGGCTTATAAAGTTTTTTCTGAGCATTGAAGTTCAGCAGTTTGAAAGTGGTGTATTTATATCATAGTCTAATATGCAAGTGAAGTTTTAAAAATATTTAATATGTATAATTGCAAGACAGCCCCAACACTAGTTTTAACAGGTTTAAAATTGAGCAAGGATGATGAAGGATCAAATGTAGATCCTATGTTGTTTAAAAGGCTAGTTGGAAGCCTTATGTATTTAAAAATGACAAGACCAGCCATCATGTATGGAGTAAGTATGATCTCAAGATTCATGGAGTCACCAAAAGACTCTCATTAGAAAGCAAGTAAAATAATTTTGAGGTATGCAAGTGGCACAAAATACCTTGGCATTATGTTTTCAACCTCAGAAAATTTTAAACTGATTGGATACATTGACAATGACAATGGAGGAAACATAGATGACAGGAAGAGCACATCTGGGTAAACATTTCATTTTGGTACAGGTGTTGTTTCGTGGGATTCAAAAAAACAACCCATACCATGGATAACTTTAGGGGTGAAATTTATCCCATGGGCTATTTTTAGGGGTTTTTCACCAAAAAACAATTCGTCATTTTGTAGTTTTTGAAACCCTGTTTCACCCAATTTTGATAGGGTAAACTTTTTTCACCCTAAAAATAGCCAAATTATTATATAAACGATATAAAATCCTTGGAAATTAAAATATTTTTTGACATATATCGCCAAACATTTTATAGTTGTCATTTTAAGAATTGGTAAGATTCGCCAACATTTATACACTTTTAAATAAGTATTGTTCCTTAAAATCATCCCTGACCCATACTAACTCTGTCTTCAACAGAATTAGAGTATGTTGCAGCTACAAGCATTGCATGTTAAGTTGTTTGGATTAGGAGAATTTTGAAAGACTCCAGTCACAGAACCAGCAAGAACCAACAACCATTTTCTGTGACAATAATTCAACCATAGCATTGTCAAAGAATCATGTGTTCCACAAGAGAACCAAGCACATGGACATAAGGTTTTATTTCATAAGAGAGTTGGAAAACAATAAAGAAATTTGTTTAGAATTTTGCAGGTCTAGAGATCAACTTGTAGACATCTTTACAAAGCCTTTGGTAAATGATACATTTCAATATCTATGTAGTTATCTTGGAATGACAAGTTCTGCACAGTGAACTCTGTCATGCACAAAGCATGTTTAAGCTTTGAAACATTTTGTAAAATTTTATTTTAAGATCTCCATCTACTCATAATTAAGGGGGAGTGTTGGAAAAAGTAATTTGTTTAAGATCCTCGCCTGCTCATAATTAAGGGGGAGTGTGGAAAAAGTAATTACTTGCAGAAGTCGTACCTCATCTGAGCCGACTCTTCCAGAGTTCGTATGAGTTCCCTCTCTGTTAGTCATCCTGACAAGAGTGAAGAGTTCACGACTCTGCAATGTAAACCAGTGGAATTAAATTTTTGAACTTAAGTTTTAGGTAGATAGTTATTACAACCATTAATGTCAAGACTGTGGATTCACGAAGAAGCATTTTCAGTTTGCCTATAAATAGAAGAAGAAGATTGGAAATTAAAACAGAACTCAAGAGACAATTCTGAGTAGAGAGTGAAGAAATAATAGAATTGAAGGTCAAGTTTTGTATAAGAGCCTAAGCTCTGTAAAAGAATCTTTCGAAGAGCCTACAAGTTTGTATTACCTTTTTGTTATTTCTAGACAAGTTATATATATCAAATAATTTATGGTTGAAATGCATGTTTACTTAGCCCACATTTTCTCCAGAAATTATGAGTGAAAAATCAAAGAATCCATAAACATTTCACCGAGTAAAATTCCAAGTTTTACCACAGAGTGGTACACACAAGTTTTCTTAATGTTTGGTTATATGATTTTGTAATTCTGTGGAATTGTTATTGTGTCAAGTTTCACTTCATGTTAGCCTCAAAAGAGGTAACTCAAGTTTAGCCATCTCCGATTTTGGTTACATGCCCGACTTAGATTCTCACACAAGGATTTTATCGGAGTCGAGATTGCCGTCTTTCCTAAGCCTGAGAGAAGATTCCCATCCATCAATAGGATTATCTCTGTTAGCCATCCATACAACACTTGTATTGGACTGAGCATACCATAATGCCAATACGTAAGCGTTGAAGCCAACCGGATAGAAACCTACAATGAATGTTTCACGAGGCTGGGATATGAGATAGGATCCCTGACCCCATGGAATTTGCTCTGGGGAGAGAGCCTGCTTTCTTCCTAGGGATACCAACTTGCTGATCCCTAACCTCTGCATGGAATTACTCTTGGGAATTGAACTAATTGCAGCTAAAACTACTAGAAAATAACACAAAAGCCAAATGGCCCAGACGGCTGCTATTTCTTCCCATGGAATTTGCTTTGGAGAGAGAGCCTGATTTCTTCCCAGGGACGACAACTTGCTTATCCCCAACCCCTGCATGGAATTACTTGTGGGAATTGAACTAATTGCAGCTAAAATTACTAGAAAATAACACAAAATCCAAATGGATTTGTGACTTCTTATTTCCATTTCTGGATTGTTAGCAGAAAAATTAATTCTATTTAGTCTGCAGACGAAGGGTGCTATGCGTATTGCAGCAAAATAATCTAGTTACTGACTCGGAGGAAGGAAGCAATACCTATTGATTCAAACCTTTCATCACAAACATAGGCATTATATGACATATCACGTTTATAGTGAAAAACCCATTGATTACTCGATATATAGTGAAATAAACCATTTAAGTAACTACACTAAGGTAAATATGGAGACTGAAAAAATGAAATAAAAAATGAAATAAACCATGGTAACAGATGGAGAATTTAAGTTACATACGTAATTAGACTCATGTAAATGGAAATTGAAAAATAAATTATTAGAGAAGCTATTTCTTGGAAGAGCTTTTCCTTCAAAGCTAGATTATTGATTTGAGAGCCTGGTTCAGTCATGTTCCAATCTTTATGATACATGGTATGTGATGGTTGGTTAGGTAGAAAAAAATTATTTAACTTTTGATTTCATTGGTTTTTTTAAAATTAATTGTTTGGTTAGATGAATTTTTATAAGTCGGAAGTTAGGTGTTATGAATGATTTTTTATTTATATTTTAATCTTATGTAAATTAAGATATGTTTGAGATGTATATTTTTAAATTGAAGAACTCTTATAGAGTTCTGTCGCTTTGAAGAACTCTTATAGAGTGTTAGAGTGACACCGCTTTTTTGAGATCTGTCACTATTTTTGTTGAGATATGTCACTTGTATTTTTTGAGGAAGATTAGTTCTTTTGTTTTTATCATGTGACAACTTTTGTTAAGATATGCCATTTGTATTTTTTTGCGGAAGATTAGTTCTGTGTTTTTATCATGTAACTCCTATATGTAGTCGTTGTTTTTGACACAGCATTATATAAATAAAAAGCTGTTTATTTTTATGAAAAAAAAATTGAAGCTTATTGAATTAGTTTAAGTGGTTGTGAGTTATTTATCTTACACAGTCTCTGAATCAAATCTGTAATAGCCTAATTAGATGTCCCCACTATTCCATTTTAATAAATATATGTATATATATATATATATATATATAAAATTTAAATATATTTTTTTATCATTTTTATGACATCTAGAATCTTCTCATTTTTATGACATCTAGAAACCTAGAAACCTTTGACAGCACATTTGTTGTAGAGAAAGGTTTGTTCTTAGTCCACGCCTAATCATAAAATATAAAAAGAATTACATTTCAACCAACTTATTGATCAACCAACTTTTTTTTCCATGGGGTATGACAATCACTGCTGAGCTAATTCTGTAATATCCCTCATGCGCATCCATTCAGCTGCCGACGGTTCATCATCCGCATCCATTCAGCGTCTCCTCAAAACTGCCGACAGTTCATTTGGTTTGGCAACCGTTTTCTTGTTGGGAGCTTTTGGAGTGGTCCATCACCTAGATTTGCGGAACATTTGACACATAGCCATCAGAAGCTTGATGGAAGCTTGGCTATTTAAAACCCCTGTTGGTCCCCAAGCTCACAATCTTAATGCCCTTCAGTTTTACACCATCAAGAAAGAGAAAGCAGAGCTTGGAAGTACCGTACAGGAAGCTAAAAGGAGTGGAATAGGGAAAACTTCTATAGCAAGACAAGTAGCATCAATGGCTGGAGGTATGATCTATTCAGCATTTCTATTTCGATTATGTTTCAAAGTTTATTATTCCGCATTTGTTCAGAATCGAAAATGTATGCTAATAGTTGGTATCAGAGCCGTTATCTATGCCTTGGTGTTCTGTATGTAGTCGCCACTGTAGGGTTTTCTCTGTGTGTCTGCATTGGATGTGAATGGCAGAGGGAAGAGCTTATAAAGCCTGCGTTTTTATTTGATTTGATTTCAAATTTTAATGCGTGGGTAGATTTGTAGAAGGCATGGTTATCAAGCTTAAATTTGTAATTCTAATCATGTAGAATGCATAAGTATAAGCTCACATCCTTATAATGCACTGATGCAATGCTTGGATATGGAGAGTGCGTGGAGTTTAATCTTAGATCTATAACTGTTCATTAGTGTATAACAAGAACTGTGTTTGTGTGTTACCTTGGAAACAATTTTGTATTGTCGATTTTGGGTTCCTTTTGAATTTTAAGGAGCCAGATCATTTTTCCCACTTTGATCTTCTGTATTGTCAAGCTTAGTTTTCTTTGATGTTTAAGGGAGTGAGATTGCCTTTTGATCTTCTGTCCTCTTGTAATTAGTTTCCTTGAAGTTTAAAGCAGCCAGATCACTTTCTATATATGATCTTTTGTATTATCAATTTTGGTCTTCTTCTGAAGTTTAAAGAAGATCAGATCGTTTTTCCCTTTTGATCCTTTTCTTTGTTAGTACGTAGATGAAGCTATGCGCGCGTTTTAGACGGGGCATAGGCTCTATGTTTAATCTATTAATGAGGCTATATAGTAATTATTATTCCTGAATCCATTTTTTTTTCTTTGGCTGGGTTCGTTGGGATTTTTTACCTGGAATGAGTTAACACAAAAAGAGCTTACGATTGCACTTTTTTATTTTGATTTGGAATTTTACGCTAAACCTCTGCTCATTTTCAGTATGTGCATGGAGTTTCAATTATGGTATGCATAGTTGTAAATATTCTATGTTCCTTGAAGATTTGAGTTGCTTGAATTAAGATTTAAAGCAGGTAACATTAGATGGGCATTTTTCATGCATTTAGCTAAGAGCAGAAAGACTTATTTGGTTTGCCTGTGATTTGTTTGTGTATCGTATATCTATGATGATCTGAATTTTTTTTAATGCTTTGAGATCTACGGTTGTTAATAAGCTTAGGACACAAGCTGTTGTCTTATTACACTTTGCTTTTTGTCTTAATATTCTGCTATCATTCTATGCACTACTTTGTAACTCATCTTATTTACAAGAAACTTGCCTTATGTTGTTAGTGATGATATGTATATTATTTTGAGAAGGAAGATGCTTTAGACAAAAATAATATGGTATTTTTTTGAATATCTATTTTTATGAAAATAATGGATTTTATATTCTAGAATGTCTTTGCTTGCCCTCATTCAGATTTGTTCATTTGAAGCTTGTTTTGTTACAGTGAATAGCTATAATGTCTAGTGATATATATGATATTTAATTAGAGAATAGCCACAGCATCTCTAATTAATTAATATTATAAAGAAAGTTTAGACATTAATTGTAATTAATTATACTAAATATAATAAATTTTATCCCACAGGAATTTTTATTATATTTATGTAATTGATTAGGATAAAATATTGAATTATTCATAACTTACCCACAGGAATTATGAATTAATAGTTTTATCATGAAGAATATTTGAATCTGCTTGAATTAAAAATTTAGCCCACAGGCAATTTTTATGTCATTAGATTCAATCTTAAAGCATAAATTTACATTGGTAAAACATGAAATTTTATTTGGTCTCAATTTTAACGTAAGCATGTGATATTTATTTTTATGTAGTTGTACAACCTACAAATTTCTCTGAAATTCATTGTGATATCCCTGAACTTAAGGGAGATAACTATAAGGTCTGAAAGGAGACAATTCTCCTTCATTTTGGATTGATGGAAATAGATTATGCTATTAGGAAAGATGAACCACCAGCACTCACCAATACCAGCACTACAACGGACATCACACTTTATGAGCAATGGGAGCGATCTAATCGTTTAAGCATGATGTTCATTAAGACTAAAATTTCAGCTGGTATTCGTGGTTCAGTTGATCAGCATGAAAGGGTTCGAGATTTGATAAAAGCCATTGATGATCAATTCGTCACTTCAGACAAGGCACTAGCAAGAACCCTAATCATGAAGTTCTCATCCCTAAGGCTCACCAGTATGAAAGGTGTGCGTGAGCACATTATGCAAATGAGGGACACTGTGGCTCAATTGAAGAAACTCGAGGTTGAAATATCAGAATCTTTCCTGGTGCACTACATCCTGAGCACCCTTCCGCACCAATATGGACCTTTCAAAATCTCATATAACACACATAAGGATAAATGGTCCATAAATGAACTCGTGACCATGTGTGTTCAAGAGGAAGAAAGACTGGTGATGGAACTAGGAGAAAGTGCAATGCTGGAAACGCACAGGAAGGGAAAATCTCAAGCCAATAAGAAAGGGAAAGGTAAAGTACCTCACCAAACTGATATTAAAAAGGTTTCCAAGTGTTTCTTCTTTAAAAAGAAGGGACACATGAAGAAGGAATGCGAAAAATTTTAGAAATGGCTTGTGGACAAAGGTAATGCAATCTCATTTGTTTGTTATGAATCTAATATGGTCAATGTCAATATTAACACTTGGTGGATTGATTATGGATCAACAATTCACATTTTGAATTCCTTGCAGGGTTTGCAAAACCTAAGGAAGCCAGTGGGAAGTGAGCAAAGCATCTTATTAGGAAACAAGATGGGCTCGCATGTGGAAGCTATAGGAACATGCTATTTAACTTTAAGCAGTGGCTTTGTTTTAGAATTAGAAAAGATCTTTTATGTTCCAAGTTTTTCTAGAAACTTGATTTCAGTTTCAAGACTTGTACATTTTGGATATTCCTTTAACTTTTCGGAAACATCCGTCAGTTTATTTTATAAATCTGATTATGTTGCGAATGGTATTTTGTCTGATGATCTTTACTGCATTAATTTACAAAACAATGTCACTTATGATTCAATGCATGTTCACACTGGCACTAAAAGATGTGTTATTAATGAAGATTCCTCTAAATTATGGCATCGGAGGTTAGGTCATATCTCCATAGAAAGAATTAAAAGATTGGTAAATGAAGGAGTACTTAATACTTTGGATTTCATAGATTTTGAGACTTGTGTGGATTGCATAAAAGGAAAGCAAACCAACAACTCAAAGAAAGGTGCCAATAGGAGTTCGAACATATTAGAGATCATACATACCGATATATGTAGTCCAGAGATGGACTCACATGGTCAGAGATACTTCATCTTTTTTATAGATGATTACTCACGATATATGTATCTCTACATGCTTCATACTAAGAATGAAGCATTAGATGCCTTTAAGATATTTAAGGCTGAAGTAGAGAAACAATGTGGCAAGAAAATTAAGATCGTGAGATCAGATAGAGGTGGAGAATATTATGGTAGATATACAGAAGATGGACAAGCACATGGGCCATTCACAAAATTTCTTCAAGCGCGTGGGATTGTTTCTCAATACACCATGCCTAATTCACCCAACCAGAATGGTGTAGCAGAAAGAAGAAACCGAACTTTATTGGACATGGTGCAGAGTATGCTTAGCAGCTCCAATCTTCCTAAATCCTTGTGGACTAAAGCACTTAAGACGACAGTGTATATATTAAATCGAGTTCCAACCAAGGCCGTTCCTAAAACGCCATTTGAATTATTGAAAGGTTGGAAACTGAGTTTGCGACATATGCGCATTTGGGGATGCCCGTCTGAAGTGAGAATATATAATCCACAAGAAAAGAAGCTGGACCCAAGGACCATTAGTGGGTATTTCATTGGATATACTGAAAGGTCTAAAGGTTACAGATTTTACTATCCATCTCACGGCACTAGGATTGTGGAATCAAGAAATGCAAAATTTCTTGAAAATGACTTGATCAGTGGGAGCGATCTAACCAGGAACATAGTTTTCGAGAAGGATCATTCAGAATCTCAACCTTCCACCTCAAGTGATAGATTGGTTATTGTTCACAGCACCGCTCAAGTACAAACTGGTGTTGAACAACCAATTGTTGAAGTTCCACAAGCCGCTGACGACATTCTAGTAGATCAGGTAGTTCAAGAGTTTCCAAGAACTCTTGAACAACGAGTTGAACCACATACTTCTCAAGAATATAGTGATACAACATTAAGGAGATCTACTAGACCAAGGAGATCAGCAATTCCTGATGATTATGTTGTGTATCTACAAGAATCTGACTTTAACGTTGGAGCCGAAAATGATCCCGAGTCCTTTTCACAAGCTATGAATTGCAAAAAATCAGAATTATGGTACGATGCCATGAAGGAAGAGATGAATTCTATAAAGAGTAACAAAGTCTGGGATCTTGTTGAGTTGCCTAATGGTGCAAAAGCCATTGGATGTAAATGGGTCTTTAAGACAAAGAAAGACTCATCGGGAAACATTGAGAGATACAAGGCTAGACTTGTTGCTAAAGGATTCACTCAGAAAGAAGGAATCGACTACACGGAGACTTTCTCTCCTGTATCTAAGAAAGATTCCTTGCGCATTATTATGGGATTAGTAGCCCATTTCGACTTGGAGTTGCATCAAATGGATGTGAAAACGACTTTTCTAAATGGAGATCTAGAGGAGGAGGTTTACATGAAACAACCTGAAGGATTCCCCTCTAGTGATGGTGAGCAATTGGTTTGCAAGCTCAAGAAATCCTTATACGGTTTAAAACAAGCATCCCGCCAATGGTATTTGAAATTCCACAATGTAATTTCTTCTTTTGGTTTTGCAGAAAACATTATGGATCAATGTATATACCTGAAAGTTAGTGGGAGTAAAATTTGTTTTCTTGTTTTATATGTGGATGACATTTTGCTAGCAACCAATGATAAGGGTATGTTGCATGAAGTGAAACAATTCCTCTCTAAAAAATTTCGATATGAAGGATATGGGTGAGGCATCTTATGTCATTGGCATTAAGATCCATAGAGATAGATTTCAAGGCCTCTTGGGTCTGTCTCAGGAAACCTATATTAATAAAATTTTAGAGAGATTTCGGATGAAGGATTGTTCACCTAGTATAGCTCCCATTGTGAAGGGTGATAGGTTCAATTTGAACCAATGCCCGAAGAACGACCTTGAAAGAGAACAAATGAAGAACATTCCATATGCTTCTGCTGTTGGAAGCCTAATGTATGCTCAGGTCTGCACAAGACCTGACATTGCATTTGTTGTGGGAATGTTGGGATGATATAAGAGTAATCCAGGTATAGAACACTGGAGAGCTGCAAAGAAAGTAATGAGGTATCTTCAAGGAACTAAAGACTACATGCTTATGTATAGACGGATGGACAATTTGGAAGTAATTGGGTACTCAGATTCTGACTTTGCTGGATGTGTTGATTCATGCAAATCAACATCAGGATACATTTTTATGATGGCCGGTGGAGCTGTATCATGGAGGAGTGCCAAGCAGACCTTGATTGCCACTTCCACTATGGAAGCCGAGTTCGTCTCCTATTTTGACGCTACTTTACATGGTGTATGGCTTAAGAGTTTCATTTCTGGGCTTAGAATTATGGATTCCATCTCTAAGCCATTGAGAATGTATTGCGACAATTCAGCTGTTATTTTTATGGCTAAAAACAACAAAAGTGGGAGTCGAAATAAACACATCGACATTAAGTATTTAGCCATCAGGGAACGTGTTAAAGCAAAGAAAGTGGTCATTGAGCACATCAACACTGAGTTGATGGTCATTGATCCTTTGACTAAGGGCATGCCACCGTTTAAATTCAAGGATCATGTAATGAATATGGGACTTGGTTCCATTATGTAGTTTCTCAGTGTATGGACAATGTTATTTTTAATGAAATTCTTAATTACTGTGTTGTTTTTTATCATACATATGTGCACCTTAATTTAATTTGAGAAAATTCATCTATGAGGACCAAGAATAAACATAAGGTTTATTCATTAAGAAATTGTTGCCACATAAATTAAAATAGCAATAAATATATAGTAATACATAGAAGGTAATACTTGTCATAAGAGGACTTATCGCCATGATTCTTGTATCTATTACTTAATACAGATTGTCAATAGGTTTTAAGATGAGACATTAAGTTTGGAAGTATGGACCAAGTGGGAGAATGTAATCTCCCGCATGCGCATCCATTCAGCTGCCGACAGTTCATCATCCGCATCCATTCAGCGGCTCCTCAAAAATGCCGACGGTTCATTTGGTTTGGCAACCGTTTTCTTGTTGGGAGCTTTTGGAGTGGTCCATCACCTAGATTTGTGGAACATTTGACACATAGCCATCAGAAGCTTGATGGAAGCTTGGCTATTTAAAACCCCTGTTGGTCCCAAGTTCACAATCTCAATCACCTTCAGTGTTACACCATCAAGAAAGAGAAAGCAAAGCTTGGAAGTACCGTACAGGAAGCTAAAAGGAGTGGAACAAGGAAAACTTCTACAGCAAGACAAGTAGCATCAATGGCTGGAGGCATAATCTATTCAGCATTTCTATTTCGATTCTGTTTCAGAGTTTATTATTCCACATTTGTTCAGAATCGGAAATTTATGCTAACAAATTCTTCTTTTATTCTTTGTCATCACTGTAGAAAATTTGGTCTACCATGCTGATGACAGTAAATCAGAAAGAATGGTGAATGAAAGAAGAAAGAAAGGAAACGACAATTTACAGTTCGACAGGGTAATTTTCCAAAGTCGACGGTTGATTTCGTCGCGTGGAATAACTGGTCATCAGATAAGATTTCGAATGACATAATTCAAATTAAAATTTGAATGGACCCAGATCGTAAGAGCATCGACTTTGAAACGACCCAGATCGTAAATCATCTCGGTGCCATCTTTGAAACGACCATCATTTTTGCTACTAGTCAATCCGTTGATGCGGACTTTCCATCTAATTGTGGAAATTGAGATCCCAATACCTTGACTCAATGAGCAAAATTTAATATCGGATTTATATTATTAAGTTATTTGTCACTATACTGTAGCTTCCTATTCCCTTACTGTATTAAGGCGGGCCTGGATATTTTGGTCATGTTTTGTTCGTGGCTAAGCAAGTTTCACATTGCCTTTGGCCGTCTCCACCCAGAATTTCACAAATCTTTGTCTGACCAGATCCAGTGAAACCTTGAATTTTCTTCGCTGAATTTGAAACTAGACAAATAAAACCACGGCCATTTAAACCATCTCTATTTCTATTTCAGACAGTTTTTTCTCCCAGGTATTTAGCGACAATGTCAATAATGCAAAACTGTGTGTTTACTATCTTCAAACTTTGATTGAATTAATGGGGCTCTTAACACGCGGATTTCGTCGATGAATACCGGGAATTAATGCAATGCCGAATCCAACAAGTGTCCGGGGTGATTGATTTTCAATACCTGCATGCATCAGTCATTAATGAATACCAGCTAAGCCTCCTTGACTATAGATGGGTGGCCACAGTTAAATTTCAGAAAAATCTCCTTCAGCTGTAGTAGACACAATCCTATTTGTAACAAATACCGAATTATATATTAGGTATCTGTTTCTACCCATTGCATTCTGTATTGCTCAGCTCTTAAGTACACATTCCCTTCTGTTTCTTCAACTTCCATTCTAATACACACCAATGGTCTTGTAGAATCGAAAAAATATGACTTCAATGTCAATTACAACATGGCCGTTTATCGTTATGCTCTATGTTTTGATATGGATCCATCCTCGACTGAAGGGAGAAGCCGCGCAAGTACTGGAGCTCAATTCCATTCTCAAACCGGGTGATTCAATCTCTTTGCTCTCTGAGAACAGTATATTCGCTGCTGTCTTTAAAACCACAGTTTGGGATTTGGTATGCTACCATTTCTGATAATTCCACTGTTGTGTGGCTTGCCAACAGAGACCGTCTTGTAGATATAAACTCTTCTCTGGCTCTCACCCAGAAGGGCAACATGGTTCTATCTACTTCCAACGGGACTGTTGTCTGGGCCACAAATACTAGTGACAGAGGAGTAAAGAAGGCCGTCTTGCAAGAAAATGGATGTTTGGCACTCTTGGCGTCCAGCGGCGGCTCAGCTGTTTGGCAAATAAAAAAATGTCAAGAAAATATTGTACTTTTAATAAAATTTATGACAGAAAGTTAATAAATACAGAATTTTCATATCTACAACAAAAAATAATGCCAAAAAGGTTATTTTGTAATTTTAATCATATGAAATTTATAACCATTATAAAGCCAAAAATATTATTTTTGTAATTTTAACAAAGTGAAATTTCAACTATACATCTATCCCAAAAAATTTCAAATGGGAAACGAAAAATTCTTTACTCATAAACATTTACTTTGAGTGCATTAATTCTATGACCAAATTATTGTGGAAACCCCAAAATCCATTTGGAACGTGTTTTAAAACCTTTCAAAGTTGTCACACTCAATTCATTACCCACAAATGACCTGCAAACAGTAACAACTTGCAAACAACATCTACAAATAGTAACGACTTGCAAACAACATGAGATCAAGTAATTAGTTGGAGACTTTGGATTTGTTGGAAACTATAAATTCTAACATGCAATAGCTTTAATCACAAAATTCAGATCCTAAGGAAGTTGACAGCTAAGATTCATTACCAATTTACCATGCCTTGATTCCCAACTCCCACGCAAATGAATGGATTGTGAACACTACAGGCTTGAGGCTAGCAAAAACTGACTTAAATCCAAACGCCAAAGGCTTCCATTATGCATCGATTTTTATGAGTTTCAACTACCTAGGTTTGAACTTGTGTTGCTGCTAATAATAGTATTGGATACTCACTTGGCGTATAGATTATTGGCTCTTCTTACTATGGGAAAACAATGACATTTAGGGACAAGGTGGAATGCACTGATCATGGACCCTAAGTCATCTTGCTCATCTATGAAGATGACGACAACGGGTCAATTTGCTCATCCTTAAAGAAGAGGGGTGAAAAAAGACCCATTACTACTTACTCGATAAACCCTAGCTCACTTTTATACTAAAGGATAAACCCCAGTTTACCCAACAACCTCCTTGTGGGTGCCTATTTCTCACCAAATCCTATGGGTGTTTTTCACTTATGACTTGATTCCAGCGACTTTATTTGAGAAACTTGGCATGCAACTTGGAAGCTCTCTGAATTGTCATTTTGATCCATTTAACTCGCTCTCATATCTGTACTGAATAATACTAGCTCTCATATCTGTACAGGTTAGGTCGTGAATTCATTGATGTGGGAATTTTTTTTATTTGAATTTCATCAATAGCAATTGAGGCATAGATTGCTCGAGCGTTTTGTTAACCCCTTTAGGAGAGGCTCGATTCGATGGCACTGAGCATGATGTTGGCGTTGTCTAAGAAGAAGCTTAAGTTCATAGTCCCTTAATTTGAGTTAAGTCCTCCCAAACCGAGAAAAATAATAACATAATTTGATAAAAAAAAATTACAAAAATGAGGCTGCAAAAAAAAATCAGTACCAGGGCACATATTTGACGTCTCTATATAGTTTGTATTTACTCGCCCTATTTGCATAGAACACAATGAAAATTTGGACTATGGATTGGGCCCACATCCATCATCAACAAGCACATAGGGTATTAATTCACCAATATCCTCCTCCTGGCCTCCACTGACCAGCGATCCCCTAAATTTGCATTACCTCCTCCTAAAACTATATAAAAAATAATCAATTGTGAGAAAAATTATTAACAAAACCAATTTTCCCTTGAAATTTCGTGCTTTCCTTATCTAATGTGAAATAATTAAATGTAACCATAACTCCTCGGTGATTGTTAGATCATCTGAATCTAGATTTGGGGGATTTCAATGTACATGTAGATCTCTACGAAACATGTACCCCACTCAAATTTACAGCTTATACATCTATCAAATTAAATTGCTTTTCCACTCGTCACCAAAACCTATCTATCAAATTAATGGTAGCGTACATCTTGCCTCGTTCTTGTCCTAAGCATAGTTAACCTAGCGATTTGAGTCATGGGCATACATGAGTTCGTATTACAGTTGTCTTAGCAATTTGAGCAAGAGTTCATATTATAGTTCACGTGCAATTTTAAGCATAACACTTCTAACAACATTTTAATCTAAATGACCCAATTTTTTTAAAAATGTCAAAAATAAAAACCAACATTTTAAATGACGTGTAATTTTTTGATACCACTTCTGAGACGTGTTTGGAGCCCTTTGAAGGGCTGTGATGGCTTCAATTTTGAATGCTTTTTACGAGCTTAAAAAACCGCAATGTTTTGTACTATTTTTTTTGTTGTAGAGTTCTGGTGAAACAATTCTATGGCCAGAGTTGTAATGTACGATGGCAGAGTTTTTTTTATTTATGAAACTGTTTCTAGGTTTTTAAACCATTTTAAACCGACCTAGATACTAAAATATCAAATAAATTTCTAGATAAATCATACTAAAAAATTGAGTAAAGTTCAAGATCAATCGAAACTTTACCAACCTTATGTTGCAAGATTCTGGAGGCAAAGAGGCACAAACCTTTGTGTGTTTATCGAGCTTCGATAGCTTACTCCTGGAGATCATTATTATTAGCTTAACCCTTAGCAATATTAAATATCATCTTTATCATTTAAATCCAATGAAATCATATTAAATATGAAGTCATATTAAATATTATCATTGTCAATCAAATTCAATGAAGTTAAATTAAAGTGTTTATAATGTAACTAGCAACAACCATATTAATAAGATTAATACTTTTGGAATATGCCTATTACTAGAGTTGAAGTTAAAGTCATGCTTGGAGTTGAAGTTAAAAGGTAAAAGCGTATCATCATTGGAGTTAATCTAATAGTTGTATCTAATAATCGAATAGTTGTGCATCATCATGATTGGAGTTTTAATTACAAGTTGAAGTTGAAGTTTAATTTTTCTAACTATCACTAATTGTTTTTATTACATAACTAAGCTATTTTTTATTTTTTTGAAATGTTAATTATGAATTTTGAATGAGGCCCATAAAATCATTCTCAACAATACACTTGTCTCATTCTTGTCCATAGATGAAAAATCGTAGATGGTAGTCCACCCCAAAATTCGAAGATATAAACACATATCAGTGTAATTATTTAGAGGCTCAACTACCAGATGGATGAGTTTATTAGGAGTTCTACTCTTACATGAGTGCACATTAGCTAGACTCCTAGATGCCAAATGTACTTAGACTAAAGTTATTAGAGTTGAAGTTAAGCCAATAGTTGTAGAATAATTAGAGTTAAGCTAATATTTGTATCTAATTTAGTTAAGCTAATAGTAGCTTAAATTATCCAATATAACCCTCACTAGAGTTGAAGTTAAGCTAACAGTTGTAGAATTATTGGAGTTAAGCTAATAGTTAATTTAAAAGCTAATATATCATCAATTGCAATTCAAATAAAAGTCATGATTCGAGTTGAAGTTAAGATAATAGTTGTATCATCCATTGAGTTAAGCTCATAGTTGTATCTAATATCCTCAATTGCAATTCAAGTAAAATTCATGCTTAGAGTTGACATTAAGCTAAATGTTGCATCATCAATGGAGTTAAGCTCATAGTTGTATCTATTAATTGAATAATTGTATCTAATAATGGAATAGTTGAAGTAGAATTTTTAGGCCGATAGGGGTATATATCTTAGAATTTTGGGGTGGACTACCATCTATTGATGAGAATGAGACAAGTGTACTATTTAGATTGATTCTATGAGCGTCGTCCAAGATTAAACTAGAATGAGACAAGTGTATTGTTTAGAATGATTCTATGGGCATCAACCTATATTAATAATTAAAAAAAACTTAATTAACATGTGATAAGTACACTTGGTGATAGTTGTAAAAATTAAAATTAATCTTCAACTATTCGATTATTAAATACAAGTACGAGCATAACTCCATCAATTATTAGATACAACTATTAGCTTAACTCCAATGATTCTATAACTATTAGCTTAACTTCAACTCTAATTGGAGTTATATATTGGATAATTATTAGCTTAACTCCAATGATTATACAACTATTAGCTTAACTTCAACTCTAATCACTTAAGGCTTAGTCCAAGTGCATTTGGCATCTAGGAGTCTATCTAATGCCCACTGATGTAAGAGTCCAACTCCTAATAAAATAGTTGGAACTCCTACATTTTTAGGTTTTCCATATAGATATAATTAGGTTTTTGATTCTTTTAAAATGATGTTAGTCTAACTCATAATTAACAATTTCAAAAAAATCAAAAATAGCTTAGTAAATATGTGATAAGTACAATTAGTGATAGTTGGAAAGTGCAAACTTCAGCTTCAACTATTCCATTATTAAATACAACTATTCAATTATTAGCTTAAATATATTGACAACTCCGTAGCTTAACTTCTAAATTAACTATTAGATACAACTATTACCTTAACTCCAAAGATTCTACAATTACTAGTTTAACTTCAACTCTAATCACGGTTACATTGGATAAATATTAGATTAACTCCAATGATTTTACAACCATTAGCTTGACTTCAACTCTAATAGTGATTATATTGGATAACTATTAGAGATTCCAATAGTGATACAACTATTAAATTAAATTTAGATGAACTCCATCTCTTACCATGAGAAGTTGACCTTGATTGCATTGGTGCCATGCACCAAGAACAATCACTTAGGTAATGTGCAGCTTGCTTAAATGTGACACTTGAGCTTCATGTGACACTTGGGAGTTTTATATTAACTTTTAAATTAACTATTAGCTTAACTGCAATGATGATATAACTATGAGCCTAACTTCCACTATGAGCTTAACAACCATAAATTAAGTGGTTGTTATATTAGCTTAATATGGTTGTTGCTAATAGTTTTTCCAACTATAATGAATTGTACTTATGAATTGTTAACTAAGATATTTTTATTTTTTTTATATGATTAATTATGAAATTTGGACTATCCCCATAGAATTAATCTAGACAATACACTTGTCTCATTATAATTGGTAGATGAAAAAACATAGATGATAGTCCTCCCAAAATTCTAAGATATATAATCCTAGAAGCTTAATAAAAGCTTAATTGTTTACTTTAATAAAGATTAATGTAATAATATTTTAATTATGATAAAATAACATTTTAATTGTTTATTTTGAGGATGGCTTTTTTAATATATTTTTAGTTGATGCAAAAACTTGTTAAATAAGCACTAAAGATAAATATTATTGATTGCTATCTATAATGTTAGTTAACATATTATTATTAAATTGTTATCCTTACTATTATTAAAGGAAACCATACTATCTCAAACACCTTTGATTAAGAAAACTATGCATCTCAAATATCTTTGGTGGGAAAGCTATACATTCTCAAATAACCTTCATGAGTACTCCTCATGCATTCTCTACATTGTTAACCTATCCTCTTATAAGAAGCCAATAAAAATAAATAAAAAATAATATTAAATTTACTATACTTTTCTTATATATTTATTTTATTTTTTAAATAAATAAATTAAATATATCTTTAAATATTTTGATTTATTAAATAATAAATAATTGAATATATCTTTAAGCTATTTTAATTTACATAAACCATAATGTATCATTTTGGAACATATATTTTTGATGGGTCATTTACCTTATGGCTAGGCTTCAAATTTGAAGCCTTTAGAGCCCTTCAAAGGCCATTTTAAACGTCATAGAAGGCCACAAGGAATTTTACCATGCAAAAAAAATTAGTTTCATTTCTAGCACTTCAATAATGAAATTGAGTAAACCTGGGTAAATTTGCAATAGAAGGGCAGCTACAAAATTTGCTTGTCCAAGGATTCAATGGACTATGGAAGAGTTGAGACTCAGAGTCTTCCCAAGTTCCCTTGAATAGTTAGATCATGGATGACAATCTCGGTTCCAATCGACATGGACCATGATGGGCCACTCGGCTGCCTAGTGCCAATATCAAGTCGGTGAGTCAGGATTGTGACACGGGATTTGATGTTCATTTTCAAAGCATTTAATGGCATTGGCATGCATTTAAATCTTGGTATGAGATGATGTTAGTTGCCAACTCGGTCTTCCATCTGTCATCTTATTGTTCATCGAGTCACGTGATCTCAAAACTTACAAGTCACTTGAGTATTTGAGTATATGATGTGAAATTAAATGCTCACATGAGTCATATCTATGGATGGTGAATTGATTTGATAACCCTCAATTGTCAAGGCTTCGTAAGGAAAAACTAATGGTGTTGTTTTTTTTGTTACAACTTACAAGTTTCAATTTATAAAGCATTGAGCAATCTTTGCTAGATTTGAACCTAACCTGGTCCAATGGGTATGTAAGCTTCCAGACAAGAGTTTCACCCAGTGCTAGACATTTCTATTATGACCACAACAAGACTCGAATGGTGGATCTTTGGTAGAAGGCTAGCAACACACTGCCCTTAGTTTGTGCTCATGAATCATATCTTATACTAGTTAGTCTAGGATTCTAGGATTTATTCCAATTTCCATTCATTTACTGGGGTCAGAATCATTTGAATCAACACTCCTAGTCTCCCATGGTCCACCTAGTTCGCTTAGTCTACCTGTCCCATTGGAGGAAGGGGGTTAGGCAGTAGAGATAAAGGAAACTGGAATGGGGGGCCAACCAGAGAGAAGGGTTGTACAATATGCATATAGTCAGCTCTAAAATAAATGAAAGAATTTTTCATATACCTAACTAAATATTATCATTACTTAATTTGTTGGTATGCTTACACTGTAACTCTTATGCCCGAGTTGTTTATAGGGTTTCCTGTGTCAACAATGGCTATGATTTGGAGAGGCTCATTCCCATCATTATAACACCAGTGGGTTGCTCCTTCAAATATCGTTATTATGTCTCCCCTCCTCACTCACCTCACCTTTTGATTTGAGTCCTTTTCTTCTTCTTCCTCTTCCTCCAGTGGGCTCTCTAATCTATGCCCTGAGTGCCCTCATAACGAAGAATGATCTCTTAAAGTCTCTGGACACCTTGGGAAAACAATACCTAGTTTTCCCTCACTTGCACAGATATATCTATGTTATGTAGAAGCAATTATAAAATGATTTTTTTTGTAATCATGTGAAATACACAAACATGCATTTTCCTACCTCAGGAAAGGTAAACCAACTCTGGAGCGTCAGGATATTGTGGAATTGAGATGGCATTGCTTCCAATTGTCTTTTTGTAGAAGGAAACGGTTGCACACTCTAATTCCTTGTTGTCTTCTACAGTGGACAACTCGAAGGTTCCATCTTTGTCACAGGTAGGAGCAAGAGAAGCAAAGGTAGAATGTTGGGTAGGTTGGATTGAGCTTCCCCGAACTTAAAGGGATTGGTGAAGTCTGTGAAAAAAACCATTATTTTGGATTTACGAGTATAGGACAGTCGAAGGTCGGGACTCAGACTCTCAAATTTCCAATTCTATGCTTTAGTGTCTCCCTAATTTCTATTTCCTCCAGAAGATTATGCAGAGCTAAGCTATCGAATTGGTTGTCATGAATTTACAGGTATGTATAGCATTTTACACTTGTGTAACATTTTCTACGTGGATAAAATTTAAATGTGTTGATTGTTGGATTTCCTTCTGGTCCTATAAATATAACGGTTTAAAATTTCTCCATCCAAAATGTTGTTTGAAATTTGTAATGTATTATGTAATGTATTATGCGATTGCATGTCCTCCAGACTAAGTCTTGAATACTCAATAGATGTAACCTTAAAAAACCTAGTTTTTAAATGAAATCAGAACCAAAATAATGTATACTTTTCACAGTCTAGGACCACAAATTTTTTTGGGTAGAGGAGCAAGAAGAAAGAGCCTTGTATTTGAGTTCCAAATCTGTCGATGCTACCTATCTAGCATGAATTGTAAACATTAGGTTGAAAGAACAATATTTGAATATAAGTGTTTCAATTATTCCAATTTCCTTAATGAAATCCAAAGGTTGAAAGGATAAAATATTTAACAACCGACACTGTAAATGTTGTAGACTCTGACCCCTTCATTTTCCTGTCAGCCTTCTAATAATGGAAACAATAAGTACAAATTGTCTACCAATATATGTAAACAAGGGAATCCCTTGACGAGCGTTCATGAATGAGGGACCAGAAGTGCAGTGAGCTAGCAAAGAACGTGATTTCAACATCCTCGCTATCGCAAACCTCCCAAATGTGTGTTTATGATTAGTCTTCCTTGTTGACTTTTGTAGACACTAGACACCCAACTTGTAGTGATATTTGTTGGAGAATTTTAAGTTCTTCCTTATAGTGGACTAATAAATACTTAACCTTTTCAATAGTGCTGATAAACTCGATATAGATTGGTAGGACTATCCATAATATACCTAAAATTGGGGATTTTGTTTGAACACTTCGAATTGGGGTATAAACTCGATATACATTGGAGGGACTATCCATAATCCACCTAAAATTGGGGCTTTTGTTTGATCACTGTTAATTGAGCATCTGGGGAGGACATGATTCAATTCTAAAAATAACTGTTGAATTTAGGGTTAATAAAAAAGTTGTTTCCTGAAAGCATTAGGTATTACATTATGGGGTTTTTCTTTTAGGTAGGCCCAATCACACTTGACCAATAGAGCCACCATCAAGTGGAATCAATCCTCCATTCAAAGTTCCTTCCAAATTCCAATGCCTTATTTTATCAATGACCTAACAACCGATTATTTCACCGGCTCGACAAAGTTGTCCCTTATCTAAGTTCAATAAACTATATGCTCCAGGGATCGAGAGAGTACATGGTTTACCTCACTAATTCCATGTAAATGTTGAATCACTTGGGATTTCTCTTTATTATCATTTTTTTCTATACACTATTTTTAATAAATAATAAAATTTTGTTGTACACTTACAATTTCAAATGAAAAGAATGATTTATTTTTACATGTCAACATTGAAGGGTTCAATTTCTCACAACCCTTCAAAGTGAAATGGAACCCTGCCCTTCAAATTTGATCCCTGCTTACGCCCTATCAGATAAATAACATGGCAAGATTTTCATGTTATATATGTTTGGAAGATTATCATTTTTTATCTTCCTCGATAAGATAAATAACATAGTAGAAATAGTTGAAAATTTGGTATGTATGTTTCTCCGTCAAACAGAGAATTAATGAGAGTCAATTTTTTTTATTATTAAGTATTATTTTACATTGACATAAATGAGTAAAAATGTATTATTTTATATTTATATAAATTAAATTAATAAATTTTAATTTTTATGATAATATAAATTTATAAAACAAAATTAAGCATGATCAAGGTTGCAATCATAATAATAGTTTTAATGTTTTTTAAAATAACATTTCTAATAACTATATAAATATGAATTCTCATATCTTGATTTACCTAATATAAAAAATAAAAAGATTACAAAAATATAATAAAAATACATAATGTTTAAACTAAAAACATATAAGAAAATTTATAGTGAAAACCTTTAAATATATTTACTTAACAAAAAGAAAAAAAACTAAACCATGACAAAAATTAAATATTAGAAATTTAATAATATAAAGAATATATATTGTAAGTGAATTTAAAATTCACACTTTACTAATGATTTCTATCTATTTACAATTTAAGAAACATTAATTACAATTTTTTAATGAATAAAATATATGATTTTTAACCATCACTATTATAATATTTTTTTCTAATTTTAAAATAATAAATTAAATGATCAAAACAAATTTTTGATATAAATTTAGAGTGTTAATTTTTAAATCATAGGAATAAAACTTACAACTCTCAATTTATTTTAATAAAAGATTATTTATTATATCTAATATATAATTAAAATCAAGTAATGGAATTTTTTTAGAGGATAACTGCAATACAATGCAATAAGAAGTAATAACAAGTGAATTAATTTATACAAATAACTAATAGTATAAATTTTGTACTACTTATATAAAGTAAAATATAGTGAGGATATCTTACTTTTAAAATGTAGGTAAAAGGCTCGATTACTTAGGGTAAGATAGAGGACTAAAGTGTAGTTATAATGGATTAGCATCCACAAACCTGAGTGTAGTTAAAAAGAATGTTAATGTTAGTATGTGTAGTGGTAGATAAAGCAACTAACTTTTGAGGGGTAGAGGAAGATGTTTAGATTTTCAAAGCTGAAAAGAGTTCGCATATTATTAAGAGAATCCATGAGGCCAAACTACTCTTTCTATTTTTTCGTTGGGACGCTCTCACTTCTAAGAAAATCTAGAAATAGGTCTTCTTTATAAAACCCTAGCTTGTATTCAATAATTTATTATGGACTAGGTTATGGTGGAACTTAATCATTTCTCTCAAAGATTTAGGAGATAGGAAAAACTAAGTAAAAAGGTGGGAGAAGGAGAAGGAGAAGGAGAAGGAGAAGGAGAAGGGAGACTAGAAAAACTAAGATTTAGGAGACTGGAAAAACTAAGTAAAAAGGTGGGAGAAGGAGACTAGAAAATCTAAGTAAAAAGGTGGGAGAAGGAGACTGGAAAATCTAAGTAAAAAGGTGGGAGAAGGAGACTAGAAAATATAAGCAAAAAGGTGGGAGAAGGAAAAGGGGAAGAAAAAAATATTTTCACTTAATTTTGTCTATATGCCTAGGCATGTTAGTCGAGATTTACGTCTAAAACAAAATAAAAAGTGTTTCTTTGTCTTATTAAGATAATCAATGGGATGTGACAGGGTGTAAATATTGTATTCCTCAAACTTTAAATGCAAGATATGGAGGAAGAGAGAAAACTATTGAAGGTAATCAATACAAAACCCTATATTAGAAGGAGGTTCCACAAATATTCAACATCAAAGATTGCTCATGTTGTTGCTCCAAATTGGGCATTAAGGGGCCTACCAATATCCATGACTAATGTTTGTGGTTTAGGACAACCCACAAGTCCTTTGCATGAAGTGGGGAAGCACTTGGAACAAAATAAAAGCGCATGATTGCCATGTTCTCATGCAACAAATCCTTCCAGTAGCATTGCGTCATGTTCTACCAAAAGCAGTTCGAAACACTATTGGTAGGATTTGCTTCATTTATAGGCGAATTTGTGCAAAAATGGTGGATCCAACAGATCTTGATAACTTACAAGATGATGTTGTGGAAAATTTGTGCTTACTCGAAAAATATTTCCCCCCTTCATTCTTTGATATAATTATACATTTGGTTGTGCACTTGGTGCGAGAGCTACGTTATTGTGGACCAGTTGCATATCGATGGATGTACCCTTTTGAAAGGTTTGTGAAATTTTATTAAGTGCAAATCCACATAGATTCCAACATTTTATGTGCATATAATAATAATACATTACTAGCAACTCTTTATTCATACTTTTGATTTCACTACAAATTGTGTGTTTTTTTCTAGGAACATGAAAGTTTTCAAAAGTTATGTGAAAAATAAGAATAGGCCCGAAGGCTGCATAGCTGAAAACTACACTGTGGAGGAATCCATAAAATTTTGTGTTAGATATGTTGAAGGTATGGAATATATTGAAAGCATGCCTAGTAGAAATGAAGCTTGGGACGATGAAGAAGGAGAGGTTGGACAATATGGGAAGGCCTTATCGAGTGGAACTTCTATTGAATTAGATAAAACTAGTTTGTTACAACCCCACAGATGGGTCTTGCACAACATAGATGAAATTCAACCTTGGATAGAGTAAGTAGTAAGCACGTCCTTATGAAATCATTTTTTATTATAATATATCACAATATTTTCATAAATTGTTTATTGACATTACTTGAAAATAGGATGCACTTAACAGATATTGCCAATAGTAACATCCAAGCCCAAAAAGATGAAGTCTTACTACAAAAGCTCCACAACCAACAATTTAGTGATTGGTTAAGAAAACATGTAATGATATGTTCTTCCATTAGAGGAATTTTGGGGTCTAAAATGGGCCTCCTAAGGAAAATAATAAAATAATAGTTAAAATAATAAAATAATATTAATTAATTTTGGAGGAAGAAAGAAAAAAATTACTTTTTGTGTTTGTATTTTCGACATATCTCCCTGTGTTTTTACTCAAATTTCGATCGGGAGAGCTCGTTGGATGCGGAATCATAATGAGATATGTCGAAAATACGAACAAAAATAATAGTTTTTTTTATTGACAAATATGTCAATTCAACCATTCTGGTTGACTTATTTTATTGAAATTCTATTGGCTCTTGAATTCCAACTCACAAAAACTTATTTTGGCACATTTTCTTATAAGGCCCATTTTAGACCCCAAATTTCCTCTAATGATATTAGATTTAAGTGAACTGCATTGATCAAGACTATTATGATGTATGAAGGTGAGTTTCTTTTAATATATTTTGAAATTGCATGGTTTTCTAATGACATTTAAAAATTTACAGATGGAAGAAAAAAAAAAATCTTTGATACCCTTAAATGGTTGGCACGTGGCCCAAGGACATATGCAACTAAGTATGATGGCTACTTAATAAATGGGTGTAGATTTCATGTTAAAAGCATAGAAAATGTCAGGGCCACCCAAAATAATGGTGTGTGCATAGATGCACAAACATTAATGAGATCAAGTGCAAAGGATAAAAACCCTATACATCAAACGACAACATATTATGGAGTGATTCAAGAAATAATGTTATTGGACTACTATTTGGTGTAGTATCCATTGTTCAAATGTGATTGGATAGATGTACACAAGAAGAAAGGAATGAAAGTTGATGAAATTGGTTTCACCATGGTGAATCTGAAGAGATGCTTGAGTAAGGATAGAGTGCAAGATGATCCATTTATTCTAGCATCACAAGTGAAACGGGTATTTTATGTACAAGTTCTGGTAGAGAATGACTGGTGTGTAGTTTTGACATGCCCTCTGAAGGGACCAAGAAATTGTAATAGATATGAATTGGAGTATGTGGATTTATCAAGTGTTGTAGATTTTGAAGGGATGAAATGCAAAGAGGATGAAGCTATAGGTGATGGTGGCATGGATTATGTTTGACAATATTGTGACGACACATGGTTGGATGTTGTTCAGTAAGTAGCATGCATGTTTATTTATTAGTTCTCATTTAAGTTGTATCTGTGAAAATTATATCTTAGATTATTACATGGATTTACCTTTCATGCATATATTTTTTGTTTTGCTATTTTTTATGCATGGATCTTATCTGTTTTATTGTGTTATGTAACTTTCATTTATTTTTACAGTAGATAGATTGGGTGTGGGGAATTGAGAGTGCTGTGAGGGGGGGGAGGGGCCATATGAGCTTCAACCTTCACGTGGTTGGCCTTGTTTAGTAGATAATAAGATATTCTTGAAACAAAGAGAAGCTCATTCAGGTATTTTCGTTTTGTTTTTTTAGAATTTCATATATGTTATTCCTTTTTTTACATATTTATCAATCGCTTATATGAACATACCATTTTGTCATGATATATGCAGGTCTTCGCAATGGAAAGGAATATAATGACAATTTGTATCATTCTCCAATGCATATTTGTAAGTTATCACCATAACGAATTTGTCAATTAGATATCTTATTGTCATTTCATTGATTATAACATGTTGATTTCTTCATTTTAAGTACAGTTGTACTTGTCTATTTTATGAATTGATTTTATTGCACATTTGTTGAAGGAAAAAAGTTGATTATGGGATAGCTATTGACCATGGGCAGGTAATGTAATGAACAATATTGAAATTATTTGATTACAATAAATTTAGTTACAGCATATTTATTACAACCATAAGTATACCGGATTAATGGTGTAACAACTAATTTGTGTGAAATATTTGTGTAAAGCATAGAGGACACCAAGATCATCTGACGTTATTGGCATCATAGCTGAAATTTGAGGTATAGATCCTTATTATCAATACAATTTCAACATTCTTTGGGAGTATCACCTATAGGTTTCCTTTTAGGTATTGGTAGTATCATCCATAGGTCTCCTGAAGTTGCCCTAACCACTATTAAAGAATTTCACATAATGTAGTTAGCAATCCCATTGACTACTTTTTAGTTGTTTGTGGCCATTGGTGGTAAATGCCTTTCCTTTTAAGACATTAATATCAAACTATATATGAATTGTATCCATCATTTTTGATGAAAGGTGAGAAATTGAAGCACTCGTAGAATATTTCAAAATTTATCCATTTTTTTTTTGTAAATAAAAGGATTGTATTACTGCCACAGTCACTTAATTACATTCCGAATAACAGATCTAGAAACCACCTACCCAATTCTGACAAGCTTTACATTCGTCCCAAAATAGAACCACCCATCCCAAAACAAAATAGCCAGATTGTTCATGGCATGCCCCATCCCGATCACATACATAAGCTTCCCATAAAGCAAATCACTACAAGAACCACTAACATACGACTAAAGAAGAAATAACAAAACAACAAGATTGTTCATGCCGTGACCCATCCCGATTACATACATAAGTTACCTATCACTACTAGAAACACTAACATTAAACTGAATAAGAAATAAAAAGAGAATAAACACAGGGGCCTCAAACCCGACCCTGGGCAGACACTCCTAGAGAGGAGCATTTGGTTTGCTTCATCTTCCTAGAGGTCTCCCTGGAAGTCATGTCGATTGACTTGGCCATGCTCGTCCCTTTGACCTCTTCCTGCTCCATCCTCGGGGGGGAGAATTGGATCCCCATCTTTGTGACCATGATGTCTATCTTTCTGTGCATTAGCTGGCAATCGGCGTTGTGGTCCTTCCAAACTCTCACTAATTCTTCATCCCATTCATGTTTTGCAGCAGTGATAAGCGAAGAGTGCGCTATTAGGTTCATGTTAACCCAATAATTCATAATCAATTTGTCATAGGCTACATCCCTCCCAGATGTATTACCTGGGTCCACCACCCAAGGTTCAACCTAAAGCGTAGCTCCTCCTGGGGCATTAGAGGAAATTTCAATTTAAAATGGGCCTTCCAAAAATAATACAAATTCCATGTCATCATGTATTATCCAATCAAAATGCTTTAAAATTCAAAAAGGGAGCACCTGTTAAACAATTTTTTAATAGAAATTTGGGGATAGGTATAATTAAAAAAACCACTATTTTTGTTCGTATTTTCGACATATCTCCCTCTGTTTTCACTCAAATTTCGATCGGGAGAGCTCATTGGATGGGAAATTAAATTCTGCATCCAACGAGTACCCACTCGGTGTACTTTTAAAGGGCCCTGCTACCCCAAAAACAAGAAATACCTAGAAAAATGTGATGATGATGTCATCATCATGTTTTTCCAGGTATTTCTTGTTTTTGGGGTAGAGGGGCCCTTCAAAAGTACAGCGAGTGGGTACTCGTTGGATTCGGAATTTAATTTCCCATCCAACAAGCTCTCTCGATCAAAATTTGAGTGAAAACACATTGATATATGTCAAAAATACGAACAAAAAAGTAGTTTTTTCTTTTCTTCCTCGAAAATTAATAAATATTATTTTATTATTTTAACTATTATTTTTTTAATTTTCCCTAGCAGACCCATTTTGAGTTGAAATTTCCTCTAATCCATGTGTTATAGCTGATTTTACCACACATGGTTTATCACACTTTTATGGCCTCCCCTGTCCCTCTACAGACTCTTTGGACCCCTTGGACTATTTTTGTACCTTTGATGGTTCCAAGATCATCCCTAAAAACACTCATTATTTGTTGTATGTGACTTGTAATCCCTTTCTCACGTATATACGTGGATATTACCCTTAAAACCACGCACATCAGGATGTGTGCAAAAGGCCAAATATTTTTGGAGTTTTCCTTGATGTGGATCCGAGTCACTTATCTCTTGGCCTTCCATATGCCTCAAGATCGCTCAAATTTGACCTTCTATTACCCCATTGAAGCACTATATAAGGAACCCTTTAGATACATTGAAAAGGAGAGGAATTGAAGAGCAACAAAACTATAGTCCATTGTTGTCATAGCTTGCTTATACTTGAGTCTGCATCCCTTTGTCCCTTGGAGCACTTTGTGTCCTTTCCAAGCTTGCCTTTGCTTGTGAGTTTGTTATTGAGAGATGGAGGATTGAGGTGGTGGAGGCCAAGGTGGAGGACTCAGTTTCTCTGATTCATAGACGTGCCGATAGAGGTTGTCACTTATGTAATCTCTGATTTTATTAATAGAAATATCTTTTCTTGTCCAATGATGTGCATTTAAATGAATATTGAATCCATGGATGTGTTGAATTGCTTATGTATCATTGATTATATATGCTAGATTAGGCGTAACACTATATTATATAGCATGCTTGCCTTGTTTACTGTTGTTGAGTAAATTGCTAACGCAAGCAGGATTGGAAAAATCTCAACGGGGATCTACTACAGCCGTCCGGAATAAGGTATGTTTCGAGATCCTTTAGTGTTAGATGTTGTATTTATCTTGCATATTGGGAAGGGATTGATTTCCGCAGTTTCTCTGTTTGTTGTGGTACACCCCAAGCCATAGGAAGTTTTCTCCGTAATAGAATTGGCGACCGTACTAGGGACGTTCCTTGTTTTTCTTTGGGGTTTGGGGGCACAATGTACTTGATATTATTGACTTGCTCTCTGTTTCTCCCCATTTCTGTGTCACCTTTTATAGTATGCCCATCCATTGACACTCCCCTTTATTGGTTTGACCCTTGGCCTACTTTTTACCACAGTCTTCTCTGTATACGCAGGTTTTTGGCCAAAAGTCACGTACATACACATATTTTTGGCCAAAATTCGTGTATACATGCAGGTTTTTGGCCAAAATCCACATGTACATGTAGCTTTTTGGCCAAAAGTCATGTACATACGTAGCTGTTCTTTAAACAGTCATGTACATCCTCCCTTTTGGTTGAGTTTGATGTTGTGGGAAGTTGTTGGGTGGGTTGTGAGTGTGGTTGGGTATTCCTGGGTTCTGATGTTGTTTGTTGGATGCTTATTTTGTGACCAGCGATTGTCTTTTCATTGATTTTTCTTTGAAATTAGTTTTAGTCATTTATCCTTTTTGTTTTGCCATTAGTGCATTACTCTTTTTGTCTTAGTGTCTTGTTGGGCTTGTGTTTTATACTTGCTACAGAGACTGAGAGTTTTAGATGAATTTTATTTACATTTTTCATTCTTTTATATTGAAAAATACAAAATAGTTGCATGCTTACTTGCATCTTCATACTCCTCTTAAACTTTATGTTGGCCATTCCCCTGGGACTCCCTTTTATATGTCAAGTTGTAATTGCATTATCATGAGTTTTGCTTTCCTTATAGAGCCTTATGCCTGCTTCCCTGACTTTGATTATCAGCCATATAGCTTGATCTTGTCTCATGTCTAGCCAAGAAGAGCCTTTTCATACGTCTTTTGCAGCTTGATTCCCCATTTTTTATTGGGAGGGGACTTTCCCCTAAGTGTCATTATCCTGCACATGTTTCCTTCCATTGAGCATAGGTATGTTCCGCTGCTTGGAACTAGTTTGTTTGCCCCTTGACACTCGTCTCCTACTATATTTGTAACTATAAAGCACTTTTATTCTTTTTCAAGCTTTTCAAAATATCTGAAAAAGTCCAAAAAAATAAAAAAACCAAAAATCCGGACATGAAAAGATGTTATCTTTGGTAGCAATCGAGTCATGTCGCCTTCGAACAAAGAACTGTATATCACATCCATTGGTTGGGTTAGTAGTTTGACTTTAGGAGTTGTACTCATTTTTCTGAGTTTATCTCCACCAACTGGTTAAGCTTCCAATCTCTATGGAGCCTCTGTCGATGCCCCATGTGTCGTAGAGATGTCCCAGTTTTGTATATCGAGTCTACACTGCCTACATTCAGTCACCATTCTCCTTTATGCTCTTGTTCGAAGGAAGTTGAAGCCTAAGTCGGCCATTCCTCAGTTTTCTTGATTTTGCATGTCGGTTATTATTGGTACTATTATTGGTTTGTTCACATCTTGTTCAAGTCCTTCCACATTATACAGTGTTGTTGAGTACCTCGTGTTGGTTGATGGGGGATGCCTTAATGCCCTCCTTCCAGCGGATTTCATCCCATCGACTTTAGATCATTTATTCTGGGATAGGAGTCTAGAGTAATTTGAGTGCCTTGAGACTTACAGTCATCAATGGTGGGTTCTCTCGCCATTGATAGTTTTGGGAATACATCAATGTCCTCTGATCGATGGATTTTTCCAAGTGTTCGACCTCAACACATTTATTTTCAATTGTTAGATTGCACTCTAGTACCTTGATTCCCTTTTTAATTATCGGTGGGTGATCTCGCATATGTTAACAGTATACAACAATGACCGGTAATCAGAATATGTACTACTATGTTCGACCTCGACACCTCTATTCACATAGTAGTACATGTACTCATAGCGGTTTGTATAGAAGACTTTCCAGATTGGTGGAATTTCATATATGCTACCTCCTTGATTGTGCTAGTGTTCATGAGATATCAGCTCTTGTGACTTGAGTCCAGTGTATGTCAGATATCTTCAGCCCTTATGGAGATCTTGATCCCTGGTATATCTTTAGTTTTAATGGAAATCTTGGTCCTTTGTATATCTTCATCATGGAGATTCTGATATATTATATATTGTACGTGGCGATGACCACACATGTCACAGTTTGTATATCATTCCTATTCATGGCCATTGTACTCTTGTGTATCCGAGACTGCTACATGTATTTACAGTCATGTGTAGAGTTTGATTATTGTATTATACTGTTGATGGTTGGTTCTTCCACCTGGTTCTTCATAACTCCACTTCTGGGATGGATTTATAATGTATTTCGGCCATCATGTTACCCCTCTAACCTCACACGTTAGGGGGGCATTTGTTACAACTGATTTTACCACATATGGTTGATCACACTTTTATGGCCTCCCATGTCCCTCTGTAGACTCTTTGTACCTTTTATGTTTCCAAGATCATCCCTAAAAACACTCATTATTTGTTGTACCTGACTTTTAATCCCTTTCTCTCGTATATACGTGGATATTACCCTTAAACCCGCGTACATCAGGATATGTGCAAAAGGCCAAATATTTTTGGAGTTTTTCTTGATGTGGATCCGAGTCACTTGTATCTTGGCCTTCCATATGCCTTGAGATCACTCAGATTTGACCTTTCATTACCCCATTGAAGCACTATATAAGGAACCTTTTGGATACACTGAAAAGGAGAGGAATTGAAGAGCAAGAAAACTATAGTCCATTGTTTTCGTAGCTTTCTTATACTTGAGTCTGCATCCCTTTGTCCCTTGGAGCACTTTGTGTTCTTCCCAAGCTTGCCTTTACTTGTGAGCTTGCTATCGAGAGATGGAGGATTTAGGTGGTGGAGGCCTAGGTGAAGAACTCAGTTTCTCTGGTTCGCAGACGTGCCGACAGAGGTTGTCATTTATGTAATCTCTGATTTTATTAATAGAAATATCTTTTCCTTTCTAATGATGTGCATTTAAATGAATATTGAATCCATGGATATGTTTAATTGCTTATGTATAATTGATTGTATATGCTAGAGTAGGCCTAACACTATATTATATAGCATGCTTTCCTTATCTACTATTGTTGAGAGTAAATTGCTAATGCAAGCATGATTGGAAAAAGCTCAATGGGGATCTACTACAACCGTCCGGAATAAGGTATGTTTCGAGATCCTTTAGTGTTAGATGTTGTATTTCTCTTGCATATTGGGAAGGGATTGATTTCTGTGGTTTCCCTATCTGTTGTGGTACACCCCAAGCCATAGGAATTTTTATCCATAACAGCATGGCCTTAGCTTCGTCCCATAAATAGTCTGCAACTAATTCATTTTCGCTATGGGTCGCTAGAGGAACAAAGTCTTTGAAGAAGTCAGTAGCCTCCTGCGCTTGTATCTGGGATCTAGTCACACGGTCCTTATCACAATTTTTAGTCGAGACTTCCCCCCAACCCTAATATTCCCCTCTAAGAGCATCTGGGAGCCATGGGAAAAACACAGGAGATAAACTCTTCACCAAGAACCAGCACTCCAGAGCGAAAAAAATAGTCACGAGCCCTTTCGACTAGGAGGGAATGCACATACACAAAAGAGGATGGGATACTCCACAGAGGTCATTGAGCAAAGCCCAGAGCTGCTTCAAAATATAATGGTGGTAGCCAGCTCACCATCATAATGGTTCTTTAATCTACCTTAGTCATCCTGCTTCATCCCGGATTGGCGTCCTTGGAGCCTTAAAAACCATATCTATCATGTGTTGTGAATCTCCCTTCTCTATCCCTTCAGGCCTGAAACCGTACTTCCCACCACGTGCTCACACATGGCTAGGATCCTCATCTGCAACCATAGTTCCCACCACGCGCTCACCCGTGGCCCAAATATTACACAAATATTACCGTGGGTGAACTGGATTACACAATGATTTCGTGCCCAACTTCTGCAATTAACCCGCTTGGTAGCTCATCGATGAAATGGACTAACAACCATCAGATCTAGATCGACGATGGACTTAAATTGTTATAGGGCATATTTTATAAAGTATCACGCAAGTCAGGAATTTCTTCTATCACGCTAGTTCTCCTGGTGAAATAGTTCTCTATCGTTGATCTACAGCAAGATCATTCTTAACCGTTGATCTTATTCATCCTTTCAACAATTAGTTTCCAAACTCGCAACTGAATCACCTTTAAATTTCTCACTATTTAGCCATCTAAATTCCTATTTCGCCGTTGATCGACTCACCTCTTGATCACCGTCGTTGACTTGTAACCTTGTTAACCAATCTCTCCTACAAGGTGATCTGCCTTGCAATGCAAAGCTAAAAGTGACTTACTGTGTGTAAATGTCAATACTCAAGAAATTTCTTCATTCAACTAACCATACAGTAAACATGGTCACAAGATATGATTCAAATAGGAAATTGCTTCCAGACTCAATCAATAAACTCAATTAAGCCAAAAATACAAGGATACGATCTTATTTGACAATGGTCCTTTATTTGAACGTAAATACAATAGATCAATCATTACAAACAGAGACCTCTCTCTATGTGTAAGTTCCAAGATTCTAAACTCTGAGCTTGTTCCTCTTGATCAAACCTTCCTCGAGCTAACTAAACTCCAATAAGATACCTAAAAGCTTTTGCGATCTAACAAGCTCTGTAAGCTAAAGCTAAGTTTTCCATCTAAATGACTAAACTGGATTAAATAAAACTCTTACTCTATTTTCCAGATTCTTGAAAAAATGAACAAAGTCCTTATTCGACTCTGCTATCCTCTATGACTTACTATGCTTGATATCTATTATTTTCCAGCAAGGTAAACAAGCAACTCACTTTATTTTTGCTTACTGTGGTTTTTTAACTTTTGGAAAATTATTGATGAAAACTGAAGGACTAGAGTGAAGAAGGAATATCTTGCATGTGGATAATTTTGCATTCAGATTAACTTATGAGGATCATATACATTGGGTATTTTTCCCCGCATTAAGATTTGGTAAGCATTAACATTTTGTTGAAATCATGGTTGTGTAATAGTTAATTTATTGACCACCATACAAATTGGAGTGATATCATATGATATATGTATAAGATGTACTTTATAATTGTATAAATGGTAACTGAAAGGATATTTCTACTATTTATTTGTGCTACATCTTTTAGAATGGGAAACATATTAAAGTTGATTTTGACTTTGGGTGCAGAGCAAAATTAGTGGATTATGCTCTTGCCTCTGGAAAAATTTACGAGGGATAAGGGTTTAAATACATTAAGGAGTGCTTTTAAAATAGCACACTTCATCTCATTGGCCTTTTGAGGGATGGTGGTGTTCATTCACGATTAGATCAGTTGTAGGTATTCTATATCTATAAATGAATTATTATGAGTTGTTTATCTTAGAAAAGATTATAGATTTATCCATGCTATGAAATTTTTAATCTTTGTGTTTCTCCATACTATAGTTGAATGCTATTTATATCACCATACTGGATTGAGTTGGGTCTAAATATGTTATAATTGTAGAACCCATTGATCTACTGACACAAATTTTAAGAGAAGGCTACTCTTACATGGATCCATCAACCAACCATTAGAAAAGATGCTCGTACTTATCCATGAATACTTGAGATTCTAGTTAGATGTTCACTTCTAGAGTATGTGTATGAAATTGAATGCCAACTTTGTCTTGCAAAATGTTTATGTATTACTGTTTTCTTTATTGAATAAATGTTGCATATGAAACCTTTCAAGTTCAGCCAACTTACAAGGTGAGAGCACTTCAGACTAATTTCTTAGGTCTCTTGATTCAGAAACAATGTTGGGATTATTAGTCTTTTATTAGAATTACAAATGTTGCAATCTTGGTGTTAATATTGCACCTTTCCCCAATTCTTAAAGGGTTCTAGCTCAATGGTAGAGCACCTTCTTTACAAGCAGGAGGTTGAAGGTTTGATTCCTTCATGCCCTAATGATATTGGAATATTGATGTTTTAAATAAAATTTATTTTATTATGGCTACGAGGAGGGTTCTAAAATGACTTCATATTTCACTACGAGGGGGTTTCTAAACTGACTTCATATGTCACTACGAGGGGGATTCATAACCACCCCCAAAGGTTTGTAAAGCATTTTAGGTGGGGTTTCGAACCGCCTCTGTAGGTACCTACAAGGGGGGTTTATAACCGCCCCCAAAGGTGTGTAAATAGTTTTAGGGGGGGGGTTTGAACTGCTTCTATAGGTACCTACAAGGGGGGGTTTAAACCACCTCCATAGGTACCTACGAGGGGGGTTTAAAACCGCCCCCAAAGTTTTGTAATAAAGACTTTTAAGGGAAATTCTGAATCGCCCCCGTAGGTACCTATGAGGGGGGTTTATATCCACCATTAAAAGCGACTTTTGGGGGGGGGGTTACGAACCACCCCCAAAAATGACTTTTGGGGGGGTTTAGAATCGCCCCCAAAAGTCACTTTTAGGGGTAGTTTTGATCTCTTCCAGAACTGCACCTAAAAGTCAACACTTTTAGTGTCAATGCTATTAGGGGTGGTTTTGTAAAGCCGCCCCGTAAAGACATTTTTGGATTGGAGGGGGGGGGGGGGGGGGGGGGGGG
>LPNX010671315.1:205648-229153 GCA_001517045.1 Pseudotsuga menziesii
TTTGATCTCTTCCAGAACCGCCCTAAAAGATAAAACTTTTAGCATTGGTGCTATTAGGGGCAGTTTTGTAAAGACCGCCTCCAAAGCCAAAACCGCCCCCAAAAGTGACTTTTGGAGGCAGAAGACAACCACCCCTAAATGTCAAATTTGTAGTAGTGCCAAGGAGGTAAAAGTTGAGGTATATCTACCCTGCTCTTCACTACAAGGCACTCACCTTGTTTTTAGGGAGACAATAGTATATTTCCCATGCCTAATGATCGATCCATACTTGATGCAAGGTAACCATAGTGGCCAAACTTAGGGTACCTCCAAGGAATAATTGGGAGTGCAAGTGATTCCTAAAGTCAGTTATTTCCATTGGGGTTGTTTCCAAGTCTTATTGGTTGGAACATTGGTCCCATTGCTAGTAGAATTGGACCTTTGTTACCACCACTAGTTGATTGTTGTGTGGATTCCACTATCACCATCAATTGTGCTTTTAGGAGGCCCAGTTACAATTCAGAGGAAGGATGCTAGGTATTTTTAAGGTATTTACATTCTTTGTTATTTTCTAAATACAAGATAATTAAAATCATAATTTAAAAAGAACCAACATGTGGACGCCATCGCACTAAGCTATATTTGTACATATCACTCACATCTTACACGATATTGCATCTGTTGTTGTTGGCATAGTATTTGCATTTGTCTACATTGTATTTATTTCATTACACATCATGTATTTATTTCATAGTATTTTCATTTGTCTACATTGTATTGTATTTATTGACTTCCACCATTAAGGAACAAAACCCCCCCTTAGGCAGTCTCGTATACTGCAAGGACTTTCCCCTCTCTCGAGGGGTGTTTTTCCATTATATCCCATAACATATGAGGGAGATCACCAGGTCGAGGCCACTCCTAAGACACATTGATTAGATAATATAGATGTGGATACACCTTGGTTGACTCACTCTCTCTCCTTAAAGATGGTGTTGATCCTTTTTTGTCCTCTTCTCACTATAAAGGTTCACTATTGTTTACTCTCCCATGTGAGAGCACCACACCTTCTTCACCCCCATACGGATGAATTCACACTACATCTTCATCTTCACCCAGAAGGCAAACATCACTACCACATATTCTAAAGTCTCCCCCTCGAAGAAACAACAGACAAAGTAACATAGTGGCCCCCAATCCCAACTTACCATTCATGGTGATTTTGAACCTCCATGACTTATCCAAGATAGTTAATGATCCCATATATCTTGATGCCAATTGACCGTATATTCCAGAAAATGTACATTCATATATCCCTAAATTTCAAGGAAACAAGGGAGATGATCCCGCCAACCACATTATGTCTTTCCATTTATGGTGTTCCTCTAATAGCATATTGGCAGATTTGGTCCTTCTCCATATCTTCCAAAGAACCATAACTGGTGTAGTTGCGTTGTGGTATGTCCATTTGGAAAGAGCCTCTCATAGCACATTTGAGACCATTTCCATGTCATTTCTATCATATTTTTAGTTTCCCATAAGAGATGATCTTGGCCTCTAAATTCTCAAGCCTTGTGCAAAATTAACATTTAATCACCCTTCCTTTTGGAATGGTTTCTCAAAACACTCCAACCTATTATTGGAAAGGATGTGGCTACCTCAATGCCACAAAACGGGGAAGAAGCGATTCTTAAATCCCAACAATTTGACCTTATATATGCATAATTAGGGTATTTGTACATTGTAATACCAAATGCCCCTCGGCATCGATCCTTGGATCGTACCGTTGAAGGGATGTCACATTCCACGGATGGGCTTATGGGTCCATTTTTTCCCAAAGTAAATTTTCCCCGTAAACTAATACTACACTATCACCATTGGTAATGCAGTATCCACCTATCCCTATTGTGTCCACTCCCACTCCTACTGCACCAAACCCTCCATTTGGTCCACCTCAATATGGAACATAAAACCTTGCTTACCCAAGTACAATCCAAGTACCATCGGTCCCTCAACCAAAAAATGGCATCACCTGCATCAACATCCACACCATATTTGACACAACCAACATATATCCCACCCCCAGAATATAATCCCTATTACCCATACTCAAGTCCTCTTAATACAACACCCATGCCTCATATGGGAGTCAACTTTGTTCAACCTTCCCTGTAGTAGAATAATTAGCAATTTGAGAAACTAAATATTACCAATCCTTGAATCCTCAAAATCATGGGAAGAATAAAGGGAAGAACAAACAACCTTAACAATAGGGACAAGGAGGAAACCAATCCCCCCAATAGAATCAAAACCATGGTAACCAATCCCCACATGGGGGAAACCCCCCTAAACAAGTCAAGAATACCACTTTGAGGAAAAAGTAACCTTGCTCAATAAGTGGTGAGTATGGTCACTACACTCGCCATTGCCTGCTTATCCCTTATTGTCGGCAGATGTTAGGATCCAAGAAGCAGACACCTACAAACCCTCAAGAACCTCCTACACAACAATCACAGCAAAATTGTTTTGCAACAACCCTTTTCCAACCAAGGGGTGGTTACCCAATAGCCATATACGCATCCCCTAGATGATGTATCTTTTCAAAATATTTATATGACTCAAACGCCATTCATCCTCCAGACTCACGCTAATGGGTACACCAATGTTCAAACCTCATTTGTACTTGAAGAGACTTAAGTCCCCTTAAGAGGACCTTTGATGATCCTGCATCCTACCTAGAATAAAATATCGAGGATCCCTAAAGCACCAATAAGGCATACCCCTCATAATACCCACATCAAGGATGCCCATAACTACAACATTGTAGATGTTTTGTCACAATCACTAGCCACCATGTCAATCCTAGAGGTACTTCAATCACACCCTTCCCAATGATAGGACTTGCTGAATGCACTAGCAGTTGTTGACCCTTTCAATGCAAACCTAATGACCTTTTAAATCAATAAGGGTGAACCACGACTACCCTCATCAGGTGCATTTCAAGTGTAGGTCACGGTAAAAAAACATCATCATCCATCGATGCATCAACGATGAAGGTGCATCCACCTGCATAATGTCTTCCAATTTTGGAAAATATTGGGATTCCTAGAGTTAGCACCTTCCTCTATCACTCTCCATGCATATTATGGTAGGCCATCCAAACCACATGGATTATACCATAATTCCCCCATTGGTATGGGGGGGGGGAATGGTCATCATTGACGTTGAATTCATTAATTCCCAATTTGACTACAACATTTTCTTGGGGCATATCTATATGTACTCCATGAATGTGGCAACCTCCTCAATATTATGTATCATGATGTTCCCATTCAATGGGAAGGTGGTCATCCTTGATCAACTTAGCTACTACAACCCCCATGCCTCAACTAATATTGAAAATTCCTTTCCCACAGTAAGTGAGACAAGAACCACACCATATGTTGAGATTATCCCAGGAGTCTACAAGGAATCTGATCTCCTAGGAGCATATTTAGGTCCTCTGCCTATCATCACCCCTACAACAGAAGGTCTCATGTGTAATAACCACAACAATAACCTCTTCTACCCTATCCATTTATGCTAAGTATGCAAGTTCAATATCATAGTCCAATAATTAGTTAATTATACAAGTTAATGCCTCCTAGAGTGAATTCCTCCCCCACTCATCTATCTTTATCAAAATATGTCCCTCATCCCATCCTCTAAACTTTATTTTATCTCTCTATTTTCACCACCTTCCTTCCTACTCAAAGGTGTTACTTTTTCTAATCTAATTCAAATTTATTAGGATCTTTATTTGAAAGAATAACAAGCACAACAAGATACATAAGATAGAGCAGATCCACAAGACATAAATATTTTCCTCGAGGAAACCATAAAGGAGAAAACCCCACAAACTTCCTCAGAATAGTTCCATCACTAAGACAATATCACAAGATGGAAAACCCCAAGAATAAGAAGTCTTATGCGGCTCTCTCTCTCTCCTCCTTGTCCTCTATTTCACCTCATGAGAACTTGAATGAGTGAGTGTGTGTTTAAATGAGGGAGGGTGCCTCCCTATTTATACACATCAAGTGACTGAATTAAAACATGATTGGGTCGACCTCTTAACCAAGAAGGGACAACTTCACCTGAGGAGAATAAAAAATACATTTTATTATATTCATCTTGGGAACTATTTCCCCCACTTACAACAGAGGGTTTACCTCAATGACCATATACAATAATGACATCCGGAACAGAGGAAAACACATATCCAATTGGGGTACAACAATATAGAATAATAATATACATCAAAATATCTTCTAAAGTTACAAATACAACAACACTCCCTCTTAACTAGGAATGTATTCTCTTGTTACAGTCATCAACACATCTGATCACATCATCATTGTTGTTGCTATTGTAGTCCTCATCTTGTCAATCATTGAATAGTGACATATGTCGTAACTATCTGTCATAAGAAGATTCTACAAAGCCAGCCCTATTTCATGCTAGGTGTAGGCCGAGTCCTCATTTAGGTCTTCATCATATCCATGAGCAAGCCATCATGTAGGTACAACCTAGTACCATACATTACATTGCCACTGCAATCACCTGTGTCTCCTATCGTCATCTCATCGTATCCAGATCATCTCATCATCACATGCAGAGAATAGACCATATTCACATCACATGTCCAACAGACCACCTACTCTTCCATCATAGGACCACACCAGGACTCATTACGTCTCAAATAAAACCTGTGTCTACCATTATGCGAGAATATCCTAGGAGCACACCAAGTGCATTACGTCTCGCCATGGTCAGGTCACATTCTACCAACATAGGAGCATGCTAGGACTCATTACGTCTCCAATACAACCTGCATCTTCCACTATTTGAGAATCGCCTAGGTGCACACAAAGTTCCTTGTGACCTATCATAATCTCCAACATGGGAACACATAAGGATTGATTACGTCTAGGGACAACCTCCGTACTATTTTAGGACTGAATACAACCAAGTACAACCTCAAGGACTTATTACATCGAAGGATATCATGCGTTCTACACCAAGACTAATTATAACCAAGGACGACCTTGCAAGAATCATTACATCTAGATATAACCTGTGTACTACGTTGGGACTGATTACATCCGAGGATGACTCGACAGGAAAGATTACGACCCAGTACAACTTGCGTTCTACACCAAGACTAATTATGTCCGGGGACAAACTGTATTCCTTCCCATGTGAGATCTTGTTCTAGTGCATCTGCATCTTTCGCTCTCTCATCATCTCTAGTATGCAAGCACGCTGAGACTGATTACATCTTGAGATAACCTGTGTCTACCACCATGCAAGAGCTCGTCACTCCCTCTTTCTAGGAACCTTGATCTGGATGACACCAAGTCTTTCTTTGAAGTAGTTGAACTTCACTCTGGCTAGCGGCTTGGTAAACACATCGGATATTTTCTCATTCATCGTCGTGTACTAAAGATTCATTGTTTCTCTCTGCACCATATCCCAAATATAGTGATACTCGATCTCAATATGCTTCAACTTGTGATGGAACACTGGGTTCTCTAAAAACTTCATGCAACTCTAGTTGTCGCAAAAGATACAAGTCGCTTATAACTCGATATCAAATAAATCAAATAGTATCTTTTGAAACCATACTACCTCACAACTAGCCAACCAGGCTGCAACATACTCTGCCTCGGTTGTACTCAACTCCATGCCAGAATGCTTCCTGCTAAATAAGGAGATCATACTAGATCCGAAACTGAAGCACCATCCTAAAGTGTTATTCATATCAGTGGTGATACCTTCCCAATCTGAATCAACATAATCATGTAGGTTAATCTATGAACAATAATGAGACAAGTGTACTGTCCAGATTGATTCTATGGGTGTCGTCCAAAATTCTTAATTAATAATTTAAAAAAATAAAAAATAACTTAGTTAACATCTAATAAGTATAGTTCGTGATAGTTGGAAAAATTAAAATTCAACTTCAACTATTAGATTAATATATACAACTATTCGATTAATAGATACAACTATAAACTTAACTCCATTGATGATACAACTATTAGCTTAATGTCAACTCCAATCATGATTTTTACTTGAACTGCAATTGTCGATATATTAATTTTAAATTAACTATTAGTTGGAAAAAATATACTTTAACTTGAACCATTCGATTATTAGATAGAACTATTCGATTAATATATACAACTATGAGCTTAACTCCATTGATGATACAACTATTAACTTAACTTCAACTCCAACCATGACTTTTAAGTGAACTGATATTGCTGATATATTAACTTTTAAATTAACTATTAGATACCACTATTAGTTTAACTCCAATAATCCTACAACTATTAGCTTAACTTATACTCTAATCACAGTTATATTGGATAACTATTAGCTTAACTATTAGATACAAATATTAACTTAACTCCAATGATTCTACAACTTTTAGCTTAACTTCAACTCTAATCGCTTAAAGCTTAGTCTAAGTACATTTGGCATCTAGGAGTCTAGCTAATGTGCACTTGTGTAACAATCGAACTCCTAATAAAACCGTTTGAAATCCTAATAAACTCCTTAATCTAGCAGTTGGACATCTAGCTAATTACATTGACATGTGTTTATTACGATGATAGGCATATATATCTTAGAATTTTGGGGTGGACTACCATCTATGATTTTTCATCTGTGAATGATAATGAGAGAAGTCTACTGTCCATATTGATTCTATGGGTGTCGTCTAAAATTCATACTTAATAATTCAAAAAAATAAAAAATAGCTTAGTTAACATCTCATAATTACAGTTTGTGATAGTTGGAAAAATTAAAATTCAACTTCAACTATTCAATTATTAGATACAACTATTCGATTAATAGAGACAAATACGAGCTTAACTCCACTAATGATACAACTATTAGTTTAATGTTAACTCCAATAATGACTTTTACTTGATATGCAAATGTCGATATGTTAACCTTTAAATTAACTATTAGTTGGAAAAATTAAACTTCAATTTCAACTATCTTAAAATTTTGGGTGGACTACTATCTATGTATTTTCATCTATGGACGAGAATGAGACAAGTGTACCGTACAACTATTAGCTTAACTTCAACTCTAATCATCGTTATATTTTATAACTATTAGATAAATATTACTTTAACTCCAATAACTTGATACAACTATGAGATACAAATAATGATTCTACAACTATTAGCTTAACTTCAACTCTAATCATGGTTATATTGGATAACAATTAGATTAACTATTAGATAGATATTACGTCAACTTCAATAACTTGATACAACTATTAAATTAAACAATTTCATGAACGTGTAGTTGTACTCCAATGACTTCATCTCTTAGCCTAAGAAGTCTACCTTCATTGTGCAGTGAAACCATGCATTCCCCAATAAGATTTCCATTTGGCATAGTAGCATTATGAGAACAATCAATTAGATAATGTGATTTGAGGTGATGTATTAGTAATTTATTCCTTTCGGCGTATTCCAAACATATTAATCTTATTAATATGGTTGTTGCTAGTTTTCACAACTATCATGAACTTTACTTATCATATGTTAACTAAGCTATTTTTTATTTTTTTGAAATTGTTAATTGTGAATTTTGGACAACGCCTATAGAATCAATTTAGACAGTACATTTGTCTCATTCTCATCCATAGATGAAAAAGCATAGATGGTAGTCCACCCCAAAATTCTAAGATATATTAGAGCATATTACCTAAACATGCCCAACTACGAGATGCATGAGTTTATTAGGAGTTTGGGGGAGTTTATTAGGAGTGTGACTCTTACATGACTGCACATTAGCTAGACTCCTAGATGCCAAATGTAGTTGGACTAAGCTTTAACTAATTAGAGTTGAAGTTAAGCTAATAGTTGTAGAATCATTAGAGTTAACCTACTAGTTGTATCTAATAATCAATGTAGTTAAGCTTGTAGGTATATCTAATAATCGAATAGTTGAAGATTAATATTAATTTTTACAACTATTATTAACAGTACTTATCACATGTTAATTAAGCTATTTTTTATTTTTTTTGAAATTAATAGTTAATAATTTTGGACGATGCCCATGGAATCAATCTCGACAGTACACTTGTCTCATTCTCGTTTAATCTTGGACAGCGTCCATATAATCAATCTGGATAGTATCATTCTCGTGCAGAGATGAAAAAGTATAAATGGTAGTCCTCCCCAAAATTCTAAGATATATACGCCTACAGACATAAACATGATTGGTTAATCTAAAAAATTAGTTGCTATTATTTGATTAATATTAGTAGTCGGTATTTTTTTTATATTTGCGGTGCTAGTGGTCAGCCTTTGTCATTGCCAACTGACTTGCTGATTTCATAAACTAGCTTCATAGTCGACCTATCTCCTTGAGCTCTTACATCACTGACTCTATTTATCTCTCATTCGTGGAACTCATATCTGTCTTTCATAGCATCATAACACTTCTACCTATTGATCACTATTGCATAAATGTCAAGAATAAGTCAATGTATATCATGGGTAGTCCATCCATCTGCAGCGTGCCCTTCAAAGTGTCGTTCCACCAGTGAAATTCATTATTTTATGGGCCACAACCAATTCCTGACTAGTTACTTAAACTCATCAAACCTGCAACGTGACCATCCAAATGTTAAAATATGGCTAACTTAGTCATCATAAAGTCATACAATATACATGAGCTTATTCAACCAGTTGGTTCCCAATTAGACTCTGGGCTTACCACATGGGGCTCTATTCAAACAGTTAACAATCAGCGGGTCCCAAGAGACATCTTACAACAAATTATCAATTCCACCTGCTACATCTCATCAACCTGCACAAATATACATGAGCTTAATGAATGGTTAGTTGGAGAGGGTGTAACCTGCTCCAACCATATCCTCTATGTATAAATATACCTTTCAAGAATGAACAAGGCTACTGGGTAGCGAAGTCAATTTTTTCCAAGCATATTGGGCTTCCTTATCTGCATATCAGAGGGGACTCTTCGGCAATCATTAACTGGTTTAATCGAAAGGCTGCCTTGGAGACTCTAGATTTGGCAGGCTGGTTTCATGAGATTATGAACTTCATATCTTACTTTATCCATCTCAAAACAACTCATGTATTCAGAGAATTCAATGTCCAGGCGGACAGCCTTTCTAAGGAAGCACTCCATTTACCATCTAGGATCTTATATCACTTGAAATTTATTGAGGGAGTATGCCTTTGGCATGGCTCAGTTCAACTCTTTTGAGTATGAATTTTCCCCTATCTTCTTGGGACTATTTTTTGAGCTATCATCATTGATGATTTGGGTGGCGGGGCCCCCATTCTAGAAGTTTTTTATCCCAGCTGAGTGCCTCCTTAGATCAACTGGTCTGTTTGGATTTGAATGTGGATTGCTGAGCTGATTCGAGAGGGAGACTAGAAGATAACATTATAGAGTTGTCTTTTCATTGGGTGGATTAATACTTCTTACTGTTTTGTTGGAGATGTGACCGAGTTTATGACCCAGGCTGTGTCTTGTTCTGTGGCACTAGGCCTCCTTTCTTGCTGAACCTCTCTGGGACTCCTATCTGTGTATTTAAGAGATGCTTGTGTTCATGATATATGCTCTGAACTCTCTGCTTTTAATTGTACTCTTTGCTTATGCACAAAGGTTTCCTTTGATTCAAATGAATAACAAGGAACTACTATTTTTCCCCTAGAAAAAAAAAGAAGTCAAAGTCCCCGCCGTATAACAACATTAAAGTTGCAATGTGTAAGTATTTAGTTTCGTAAAATCTTAATCGATGTAGATGTTGTGCGGTCTACTTTTAGACCACCTACGAAGTCCCACATACCTTGTACTTAACTCCGCTTATACTTCAAAAAACAAAAATGCAAAGATTAAGATTTACCATTAATATTTTAATAATGAACCAAATGTAAAAGTTTTGAAAACTGTATTACAATGTAATACAATATGAAATATGTCTATCAAAGCATCTTATGACAATATTGTCAAGAATTATAGTGAAGCATAAATGCTTTCGATTTTGATTTGATCTTTTTTAAGTAGCAACAAAAATTATAGTGAAGCATAAATGCTTTCGATTTTGATTTGATCTTTTTTAAGAAACCAGCAAATTTTTGAGTGAAGCTTTATCCATAGTCTAGCAGCGAATCTGATTTGTTTTGACGGTTTGAGTCTCGAAGCAAATCCGATTTGTTTGATCATTTGTCCAAGCTCGTGTTTATTTATTGACTTAATAAATTGGGATACACAACGCCCTCTCTACATATAACATAATGTAGATATTTTATAATTTTGTATTGGGTATATTTGAAGGTGTACATATATAAAAATAATGAAAAAAATAAAAGACATCACCAGCAACAACAAAACTGCGAACTGACCCTTTTAGCTCTCAAGGCTTCAGTTATTTGATAGCGAGCTTTTTTTTTCTTCTGGAGATTTTTGTCAGCCTGATCAGTTTTTAGCTTTAACGGTAGATCTTCATAAGATCTAAACTTAACATAATAAAACGTGTGAATTTTCTTTGGAGTAGGTCACTCATCCTTGACATCCTTAGGGACACCAGTGTCTAAAGCAGTCTCCTGCACAAAAAACCTATAGACGTATTATTGCACCTTTTGAGGGAAAGTGCTAGTTATGTTCATTTCAATTGGTATTAGAGCTTTATTGTCTGATCCAACCTTTGGTCCCTCAAAATTTTCAAAGCTTCTTTGAATCCCATGTATTTATTCAAGTGGTAAAGTTTCAAGTCACAAGGTGCATAACTGAATTACTTTGTGTTTTCTTACCAACATGTTTTTTTCTTTGCAAGTTGTTATTTTGTATATCCCAATAGGATATGGCATAAAAACAAATGTACGTGATTGAATGCAACCCCACCCTCATGTGGTCCATCATGACAATATCCAGTGTGCATTATTAATTTACTTACAAGTCATTCCTTACAAATTTGTTTTTCTCTACAAGTTGGTATTATATATTCCAGTATGATATGACATAAAGGAAAATGTAGGTGAGTGTGGGAAACCCCACCCTCATGACCCACCATGACTATACACATCATGCATTATTGACTTATTTTATGCTTCCTTACAACCATGCTTTTTTCAACAAGTTGATATTACATATTCTAATATAATATGACATCAAGGAAAATGTGGGGTTCTAATATAAAATGGAGGGATATTATTGATTTAGTTTTTCTTTGTTAAGTTGTAACTTTTTCATTTTAGAATGGAATATGATGGTTATACTTAAAAAACAAAAATGCAAAGATTAAGATTTACAATTAATATTTTAATAATGAACCAAATGTAAAAGTTTTGAAAACTGTATTACAATGTAATACACTATGAAATATGTCTATCAAAGCATCTTATGACAATATTGTCAAGAATTATAGTGAAGCATAAATGCTTTCGATTTTGATTTGATCTGTTTTAAGAAGCCAACAAAAATTATAGTGAAGCATAAATGCTTTCGATTTTGATTTGATCTTTTTTAAGAAACCAACAAATTTTTGAGTGAAGCTTTATCCATAAAGGCTTCAGTTATTTGATAGCGAGCTTGTTTTTTCTTTTGGAGATTTTTGTGAGCCTGATCAGTTTTTAGCTTTAACGGTAGATCTTCATAAGATCTAAACTTAACATAATAAAACGTGTGAATTTCCTTTGGAGCAGGCCACTCATCCTTGACATCCTTAGGGACACCATTGTCTAAAGCAGTTTTCTGCACAAAAAACCTATAGACGTATTATTGCACCTTTTGAGGGAAAGTGCTAGTTATGTTCATTTCAATTGGTATTAGAGCTTTATTGTCTAATCCAACCTTTGGTCCCTCAAAATTTTCAAAGCTTCTTTGAATCCCATGTATATATTCAAGTGGTAAAGTTTCAAGTCACAAGGTGCATTACTGAATTACTTTGTGTTTTCTTACCAACATGTTTTTTTCTTTGCAAGTTGTTATTTTGTATATCCCAATAGGATATGGCATAAAAACAAATGTACGTGATTGAATGCAACCCCACCCTCATGTGGTCCATCATGACAATGTCCATTGTGCATTATTAATTTACTTACAAGTGATTCCTTACAAATTTGTTTTTCTCTACAAGTTGGTATTATATATTCCAGTATGATATGAAATAAAGGAAAATGTAGGTGAGTGTGGGCAACCCCACCCTCATGACCCACCATGACTATACACATCATGCATTATTGACTTATTTTATGCTTCCTTACAACCATGCTTTTTTCAACAAGTTGATATTACATATTCTAATATAATATGACATAAAGGAAAATGTGGGGTTCTAATATAAAATGGAGGGATATTATTGATTTAGTTTTTCTTTGTTAAGTTGTAACTTTTTCATTTTAGAATGGAATATGATGGTTATACTTGGGATGTACGTGGTTGTATCTACTATCATTACTACAAATATTTTCAAAAACATAAAATTAATCAAAATGTTTCTAGTAATCCAAAGACTTTAGGTCCATTTAAACATATATAAAAAACATAATTGTTCAACAAACAATTCAATAAGTGCATCACACTATTTAACATGAGTCCCCTTCCCTAATCTAAGAAACAAATTAAACTAGTAATTTCCTTATATGGTGCAAAGGATCGTCATTATAAAGTGATGTGGATTATTGTAAAATTTACATTGAAGAAATGTAACTAAGTGATCCTTTGAGTTGAATTTGAATAAATCAAAAACATGTTATTATAGCAAATTATCTTGTTTTGATAATTAAATGCAGGGTTACACACTTGCATATTGACACACAAAGCATGGTCGAGATTGAAATTAACATTAACACAACTGCATTATGCCTACAACATGTATTATTCATAATTGAAAAGAGCTATGTGCAGCTTAAAATAATTGAATTTAATAATGTTAGATCAGATGATATCAGCGGAACCGCTGAATGGTCTTATCAGGAAGCCTTTCATAATCTCTGCCATAATCTCTGCCCAACTTGCAGCCCAACGGACTTGCTTTTCTTCGCTTGCGTTTGTCCTGTATATCTTCCTGCATTTAACAAGCTGTAAAGGAAACTTCTGCTGTTCACATTCAACCAGCTGTAAAGGTAACTTTGCTGTTGATCGATTATGATAGGAAGGTTAGAAAGTTTCTGTGCATTTGTACATTCAACCATATCCAACCAGCTGTAAAGGTAACTTTGTTGTTAGCTTTATTGATTGATAGGAAATGTTAGAAAGTTCCTGGAAAGACCACGAAGTTGCAAGATAGACATCTCAAGTGAATGGACGAGCTTTTTATAAATAATCTGCAATGATTTCTTTAAATACCAGATACAAATCTCGGGTCAGATTTCTTGTTACTTCCCCAGAAAGATTATAGATTTATTGTTAGTATTGCTTGACGAGTTGAGTGAAGTGAGGATAAAATCAAGTCATTTTGTAGATTTTCAAATATCTCTGTCACTGATTTTCTTGTGGTATCAGAGGCATTGCTATGAGCAAGTCATATAATGGCTTCTAGGTTTATTGGTAAAGGCATCGACATAGCAGTCCACCAGATTCTTCACCATGCTAACATTGCGCTCAGCTGCAGGAAAGAATTGAACTCTTTGAGAGATCTGGTAACCAGCACAAAGCCTATTGCAGCACATATCCATCAATACCGCCTGCAATTGAATAGAGAGAGAGGAACATCCATTGTTGAAAGCCGTAATAATGCTTCACAATGGGTTAAAAAGCGCCAGGGCCTTCTCCAGCAAGCACTGCCAATAGTGCAACAGCGCACAATACCAAGTTTCAATGTCTGTGCTCGTTATCGAATGAGCAGAAATATCAGTAATTTGATTTCAGAGATCGAGAAGCATCTGAAATTGGTTTCTTTACTCCAACTTGAGCAGCAGAGCCAGATGCACATAGAAATGAGGAGAGAAAGTGGCCAAGTTTCAAGCAGTACTTCTGCATCCACCTCTAGAGCTCTTGCGCCAACCCGGAGTTTTTTCATTGAGGAATCCGTTATAATTGGACAAGAGCAAGACTTTCAAAGAGTCGAGAAGTTGGTGATCGATGATGCAGAGGTGAACTCTCTTTTGGGCATTGGCGTTGTTGGCAAGGGCGGATCAGGAAAAACTCTACTTCTCAAGACCGTCTTCAACAGCCAAAAGGTGAAGACTCTCTTGCATGATGGCCTTTTGCTTTGGTTGACTGTTTCACAGTCACCCTCTTTTTCAAGTCTTAGAATTGATCTCTGTCAACAAATAGCTGTGCAAAAAAATGAACACCATGATCAAAGTATGAACGAAGAGGATAGAAAAAGATGGTTGAGTCAGAGAATGCGGGCCAAGAGGTTTGCCCTCTTCCTAGATGATGTCTGGGGAGAGGGCGGGAAATTGCTAGAGGAACTGGGTCTCAGCAGACGCACCGAGCACTCGAACTCCAAAATTATTGTAAGTTCGAGGAATCGCAGAGCACTGGTTGAGATGGGAATTGCAGATGCATCTATAATGGCAGTGGGGGATTTGAGCAAAGATGAGAGTTAGGAATTATTTACTCATCATGCGTTTCCATATAACCATGGAAATCCGCTTGCAAACATTGACAAGACAAGGGCAAAGCTTGTGTGTGACAAGTGTGGGGGGCTTCCCCTTGCAATCAAAGTGACTGGGAGAACGATGGCCCGCATTACTAATGCACAAGAGTGGGAATTCGCGATACTGAGATTGCTAGGCGCCGACGGCGAAGATCATCAGGCTCTCCATGATCGCTTACGGTGGAGCTACGACGCACTGGGAAACCATGATGTCAATCTCCAATTGTGCTTTCTGTACTTAGCTGCCTTCCGAGAAGACCAAATTATTGATGTCGAGTCCATTTTTATTCCACTCTGGGTAGGAGAAGGGCTTCTTGAAAGGAATGAGCGTGGCCACGACCCATTTGAGATGGGAAGAATATATGCTAAAGTTTTAGCTGATCGTTGTTTGATTGAGGAAGTTCTCAAAGACGTTGATGGCCGCATGGTCAGCTTGATTGAGGCAGTTCTCAAAGATGTTGATGGCCGCGTGGTGAGCTGTAGGATGCACGATGTGTTGGAAAAATGTAATTACTCGCAGATCTGTACTTGACTTCCAGCGGACTCAGTTAGAGTCTGTACCAGTCAAAGATCTTGTCTGTCACTATGACAAGAGGGAAGAGTCTACGAGTAGGCAATGAAAACCAGTGGAATTTATTTCTGAAGCTAAGTTGTTAGGTAGATAGTTATCACAATCTTTAATGGTGAGTCACTTGCCCATGTAGTAGCAATCTTCAGGTTGCCTATAAATAGAAGAAGCAAATTGTAAATCTTTTTACAGATACAGACACACAGAGACATTAGACACAAGAGGAACTCAGGGTGAGAAAGAGAAGTCGAAGCTCAAGCTTCTGTGCATGTGATTTAGTTGAAGAGATGAAGCTCTGTAGACCGACAAGATAATTAAATATATGAAATAGTTTATGGTTGAATGCATGATTATTTGGCTGTACATATTTCCAGATTTACTTCTGTAAATGTCTTTTACAATTACTCTTAAGTGAAATATCAAAGAATCCATAAATTTCTCACCGCCTGAAAGTTCCAGGTTTTAGGGCACATTGGTCAACTCAAGTCTTGCTACATATTTGGGCATATGTTTTATAAGATCTTTGGATTTGTTAATGTGTCCATTTTTCCTCTATCTTACTCACAGGTGAAAAGCATTTGCAATTTCTTAAGTCTTTAGACTAAGAAACATACTGTGTAGATTTCGACCAAAGTGAGCTGACTTGAGTGGCCGGTTGAGTCAGCCGACTGAAGTAAGCCGACCTGGTCGAAGACAACAAGTCAACCAACTTGGTAGAAGCAGCCAATTTGGTCAAAGAGAAGAATTCAGCCGACTTGGTCGAAGTGACAAGTGGTCGAGGTAAAAACCGGTCGGTAGAACCGACAAGTAAGTCGAAGTAAATTTAGTCTAAATTTAGTCGAGTGTAAGACCGACTAAAATTTATAAAATTGTCTAGTCGGGAAATAGACAAGTTTCACCGACAAGTGAAAAAAAAAAGTGGTCGACCTAAAAAGTGAAAATTAAAATTTAACATTGACTGAGCCCCAAACTCAAGTTTAGTCGGCTTGGTTTTGGCTATCTGATATCAGAGCAAGGTTCATATCAGAGCAAGATTTATATCAGCCCAAGATTTAGGAAATAAATCTTGTCTTAAAAGGTGGAAATTAATTTTCTAAGGAAAGTTAATTAAAAATTAAAATAGCTTCCACTTCTGGTTCATTGCAAACTCCAATTTTTACAGGAAAGAATTATGAATATTGGTCTTTAACAATGAAGGCTTTATTTAGAGGTCAAGATGTCTGGGAGATAGTTCAGTATGGTTATGCAGAACCAACCGACATGACATCATATAAAAATCTCACACAAGCTGAGAAAGATGTCTTGAGAGAACAGAGGAAGAAAGATGGAAAAGCTCTGTTTTTCATACATCAAGCTATGCATGAGAGCATACTCCCAAGAATAGCAGCAAAGACTAATGCTAAGGAAGCATGGGATACACTGGAGACAGCCTATCAAGGTTTGGATAAGGTAAAGACATCCAAGCTGCAGATTCTAAGAAGAGATTTTGAATCTTTGTCCATGAAAGATTCAGAGAATGTAGACACATTCTACACCAGAGTTGTTGGGTTGATAAACCAATTGAAATCTCATGGAGAACCCATAGCAGACCAAAGGGTTGTTGAAAAAATTCTCAGAAGTCTTCCCCCAAGATTTGAAAACTTGGTTGTGACCTTAGAGGAACACACAAACATGTTGACATTTACCATTGATGAGCTGCAAGCTTCACTCATCAATCATGAGCATAGACTCAGTAGATCACATACATCATTAGAAGGTGCATTTGCAGCATAGTCATCCATAAGTCGTGGTAGAGGCAGGGGGAGAAACAACTTCAGAGGCAAAGGAAGAAGTTCTTCAAGAGGAGGATGAGGAAGAAGTCCTGCAAATGTCGGTGGCAGAGGAGATAACCAGAACCCAAGTCATCCAAGTGGCCAGAGGTTTGATAAATAAAAAATTCAATGTCATTACTGTAAGAAGTTTGGTCATTATGCATATGAATGCAGGAATAAACAATATGACCAAGGAAGGCAAATCCCAAGTCAGTCAACCAGCACCGGCACTTCAACAGGTGCAATGTTAATGGCGTCGACATCTCCACTTGAATGCAATGTTGTTCAAGAAAGTCCACATGACATATGGTACTTAGATTCAGGATGTAGCAACCACATGACTGGTAATTTAAATCTGTTTTCCAATCTAGACACTTCAGTTAAAACTGATGTTACACTTAGAAACAATGTCCAAGTTACTGTCTTAGGAAAATGCACTGTTGATATTCTAACCAAACAGGGGAGAGTAAGTATAACCCTGATATCTATCATGTCGAAGGTCTTAAACATAATTTGTTAAGCAGGGACAGTTGTTACAAAAATGGTACAGAGTCTACATGGAAGATGAACACTGTGTGATCAAAGACAAGCATCCAAGCGACCAGCTGATAGAAAAAGTGCCAATGACAAGCAACCGCTTGTTTCCATTGAGAATAGTTCCCGACATAAAAGAGAAGACAAAGACAGGAGCTGCATTCAAGGCAGAAAGTGAAGAAACAGTCGAGCTCCTTGACAAGAGAGAAAATTGCAACGCTAATCTGCAAGCTACAATTTAGACAGAAGTTCAGGATGAATCCTGGTTGTGGCATTTCAGATTTGGACATCTGAAATTTGGCGGGCTGAAGCTACTACACACAAAGAATATGGTGAAGGGATTACCATTGATCAATAGATCAAAGAGGGTTTGTGAAGGCTACATTTTTGGCAAGCAGCACAGAGAGACTTTTCCAGTTAGAAATTCCTATAGAGCATGCACACCACTTGAAATTGTGCACTCTGACATCTGTGGTCCAATGCAGACATCATCCATTGGTGGTTGCAACTATTTTCTAACTTTTATAGATGATTATGGAAAGAAAAACATGGGTATATTTTTTGAAACATAAATCTGACGCATTTAGTTATTTTAAGCAGTTCAAGGCACTCCTGGAGAACCAGAGTGGTCACCACATCAAGATTTTAAGGACCGACAAAGAACGTGAATATGTTTCGAATGAATTTCTGAATTTTTGCAAGACCCATGGCATATAGAAACAATTCACTGCACGGTATACACCTCAGCAGAACGGTATAGCCGAAAGAAAGAACAGAACCATCATGGAGATGGCACGCAGCATGTTGGCAGCCAAGCATTTGCCAAATGAGTATTGGGGTGAAGCAGTCGCAACTGCCGTATACATTATGAACTGATATCCGACAAAGAGTGTGAAGAACAAAGTTCCCCAAGAAGCATGTATGGGTATGAATCATAGTGTTTCACATTTAAAAGTTTTTGGTTGTGTTGCATATGCTCATGTTCCAAATGAGCTGAGAAAGAAGCTATACAAGAAGGGACAAAAATGTATTTTTGTCAGCTATTCAGAAGACTCAAAAGCATACAAGCTGTATGATCCCGTCACAAGGAAAGTGATAATCAGTCAGGATGTTCAATTCGTCGAGAATGAATCATGGGATGGAACCGTCAACATAAATGTCAAGATTGTGTCGAACGTCGACAATGATGATATGGAAGAGGAAGTGGTTCAAATACCACATGTAAGTCAACCGGTTGGAGCACCGTCGACTTCCATGACACCAAGACATGGTTCAACACAAGGAACATCGACACAAGTAGTAGCTCAAGCTACACCGACAAGTACACCAAGAGGACATCAGACTCCATCAAGCATTTCGTCGAGGTTGACATCGACAGAACTAGTGAAGACAAGAAGTTTCCGAGAGATATATGAAGCTGGTACACCTAATTCATTCTCTCTCTTTGCATTATTTGCACCTATATATGATCCATTAACATTTGAAGAAGCTGTTGAAGAAGAAGTATGGGCACAAACCATGGATGAAGAAATAGAATGCATTGAGAAAAACCAGACATGGGAACTGGTTGATGTACCAAAAGACAAAAATGTAATCAGTGTCAAATGGATTTATAAGACAAAGCAAGATGTAGATGGGAATGTGCAAAAGCACAAGGAAAGAATTGTAGCAAGAGGGTTCACACAGCAACTCCGCATCGAATTCAATTAAATGTTTACACCTGTTGCATGCATGGATACAGTCAGAACAGTGTTGGCAATGGCTGCACAAAACAAATGGCATGTTCATCAAATGGATGTCAAGTCGACATTCTTAAATGGCTATCTAGAAGAGGAAGTATATGTGGAACAACCACAAGGGTATGGAGTTCCAGGTCAAGAGCACAAAGTGTACAGGCTGAAAAATGAATTGTATGGTTTGAAGCAAGCTCCTAGAGCTTGGTACAATCGGATTGATTCCTATCTCATTGAAAATGGATTTCACAGAAGTGAAAGTGAACTGACTTTGTACACCAAAGTCGATGAGAAAGATAAGATACTAATTGTCTGCCCGTATGTAGATGATTTAATATTTACTGGTGATTTTGGCATAGGAGATTTTAAAGTAGTCATGGAAAGTGAATTTGAAATGACTGATCTGGGGCTTATGAAGTTTTTTCTGGGCATTGAAGTTCAACAATCTGAAAGTGGTATCTTTATATCACAGTCTAAGTATGCAAGTGAAGTTTTAAAAAGGTTTAACATGTCTAACTGCAAGACAGCCCCAACACCAGTGATAACAGGTTTAAAATTGAGCAAGGATGATGAAAGATCCACTGTAGATCCTACGTTGTTCAAAAGGCTTGTTGGCAGCCTTATGTATTTGACAGCAACAAGACCAGACATTATGTATGGAGTAAGTCTGATCTCAAGGTTCATGGAGTCACCAAAAGACTCACATTAGCAAGCAGGTAAAAGAATTCTGAGATATGTAAGTGACACAAAAGACCTTGGTATTATGTATTCAACCTTAAAAAATTTTAAACTCATTGGTTACACTGATAGTGACAATGGAGGAAACATAGATGATAGGAATATCACATTTGGGTACACATTTCATTTTGGTGCAGGTGTTGTTTCATGGGATTCAAAGAAACAACCCATAGTAACTCTATCTTCACCTGAAGCAGAGTATGTTGCAGCGACAAGTGCTGCATGTCAAGCTGTCTGGATCAGGGGAGTCTTAAAAGAATTGTCACAGAACCATCAAGAACCGACGACAGTATTCTGCGACAACAATTCAGCCATAGCATTATCAAAGAATCATGTGTTTCACAAAAGAACCAAGCACATCGACACAAGGTTTCATTTTATAAGAGAGTTGGTGAACGACAAGGAAATTTGTTTGGAATTTTGTAGGTCTGAAGACCAACTTGCCGACATCTTCACAAAGCCATTGGAAAAGGACACATTCCAGTATCTGCGTAGTTATCTTGAAATGACAAGTTCTCCACAGTGAACTGTGTCATAAACAGAGCATGTCTAATCTCTGAAACATTTTGTAAATTTTTGTTTTAAAAACCCCATCTGCTTATAATTAACGGGGAGTGTTGGAATAATGTAATTACTCGCAGATCTGTACTTGACTTCCAACCATCTCAGTCAAAGTCTGTACCATTCAAAGATCTTGTTTGTCAGTCTGACAAGAGGGAAGAGTCCACGAGTAGGAAATGTAAACCAGTCGAATTTATTTCTGAAGCTAAGTTGCTAGGTAGATAGTTATTACAGTCTTTAATGGTGAGTCAATCGGCCCATGTAGTAGCAATCTTCAGGTTGCCTATAAATAGAAGAAGCAAATTGTAAATCTTTTTATAGATACAGACACATAGACATTAGACAGCAGAGGAACTAAGGGTGAGAAAGAGAAGTCGAAGCTCAAGCTTCTGTACATGTGATTTAGTCGAAGAGCTGAAGCTCTGTAGACCGACAAGTTTGTAATACTTTGTTATTTCAGCATAGTTAAATATATGAAATACTTTATGGTTGAATGCATGATTATTTGGCTGCACATATTTCTAGATTTACTTCTGTAAATGTCTTTTACAATTACTCTTAAGTGAAAGATCAAAGAACCCATAAATTTCTCACCGCGTGAAAGTTCCAAGTTTTACGACACATTGATCGACTCAAGTCTTCCTACATATTTGGGCATATGTTTTATAAGATCTTTGGATTTGTTAATGTGTCCATTTTTACTCTATCTTACTCACAGGTGAAAAGCATTTCCAATTTCTTAAGTCTTTAGACTAAGAAACATACTCTGTAGATTTCGACCAAAGTGAGCCGACTGAAGTGAGCCGACTTGGTCGAAGACAAGAAGTCAACCGACTTGGTCAAAGCAGTTGACTTGGTCGAAGAGAAGAAGTCAGCTGACTTGGTCGAAGTGACAAGTGGTCAAGATAAAAACCAGTCGGTAGAACTGACAAGTAAGTCAATGTAAATTTAGTCGAGTGTAAGACCGACTAAAATTTATAAACTTGTCTAGTCGGGAGATAGACAAGTTTCACTGACAAGTGAAAAAGAAAAAGTGGTTGGTGTGAAAAGTGAAAATTAAAATTTAACATCGACTCAGCCCTAAACTCAAGTTTAGTCGGCTTGGTTTTGGCTATCACGATGTGCTTCGTGGTTTAGCAATTGAAATTGCTGAGCAAGAAGAAAACTTCTACTGCCGCTCAGGTAAAGGCTTGACAACATTTGTTGAAAATGACTTTTCAGGATGCACTAGGCTTTTCTTGAAGGACAACGAATTGAATTCGTTTCCCAAGTCACTTACAGCTTCATAGATCTGCTCATTGTTCATGGGTGGAAACAATATTACAGAAATTCCAAGAAAGGTGATAGGGAGTATGAGCTCTCTGAAGGTTTCGGATTTGGTTGGAACGTCGGTCAAGTCATTTCCAAAGAGTGTAGGGTGTTTGAAACAGCTAGTATGCTTGATATTACTAAGCGTGCCCATCAAAAGGTTTCCAGCAGCTGTTACAAATATTTCTAGTCTCCAAATCCTTGACCTTTGTAGCTCTGGAATCACAGAATTCCCGTGTGGCATTGATAGGCTAAGATCCCTGAGGTATCTGGACATTTCCCATTGTGATGATTTGCAATGCCTTCCTCGTAGTATCTCACGCCTTACTTCTCTGCAGTACTTGGACACATGGAAATCCAGTAAAGTGTGGACAAAACATGACAAAAAGAAAGGTGCTTCAATTAATGATTTGGGATCTCTAACACAACTGAAAAAGTTATGCTTCTACAACGGGACAGAAACAATTAGGGAGGGGACACTGGGAAGTATGCTTCAATTGGAGACACTCCAGTTGGAAGATAAAATGATGAGAAGTTTACCGAGTGACATGGTCAACATTTCAAAGTTAGAAAGACTTGGGTTAAATGGTTCACGAATGGTTAAAATGCACAACAGGTTTTGTGAATTTCACAATTTGATTCATCTTAAATTATAAGGTTGTGATATTTTAGAAGAACTTCCAAAGTTGCATGAACTTAAGAGTTTAAAGCAATTAGATATTTGTGAGTGTTCTAAGTTAAAGAAGCTTCCAGAAGAATTTGGTGAAAAGGGGGCATTACCTTTGTTGGAGATATTTTCATTCGTTAAGTTAGATGAATTAGAAGAGTTGCCAATAATAATATCATAGGAGGGTGTAATGCTTTCACTCAAAATATTCACCCTCCTAAAATGTGAAGCATTGAAAAGCTTGCCAAAAAATTATTTGTATCTCAAAACACTCAAAAAAATAAGAGTGTATGGTTGTTCCATGGTATTAGAAAATCTAGAAAAGATGAAGATAGTAGACACAAAAGTAGAAGTGGTAACAATGTCTCTCATAGATACAAATGAAATTATAAAAAGGCATAGTCAAATATTTCACACTAAGGAAGGTTGGCTCTATAGTGAAGTTTGGTACAATGAGCTTTACCTTTTCTTGGGAAATCTTGCTAGAAGATTATAAATTTTTATGATTAATGTCTTTTTACGATCAATATGTATGATTGTTCTATGTTAATGAAATTGGAAAAGAATTTGGTGATAAGGGGGTGTTTCTTTTTGTGTGGAGATATTTTCATTAGTTGAATTAGATGAACTATAAGAGGTGCCAACAATTAATGAAATGTGAAGTATTACAGATGTAGCTTGCTAATTATTTTCATCCCAAAACATTCCAGAAAATAAAAGTGTATGGTTTTTCTATAATAAAGACAAAAGTAGAAGTGGTCATAATGTCTATGCCCAATAAATTATAGATAAGCAATAACAAATGTTGAATACTTATAAAGACAAGAGCCACATAGTGGCAATGTCCCTGACCTAGCTATTAGTTGTTGCTACAAGAGGTAAGATGTAGAAAAGTGAATGTCCATAGATATGCATGCCAAATAATTAAGATACATAACACATAAAAAAATGTAGATAAT
>LPNX010671322.1:5021-78096 GCA_001517045.1 Pseudotsuga menziesii
ATAATATATTAAATTTAACATAAATATATATATATATATATATTTATTGAGAATTCGCATAAAATCAAGACAATAAATACATTTAAAAAAATTGATAATAAATCTTATTAAAATTTCCAACCCACTTATCAAAATAATATTTTTATTTTTATTTTTTATAATGTTACATATAACTTTCATTAACTTTATAAATGGATACCCAAAATCTTTTCACCCTTAACATTCACAATACCTTTTAACACTCATTTTCACTTAACATTGCAAACATTTAAATTGATTTTTCAAGAGAAGCTATCGTTACATTCCCTTTTTTAAGATAGTAATTAATTTGAAAACTATTAATTAATTTTGAGTTNCATTACATTCCATTTTTTAAGATAGTAATTAATTTGAAAACTATTAATTAATTTTGAGTTTTGTATCTTAATAAGGGCATTAATTGTGCTACTCTTAGATATGCTTGTCCAATTCAGGGCAAAAAGAACAAAACAAATGAATTGTTCAATGAATCGAAGGATATTCTATAGCGATGCATATTGACCAAATATTCAATTGTGTGAATTCGTTTCTTTCTTTAATTTTTAATTCCCTTCGGGCCCTAGGGCAAGGTGAGGCATGGCATGGTTGTAAATGCAACATTTTGCTTCTTAAAGCCAAACGTCTTATTCACAATTATTTGAGGGTAAAAAATGAAATTTGGCTATGGACAATTTGCTCTTCCTTTAATACAACTAGTCATCAAATCATCTACATAATAATTACGCCGTAAGGCGTTCAACAAGTGGGAGTCGACTCCGCGAATTAATGCTTTTTTTTTCCAGCTGTAGGATGCTTTCGTCCGACGATTGGGGTCATCTGGCTCCTTCATTGCTTAATCTAGTCCTGATTGATGTTCATCTCTTCATCTGCTACCTTCTGACTGAAAAACGACTATATCTATTGTCCTTCATCTAGCGAGGCGAGGCTTCTGTCAACGTAAATTGCTTTTGATTGATACGACGACAGCAGTCCATCTATATCAACTCCAGATAAAGGCGAAATCGGCTTCCCATGTATTCATTATCAGTGATTCACCTTCAATAAGCATGCTTTTATTATAAATCAGCCATCTGAAACTAGAAGAAACACCCCCAAAATAAAACTTTACACTACCTTGTATATCCAAACTCGACGAAACAAATTCAACAAACATGAGAATCTGAATAAATAATATCATGAAACTATAAATACACATAAGGAGTGCAGCAAACCCCTACAACAGCTATGCAATAGAAAATTCTAGTAACAAAATATCTGGGGACTATACCAGGAATATTAAACTATGAAGAATATGCCTAGAAACTTGCAGGTAAGGTAGAGGAAACGCTTACAAGATTGAGAATAGAGGAAATAGACTTCTGACAGCAAAATATGACTCACTTATGTGGCATTACCTTAGCGTATGCGCCAATCACAAAATAGCAATAAAATGCTTGCTTTGTAACTAAAATAATAGAACAACACAATAGCATACATTGGCTCTTACACGAGGATCAACTCTGGCAATGTTCCATGTTTCAACACCAGTTTTCCTTCATTGATCAAAAGAATGCACCAAATGCACCCTCTACTGTTATATATATTCTGAAGAATGTACAAAAATCAAACCAAATTCTCCTATATTTGCCCATATCATAGCCCGTCCTCTGAACTCTCGTAAAGCCCAGCACTCACGAAAAACTACACGCAGTCATCACATAGTATATTAAAACACCCAAAAATAACGTGCACATGAAATCAAGATATATGATAAAGGAAGAAGCGGATGAAGAATGAACTTAAAAACCAGATGGTGGTGTGATCAAACGCCTGAAGCATAAAAGAGAATTGTTTTATTCATTCAAGATATAAGATGAAGTGAAGAAGCAGATGGAGAAAACACACCATTGACGATGATAAGCAAAGGCGTTATGAATATATATTTATGCCCTCTCTCCACGGATGCAGAGAGCAAGCTGGATATATTTAGGCATTATTGTAACCCTCTTTGCGTGAATGGCGCACAGATTGGTATCTTCGAAGAGGCCAACAAGGTATGCCTCTGCTGCTTCTTGCAGTGCAGCCACTGCTGATGACTGGAATCTCAAGTTTGTCTTGAAGTCTTGATCAATCTCCCTTACGAGCCTATGGAAGGGCAGCTTTCTTATCAGCAGCTCTGTGCTCTTTTGGTATTTTCAGATTTCATGGAGGGCAACAGTTCCGGGCCTGAACCTGTGGGGATTCTTCACTCCACTGGTGGCAAGTGCAGATTTTTTGGCTGCCTTGGTCGCCATCTGCTTCCGTGGGGCCTTACCCCCTATTGAGCTCAACCCCCTAGAGAATAGGCTTAGGCAACAGCTGCTGCTGGTGTTGGTGCCGGTGCCGTTGGTATCAATAATTTGATCTCGATGGGCAAATTTTCGTTTATTTTGTGTTTCCATGGATTTCATTCATTATTTAGTTGTTTAGCTGTTCGAATGTCTGGAATTTGGTGGAATTATGGTAACTTGTGATTGCCTAATAAATATACAAATGCCACGCTATGAATATTCTATCAATGTTGCTTTCGGTATCAATAATTTGATCACAGTGGGAAAATTTTCGTTTATTTTGTGTTTCCACGGATTTCATTCATTATTTAGTTGTTTAGCTGTTCAAATGTCTAGAATTTGGTGGAATTATGGTAGGAGTGAGTTATAATATTACAAATCTTCTCTCTTTTAAGTGTTTTGGTTCCACAGTATATTTGCTCAGATTTTGTCCTAGTTCTCAACTTCTCACTACTTTAGTTTAAATTGTGAAGATGTTTCTTCCATCGAGTCATTATTTTGTGTTATACTCTCACAATTGTGTCGCTTACTGTTGCATGTTACTCAATTATGCTTCATGGAAATGTTAGAAATGCAATTTTACAACTAGATTCCTTGTCTTTATTAGAGGATCTAGTATTCTAGAGCTCATCTGGAAGCAAAATGACACGTGCCCACTGCTTATAGGAAGTTACACTCTCCCCCCAATTAACGATTTCCATTATGTGAACAAGAGGAGCCGTTTGGCTTGATCATTTGTTGTTGCTGTTGCTGGTGGTGGAGTACCGTGGTGATCATGCGGAGAGATGAAGAAGCCGGATCTAGATCGATGATGGTGAAGAGGGAGAGCCCCGAGAGTTGCTGCAGTTGCTAATGGACGTGGAGGTGTCGTTGGACGGTGCTGGCCACTGTAGAAGTGAGCTCGTGGACAAGGAGAGTTAGCTGAGCGTGTGTCAGCCAAAAGGTTGGGGAAGTGAGTCGTTGTCTGCAGAAAGGAGCCCGTTGGATGTGGAGAAGATTTATTTAAAAAATAATTAAATGAAATAAAATATATTACTAAGGTATCTCTATTGCCTTAGGTTGCAAGGGCATCTCACTTTTCTAACAAAAATGATCTAAAATGACATCAATCAAGAAGCAAGAATCTAATAAAAATGGCATCAACGAAGACTATGTGAATTAAATTATTTTTCTTGTACACAATAGATCCATAAATAGATCCATAAATTTATGCAATGTTACTTGATTGTAATATATGAACTACAAAAACTAACATTCCATTTTCATTTGGATGAGAGAAGAATACATGTCGGGCCGATTCTGTGAAGAATATAATGTCTTGCTGTATACGTCCATGTCTCCTTTCTTAGCTTGCAACACGACATTCTTTTATTGCACCCCTAGGTACAATTGCTAGTTTATTTGTTCTAAAACACTGATCAGGGATCTTCTCAACAAGTGGGAGACTGCATGGACGACTGGCGATACGGGATCTTCACAACAGGTGGCAGACCGCATGGATGACCAACGATAAGGGATCTTCACAATAGGTGGCAGACCACATGGACGACCGACGATAGCAAGTGGAGTATGCCATGGTAACTACCTTCACCCGTCACTGGTATATATTAATTGAGAGGCCTAGTTAGCGAGCTAATTTTTCCTTGCATTTTCAGGAGAATTTTGAGCTTGGCGATCAATTTCCTTGTAGGGTTGTAGTGTATTCGATAAGGTTTTTGGCTCTACTATGTCTGTTTTCTTCTCGACGTGTTAAATTCCTGAAATTTGTTCCAGCATTACGCCATTTTTGTCTAGGCTATGGAGTGTTTGTTTTTGTAGAATCCTACATCAATCTCAACTCATTTTAAAGTGTTCTTTCCCGATTTGGTCGCTCTTTATATATTTACTCAAGCTTCGGCGAAATTCTCGCCATCCTTTCACTCATTATGTAGTGTCTTGACCACTTTGGAGCTTATTTTACCACTTTAACCATTTTTTTTTACAAATCCGGACAATTGTCCCTTATATATAGCACGAACTTGTTTCTTTATCTGCATGTGTAAACGTCGGGTTCCTTTTCGGTTTCCTTTATACTCTGTCATGTTTTATACAGTTCACGCACCACAATTCGACTTGGGACATATTTTAATGCCTTGAAAAGCCTCTCTTGAGATTTTCATCGAGATGGCCTGGTAATATCTCAGTAGCGGTTTTACAGGGTATTTTAATATGTCCAGGGTCAAATGGTAGTGATTTTGCGGATCAGCAAGAGATCAATTAGGACACTTTAACAAAGTAAGTTTGGAATGTTTTTGTGATAATATGTCGTTATGTGTCATCTCTTCTGCATCATGGTTTTAAGTATCGCCATTATATTTTGAGCTTCCCACAAGAACACACTAGTCAAGGGGTTTGGGGCTCAGGTAGGTTGGTCTTCCTTTTAATAGCTAAACGGCAGTGCTAGGGGTTCCACACTCTGCTTCCTTCTTGCTTGCCTTCTCTTGTGATATTCGCGAAGGTAAAATGCCAAAATGAACTTCTTATGGATTTCATTATCGAAAAGTAACGCAAAAGAGACTGCAGCCTCATGGATTTCATATATCGCAAGAGACTGCATTACTGTTTCTTATGGATTTCATTATTGAATAGTAATATTAAACACAAGTTACTTATTAAACACAGAGAAAACCTAGTTCATTATCGAATAGTAAAGTCATATTTTTTAAAGACCATGGCACACGTCTTCCAGCATAGATATCTCATACAAGTAAAGGAATAAGAAAATAAATCCACTGTTGCTAATACATATTTCTCATATCAAGTTCAGAACTACATTTTATGTAAATACAGTTTCAAAAACTCATTCCAAAATGAACAAACACTTGATGCAATTTGCACCTTTCCATAATTCCATGAACAAGGACTAGCAGATGTTAGAAAAAATTCTGATTCTGAAAAATGCGGAATAAAACTTTGAAACAGAATCGAAATGGGAATACCGAATAGATCATACCTCTAGCCATTGATGCTACTTGACTTGTTGTAGAAGATTTCCCTGTTCCACACAAGTTTAGCTTCCTGTACGGTACTTCCAAGCTCTGGTTACTCTTTCTTGATGGTGTAAGACTGAAGGGGATCGAGTTAGTGAGCTTGGGGACCAAACGGGGGTTTATTAGCCAAGCTTCCATCAAGCTTCTGTTGGCTATGTGTCAATTGTTCCACAAATCTAGGTAGAGAACCCTAGATGGAGTAATGGACCACTCCAAAAGCTCCCAGCAAGAAAACAGTCTCCAAACTAGAAATCAGTTCGAGTGTGGTTGATAACCGAATGAACCGGCGGTAGTTTTGAGGAGCCATGGAATGCGGGATGCAGATGCAGGAGCTTACATTCTCCCACTTGGTCCATACTTCCAAATTTAATGTCTCATCTTAAAACATATTGACAATCTATATTAAGTAATAGATACAAGAATCATGGCGATAAGTCCTCTTATGACAAGTATTACCTTCCATGTATTACTATGTATTTATTGCTATTTTAATTTATGTGGCAACAATTTCTTAATGAATAAACCTTATGTTTATTCTTGATCCTTATAGATGAATTTTCTCAAATTAAATTAAGGTGCACATAAGTATGAGAAAAAACATCACAGTAATTAAGAATTTCATTAAAAATAACACTGTCAATACAATGAGAAACTACATAATGGAACCAAGTCCCATATTCATTACATGATCCTTGAATTTAAATGGTGGCATGCCCTTAGTCAAAGGATCAGCGATCATCAACTCAGTGTTGACGTGCTCAATGACCACTCTCTTTTCTTTAACACGTTCCCTTATGGCTAAATACTTAATGTCGATGTGTTTATTTCAACTCCCACTTTTGTTGTTTTTAGCCATAAAAACAACAGCTGAATTGTCGCAATACATTCTCAATGGCTTAGAGATAGAATACATAATTCTAAGCCCATAAATGAAACTCTTAAGCCATACACCATGTAAAGTAGCCTCAAAACAGGAGATGAACTTGGCTTCCATAGTGGAAGTGGCAATCAAGGTCTGCTTGGCACTCCTCCATGATACAGCTCCACCGACCATCATAAAAATGTATCCTGATGTTGATTTGCGTGAATCAACACATCCAGCAAAGTCAGAATCTGAGTAGCCAATTACTTCCAAACTGTCCGTCCGTCTATACATAAGCATGTAGTCTTTAGTTCCTTGAAGATACCTCATTACTTTCTTTGCAGCTCTCTAGTGGTATATACCTGGTTTACTCTAATACAGTCCCAACACTCCCACAACAAATGCAAGGTCAGGTCTTGTGTAGACCTAAGCATACATTAGGCTTCCAACAGCAGAATCATATGGAATTTTCTTCATTTGTTCCCTTTCAAGGTCGTTCTTCAGGCATTGGTTCAAATTGAACCTATCACCCTTCACAATGGGAGCTATACTTGGTGAACAATCCTTCATCCGAAATCTCTCTAAAATTTTATTAATATAGGTTTCCTGAGACAGACCCAAGAGGCCTCGAAATCTGTCTCTATGGATCTTAATGCCAATGACATAAGATGCCTCACCCATATCCTTCATATCGAAATTTTTAGAGATGAATTGTTTCACTTTATGCAGCATACCCTTATCATTGGTTGCTAGAAAAATGTCATCCACATATAAAACAAGAAAACAAATTTTACTCCCACTAACTTTCAGGTATATACATTGATCCATAATGTTTTCTTCAAAACCAAAAGAAGAAATTACATTATGGAATTTCAAATACCATTGGCGGGATACTTGTTTTAAACCGTATAAGGATTTCTTGAGCTTGCAAACCAATTGCTCACCATCACTAGAGGGGAATCCTTTAGGTTGTTTCATGTAAACCTCCTCCTCTAGATCTCCATTTAGAAAAGCCGTTTTCACATCCATTTGATGCAACTCCAAGTCGAAATGGGCTACTAATGCCATAATAATGCGCAAGGAATCTTTCTTAGATACATGAGAGAAAGTCTCTGTGTAGTCGATTCCTTCTTTCTGAGTGAATCCTTTAGCAACAAGTCTAGCCTTGTATCTCTCAATGTTGCCCAATGATTCTTTCTTTGTCTTAAAGACCCATTTACATACAATGGCTTTTGGACCATTAGGCAACTCAACAAGATCCCAGACTTCGTTACTCTTTATAGAATTCATCTCTTCCTTCATGGCATCGTACAATAATTCTGATTCTTTGCAATTCATGGCTTGTGAAAAGGACTCGAGATCATTTTCGGCTCCAATGTTAAAGTCAAATTCTTGTAGATACACAACATAATCATCAGGAATTGCTGATCTCCTTGGTCTAGTAGATCTTCTTAATGTTGTATCACTATCTTCTTGAGAAGTATGTCGTTCAAATCGTTGTTCAAAAGTTCTTGGAAACTCTTGAACTACCTGATCTACTAGAATGCCATCAGCAGCTTGTGGAAATTCAACAATTGGTTGTTCAACACCAGTTTGTACTTGAGGGGTGCTGTGAACAATAACCAATCTATCACTTGAGGTGGAAGGTTGAGATTCTGAATGATCCTTCTCGGAAACTATGTTCCTGGTTAGATCGCTCCCACTGATCAAGTCATTTTCAAGAAATTTTGCATTTCTTGATTCCACAATCCTAGTGCCGTGAGATGGACAATAAAATCTGTAACCTTTAGACCTTTCAGCATATCCAATGAAATACCCACTAATGGTCCTTGGGTCCAACTTATTTTCTTATGGATTATATATTCTCACTTCAGACGGGCATCCCCAAATGCGCATATGTTGCAAAATCGGTTTCCAACCTTTCCATAATTCAAATGGCGTTTTAGGAACGACCTTGGTTGGAACTCGGTTTAATATATACACTGCCGTCTTAAGTGCTTCAGTCCACAAGGATTTAGGAAGATTGGAGCTGCTAAGCATACTTCGCACCATGTCCAATAAAGTTTGGTTTCTTCTTTCTGCTACACCATTCTAGTCGGGTGAATTAGGCATGGTGTATTGGGCAACAATCCCATGCTTTTGAAGAAATTTTGTGAATGGCCCAGGTGCTTGTCCATCTTCTGTGTATCTACCATAATATTCTCCACCTCTATCTAATCTCACGATCTTAATTTGCTTGCCGCATTGTTTCTCTACTTCAGCCTTAAATATCTTAAAGGCATCTAATGCTTCGTTCTTTTTATGAAGCATGTAGAGATACATATATCGTGAGTAATCATCTATAAAAGAGATGAAGTATCTTTGACCATGTGAGTCCATCTCTGGACTACATATATCAGTATGTATGATCTCTAATATGTCCGAACTCCTATTGGCACCTTTCTTTGACTTGTTGGTCTGCTTTCCTTTTATGCAATCCACACAAGTCTCAAAATCAGTGAAATCCAGAGTATTAAGTACTCCTTCATTTACCAATCTTTTAATTCTTTCTATGGAGATATGACCTAACCTCTGGTGCCATAAATTAGAGGAATCTTCATTAATAACACATCTTTTAGTGCCAGTGTGAACATGCATTGAATCATAAGTGACATTGTTTTGTAAATTAATGCGGTAAAGACCATCAGACAAAATACCATTCCCAACATAATCAGATTTATAAAATAAACTGACGGATGTTTCTGAAAAGTTAAAGGAATATCCAAAAGGTACAAGTCTTGAAACTGAAATCAAGTTTCTAGAAAAGCTTGGAACATAAAAGATCTTTTCTAATTCTAAAACAAAGCCACTACTTAAAGTTAAATAACATGTTCCTATAGCTTCCACATGCGAGCCCATCTTGTTTCCTGATAAGATGCTTTGCTCACTTCCCACTGGCTTCCTTAGGTTTTGCAAACCCTGCAAGGAATTCAAAATGTGAATTGTTGATCCAGAATCAATCCACCAAGTGTTAATATTGACGTTGGCCATATTAGATTCATAACAAACAAACGAGATTGCATTACCTTTGTCCGCAAGCCATTTCTGAAATTTTGCGCATTCCTTCTTCATGTGTCCCTTCTTTTTACATAAGAAACACTTGGAATCCTTCTTAATTTAGCTTGGGGAGGTACTTTACCTTTCCCTTTCTTATTGGCTTGGGATTTGCCCTTCCTATGCGTTGCCAGCATTGCACTTTCTCCCAGTTCCATCACCAGTCTTTCTTCCTCTTGAACACACATGGTCATGAGTTCATTTATTGACCATTTATCCTTATGTGTGTTGTATGAGATTTTGAAAGGTCCATATTGGTGCGGAAGGGTGTTTAGGATGTAGTGTACTAGGAAAGACTCTGATATTTCAACCTCGAGTTTCTTCAATTGAGCCACAGTGTCCCTCATTTGCATGATGTGCTCGTGCACACCTTTCACATTGGTGAGCCTTAGGGATGAGAACTTCATGATTAGGGTGTTTTCTAGTGCCTTGTCTGAAGTGACGAATTAATCATCAATGGCTTTTAGCAAATCTCGAACCCTTTCATGCTGATCAACTGAACCACGAATGCCAGCTGAAATTTTAGTCTTAATGAACATCATGCTTAAACGATTAGATCGCTCCCATCGCTCATAAAGCGTGATGTCTATTGTAGTGCTCGTATTGGTGAGTGCTGGTGGTTCATCTTTCCTAATAGCATAATCTATGTCCATCCATCCCAAATGAAGGAGAATTCTCTCCTTCCAGACCTTATAGTTATCTCCCTTAAGTTCAGGGATATCACAACGAATTTCAGAGAAATTTGCAAGTTGTACAACTGCATAAAAATAAAGATCACATGCTTACGTTAAAATTGAGACCAAATAAAATTTCATGTTTTACCAATGTAAATTCATGCTTTAAGATTGAATCTAATGACATAAAAATTGCCTGTGCGCTAAATTTTTAATTCAAGCAGATTCAAATATTTTTTATGATAAAACTATTAATTCATAATTCTTGTGGGTAAGCTATGAATAATTCAATATTTTATCCTAATTAATTACATAAATATAATAAAAATTCATGTGGGATAAAATTTATTATATTTAGTATAATTAATTACAATTAATGTCTAAACTTTCTTTATGTGATCCTAAACAAAAAAAATAAAAAAAATATAATATTAATTAATTAGAGATGCTTTGGCTATTCTCTAATTAAATATCATATAGATCACTAGACATTATTGATGTTCATTGTAACAAAACAAGCTTCAAATGAACAGATCTGAATGAGGGCAAGCTAAGAAATCTAAACTCCACTGTCAGTTCCAGAATTTAAAACGGCTCAATATATATATGTCTGTCTATAAGCCCATATACTTCAAGAAAGCGTTCACCAAAATGATACTTGATAAAATACAGATCTTAGATTCTGGCAGCTTCAACAATGTACAATGTAGCTTCAACAATAGATAGACAAAAAAACAAAAAAAACTCCATGCAAAATAAGAAATTCTGGAATATAAAATCCATTACTTTCATATAAAATAGATAATCAAAATACCATATTGTTTCTGTCTAAAGCATCTTCCTTCAGCTAATCCATAACATAAATATAGCCATCCGAACTCCAAAATTTATAAAATATTATAACCACCATAAAATTGTACAATTCTTATACGAGCAACACAAGTTATATATGGAAAAACATTAACAAGTAATTCCTGACATCAGTCAATCACACACAACTCATGTAAACTGAGAGAGCATTTTTCATTTGCAAATAGAAAACCAATACAATAAAGAGAGAAACATAACTCTCTAATATTAATAGCATATCCATATAGATGTTATACTGGTTAGAAAAAAATAAAAAATAAAAATATTCTCAAACAAATAAGATGCTATAAACTATAAGTTAATATGCAGAGTGTTATTTCATTGCTCCAAACAATAGCAAGTTAACGCACTCACACAGTCTATAAACCCTTCTCACTGTAATACATCTCTATCACATCGAATCCAGGTAAAAAAAAAAGGTCGCCAGAAGATAACAGAATTCGCACCACTCGGCCTGGCTTCTAGCACAAAGAAGAGTGAAACACAATACATGCCCAAAGCAATGAGGTGCACTTCTCATAAGAGAATGCCTTCACGCCCGACTTCATGCTTAGATAAAAGGTGGATGATCAGGTCAAAGACATCCCGGCCTCCAGCACAAAAAAAAGATAAAACAGTTTCAAAGAAGGTGCAACGATAACTCAAAGCCCTGAACCTGATAACCGTGTGGGCATAGCATATTGAAAACCAGATCAAAACCTGTGTGTCATTTGGCCTTTTAATTCACTAATCCCACAACAGTTTAAATTCAACGTTACAGCCAGAAGATTCACAAGAACGAACTCGTCTACATCTCCAGCCTCATAGATGCAGCATCCTTCAAAACTCTCACCATTGAATCTAGATAGGACAGGAGAGCAGGGCTCTCTCAATCTCAATGTCGCCGCCCGCCACAGAGGAAAGGCACGCATGTGTTTTAGAGGTGATGAGAGGAGAGAGCACACATCAAAACAAAATAAAATATCACGATAGAGGATAAAAAAAAATGGATGCACAGAGTCTAAACCCTAGAGGACGCACTCTAATCATCCTAAGTACACATCCAATGCAAACACACAGAGAAAACCCCACAGTGGCGACTACATACAGAACACCAAGGCAGAGATAACTATGCTCTGATACCAACTGTTAGAAAAATTTTCGATTCTGAAAAATGCGGAATAAAACTCTGAAACAGAATCGAAATGGGAATATTGAATAGATCATACCTCCAACCATTGATGCTACTTGACTTGCTGTAGAAAATTTCCCTGTTCCACACAAGTTTAGCTTCCTATACGGTACTTCCAAGCTCTGCTTACTCTTTCTTGATGGTGTAAGACTGAAGGGGATTGAGTTAGTGAGCTTGGGGACCAAACAAGGGTTTAATAGCCAAGCTTCCATCAAGCTTCTGTTGGCTATGTGTCAACTGTTCCACAAATCTAGGTAGAGAACCTTAGTTGGAGTAATGGACCACTCCAAAAGCTGCCAGCAAGAAAACAGTCTCCAAACTAGAAATCAGTTCGAGTGTGGTTGATAACCGAATGAACCGGCGGTAGTTTTGAGGAGCCGTGGAATGTGGGATGCGGATGCGGGAGCTTATAGCAGATGATCAGGTGCAATGTCCACACTCGCTCTGTTCCTTTCCCCCATTTTAACCTTGCACTGAGTTCCCCTCACTGCTTCAATCTCAACACAAGCTTTTCTCCTCCTGAAATTTAACACTGTGCAAATGCTTTTCAATATTTTCAGCAATTTTCGATTACATAAAACCTAAAATAAATCAGAAAAGCTCACCAAGCTCCTAGTGGAAAAAAATATCATAGGGAGACAAGCATCAATAATGTAAGAACTATTTCACATAACATTCTTTGTGAATTGGAAAATGGACTACAATTATAACCCCATGGGCTAAAAGAAACCACAAGTCACCCCACAAAAATATGGTTGAAAATGAAAAGCCCGTGGCCGAGAAAACCCTAGTTTATTCCACTAAGAGGCACATCTACAACCAAGTAGGGGAGCATCCACCCACACTTTGCATTGTTTATACATGTTGTTTAAAAAAAATATACATAGATGTTAAGATGGTTGATCTGACAGTCATAATAATAAATATATAAACCTTGACGAATTTGATGCCTCATAAAATATCTAGGTTAATATGGAGCAGTGCTAGTAGCGACATTTGCAAAAACTACAAGACAAAAGACAACAAACACACACCACCGCAGCAACTATTTGCAACTGATAAGTTTATCATGCTAGGGAATCTACTAACGGATATAGTAAATCATAGGGCAACATCATTTAAAAAATGTTGCAATGAGATCCTACAGGATAAAGGTGATCAGGAAGGATGCATGTGGTCGATACCACATGGAATGGGCAATGCCATAAGACACATACGGAAATAACAAATGGAATTTAAAATGATTAAGCTGACAACAACCACCCAATGTATTGAAATAAGAACGCTTATCGGGGTAACGAGCTTGAGTTTTTGAAAGACATTAATTTAATTATTAAAAAAGAAATGGTAATAAGTGTAACGAAAAAAAAGAATATAAAAATAAAACCAACCATCTTCTTGAACCCTTTGGATGTTTGATAGATCTCTGTTAAGGACGATCCACTCCTATTTTTAATAAAGCATGTAGCGTTTACTTGAGCACGCAGAGACAGTTAGGTTGAGATGAAAAAAATACCGGTATGCGGAGGCCTACTAAATTTGAAATAAAACTAGGTAGACATTACTTGAATTACTCTACAATATAGCTTAACACACCCAAACCTCACCCTCCACACCTCTGGATAGCCTTTCTTGTAGCTACTACGAAAAACCCCAATGGGAACAATGGTCAAGGCCACGAATGGGTTTTCTTAATAGGACCCCATGCTAAATATTGCTCATGATATGCCATCCCACTTGAATTGAGGCTCGCCTTTCCTGCCAATATGATTTATTGCTCAAATAAAGCTTTGTTCTCTTTCCACCAACTCGTATGATATATATACTGGCCTTATATATAATTGGGTTACTATACTCTCGACTTATTTGGGCCTCCCGCGTAATTAGGATCTAGGGAAATCACCCTGACGCAAAGTTTCTTTAAGTCGGTTTCCTATATTAAAGCTACAAGCCCCTTGTCGCATGGCCTCCCGACCCACACACAACCGAGAAAAACACGCTGAGTGTCACCTCTATGTTCTGCGCAAATAGGGCACAATACTCGTTCTGGACCTCTCCATCTTTGGATTGTGTCTTGGCCCAACGATAGAAGCCTACAATCGAATTACACGCACCATGTATGGTACAATAGGACGGGGAGATGAAGTCAAAATCTCTCCATGTGATGTCGACACCGATGCCAGTCTGGTCTAATTTGTATATCGTCGCCCAAGAAAAGAAAGTTCTTGAATTGGCGGATTAGGGGTATTCTGGTTTTACAGTGAGAGGGTATATAGAGAAAAAAAAGGTTTTTTTCCAAATCAAATAAATGATTACTACAAACAATAATTGAATAAATGCAATATCTGTTTCTTCTTGGGCATTGTTTCATTTTTATCTAGTTAATCATAGTATGGAAAATCCCGTCAAGGGATTGTATTAGGATTGTTGCTTGGTCGTGGCATGGTGTTACATGCATGCTTGTTCTCCTTTAGAAGCAATATCTTCGATATAATGAGTATTTCTCATTTCTCACCTTGGACCCCTCCTTATTGATATCAACGACGTGGAAGTGCTTCTCTACTGCCGAATTCGATAGTCCCGTTCCTTCATCTCAATTCAAGTTGAAAAATCTTGTTTAATCGTCTATAAGCAAGGCATAATGGTCTATTTTATTGACCGTTATTGCATTTTATGATATCGAGGCTCTATAACCCTTTCCTAACCGATGCCAGTTTGCAGATGGGATTTGTTGGCAATTTTTCCTTTTCCCTGAACATAAAGCTACTATTAGTACCAATGGTACATAATTTTGATAGGGAAATACAGGGAAGTTATATATTCCCCTCTGGATCTTGTGAATGGCATTGTGGTGAATGCAATCTTTCCGTTAAGCCATTCTAGCTCTACATAAAATGCCGCGTAATTGTCATAAAGGTTCAACATGTGGTACAACTGTATCTGGTTGGACTCTTAATAGTCGAATCTGACTTTCATGTTTAATAGTAAAATAGGGATAATATATTAGATGATGGATATAAATTTACAATAAGCTCGCCTTTATACGGCTTGAGCAAGCATAGTGAAGGGTTACGCCCTTTCACTAGTCACATAATAATCGATTTATTTATAATTAATAATATTAATGAACTATTCACAACATTGCCTTCCCCTTGGGAAAATATTTGTCATCAAAGTTGAGTATTTTCCTAATGGCGTCTCTCATTTTGATTCTGTGTCGGTATTAGAATCAGACGATATTTCTTTTGCAGAGACTTGCACTTCCTTTGCATTGATGATTCTGCACTATATTGTCTGTTTGTTCCTACATTTATGGCCAGGGATCCAGTCATCACCGCATCGACGACATATGTTTTTTTCTTTTTTCTATTATCAGAGTAACTGTTAGATGACTTCGACCTATTTTCCATTTCATAGGAATATGATTGAGGTTTGTGGCATTGATGACCGAGTGACCAAGTATCTTCACAGTGCCTACATTGTGTCTCTTTTTCTTGTCGATAATGGTTATCACCTCTTGTTTTTATTCCTTCCAATTTGCATTCTGCGGCTTTGGCTTTATGTCTTGCTACTTCTACGTCAGGTATGTCATGTAACTTTAATTCTTTTTAGAGGTATTGTTTAAGACCTCCTAGATATGTTTCGAGTCTTTGTTTCTCAGAAAACCCAAATACTCGCGTCGATAAGGATTCCCACTGATGTCTGAATTACTAAACGCTTCCGACCTGTTGTAGTTTGGTAAGTTTACTGAAAAATTCATCTTCTTTGATTCCTTGAAACCTATTAAAAAAATCATTTTTGAACAAGTTCCAGGTGTAGGAAAAATTGTCTCTCTTCCACCATAAGTACCAATTATAGGCGTACCCTTCCATATGCATTGACGCATATTTCACCTTCTCCTCGTCAGATTGAATATTGTAAATGTCGAAGTATTCTTCTGCTTTGTTTATCCAATCAACGAATTGGTCTTCATTTCCATTGTATTTCGACAACTCTAGTTTTGCCTTAGGTGGGTACACTATATAAGGATGATATTGATTGACTTTTGCCTTACAGTTTGATGGTGGCTTGGAACTACTAGACGATGCAAGTGACATATTTGAACTGCTTCGTTGTTGGTGGTGTTTTTTAGCCTTTTTATTCTCCACTATCTTATTGATAGCGTCTATTTGCTGTTTAATCGTGCCTCCAAATCTGGCAGTACTTTTGTTTCTATCTTTTGCTTAAGCGTCGCATTGTTAATCTTTATTTATTTTTGCAATTCTTCTTGATTGTTGGCAAGTGCTTCCTATGTGGAAATATGAAATGAGGCAACTAGCATGTCTAGACTGCTGACTTGGTTTGTCTTAGGCATTAGTCTTTGTAACACCTCCATTAATGTATTATGGTTTTGCATCATGGTGCTCAAGTTCTGGGTTATAGTGTTTATGTTTTGAGTCATAGTACTCACTTTGTCATCCAAGTCTTTTTGTTTTTCGTTTAGGATGTCAAATTTGGCTTGTGAGAGGTGGAAAATTCCTTTTTTTTGAATACTAATATATATATATATATATATATATATATATATATATATATATTATAAACTATATAATATTTGGTATATAGTTTTTTTTAAACAAATATTATAAGAATAATATATAATATATAATATTTGATTTTTATTAAATATATTAAATATATTTGAATAAATGTATTATATTATAATATATTATAATATATTGTTTTGTTTTTTTTTTGTTGCAAGTCGTGGAGGTGGAGGCGGAGCAACGACGTGCGAGGTTGGCGGTTGTTGGGGCGAGTGCAAGAGTGGCAGTTAGATCAACGTGTGGAGCAACACAGAAGGAGGATTGGAGCAATGTAGGAGGGAGGTTCTGATGGCGTGTTGGGAGATGTGCAGGTGGGGTGGATGTGGAGGAAGGGGGGAGCAAAGGCGTGTGCGGGCGGGTGGCGTGCAGGTGGCAACGTGTAGTAGAGCGACGCGCAGGTGGATTTTGGATGCCCGATGTGGTAGTGGAGCAACGAGAGGGAGCCGAGCCGGTGGGGAGGAGTTGAGCGTCGATGGAGGAGCGCCCAATGCGAGCAACGAGGGAGATGTGGAGCACGTGGAGGAGGGAGGTAGCAAAGAGGAAGAAGGACGGTGGAACATCAGTGTGGGGATAAAAGATGGAGGTTGAGATGAATCCGAGTTCAGGCCAAAGGAGTGAATCCACTCTGATACCACTTGGTACAACCGTATCCGGTTGGACTCTTAATAGTCGAATCCGACTTTCATGTTTAATATTAAATAGGAATAATATATTATATGATGGATATAAATTTACAATAAGCTCTTCTTTATACGGCTTGAGCAAGCATAGTGAAGGGTTACACCCTTTTACTAGTAACCTAATAATCTATTTGTTTATAATTAATAATATTAATTAAGTATTCACAACAACATGCAAGTAGAAAACATCTAAACTAATCACACTACATATACAAAATAAAAGATTTCAATAAGACAAATAATTGAACATCGTGAGGATGAGATGTGTAAAGTAAGGAAACAATAATAAAAATGATTTAAAAAAAATCTAGGGGGACAATAATTACAAACAAAAATTAAGTAACAACTAAACGAGAGTATACATTATAAGACCACATTTTCAAGCAAATTGAAATATGCAATAACTTAATGCTAACTATAATTTAACATAGCACCTATAAATGTGACTTACTTTTAGGGTAGTTAACAACATGACATGCCGACAATTGATGCATAGAATGAAGAAGATAGGAGCTTTCCCTTGACAATGAAAATTTTAGTCAAGGCATACGAAAGAAAACAATAATAGATAGACATCCTTGATGAAGTATCAACTCACGTCTAAGGTAGGGCATTCTTGCACCAATTAGAGTTGCTAATATGGATGGTAACAAATAGATTTCAATTTGAACTTGCTTTCTTTTACGAGTTGATCAATTCCCGACTCTGAAAATATTTGAGGCTTCATGCTCCGTGGGAGCCGCATGCCATCCTCAACAACATCGAAAATATTCACATGAAGCTTACAATATATATTGTAGGCAAATTATAAAACCTTTCACTGTGGGCTCTCCATAAACATGTTTTAAAAACCTTTCACATCGGTGAAAATCTATTAATTACTTTATTTAATTGACGATTTTAGATTCAGTGTCGTCGTCCATTTTCACACAACAATTCAATTATGCTTGCGAATGATCTCCTTTTAGAATTGACGATGTTTTCTCCAGTGTTCTCCTCCATTTGGAACAACAATTGATTTACTAGGTACCCTACGAGCTTTGAAGGACGCCAATGTAACTATGGAAAAGGGAAGACCATAAGAGAAATGAAAAAAAACTATATTATAGCAAAATAGTGCCGAGAAGGTCCATCTTAGCCTTGATAATTTAACAACCGACATGGATTTTTAAAGCCTCTCGGTGCTTAATAGATACGAACCAAGGTAGATCTTCGTTGTTTTTAATAAACCACACAACGTTTATCCGAGCATGCAGAGTCGTGAATTTTTGTCTTATTAGGAAAGCGAGTTGTGGGTAGCAGGGAAAAACAATAACATGCTCCAGGACTTTTTAAGATTTCAACTAAATCTAAGTAGAGATATAAAAGCTAGCGAAAGAGAGTGAGACCCTGTAAGCAATTTCGAGCTACGGTACATAGTTTCAAACACACTTAAATTGGGCATTTAAATTATCGGCGCGGATGTGCATAGTTTTTCTTAGGCCGATTTAGTGAGGCAATTCCTAAAAGGAAATCCCATGGGAACTATCATCAAGGCCATGAATGGACCTTTTCCTCACAGGAACCCATGTAGTTGAATATAGCTCGTATGATTGTACCTTTGAGGCCCACCTTGTGTAAAATTAGGGTTGATTGCTCAAATAAATACTTGTTCATGTTCTACCAAATTCTATGAATTATGGTCTTTGCTCACAACTATGATTGGACCCTTGTCTTACTTGGCCCTCCTGTGTGCTCATGATCAAATGAAATCAACCCCATGTAGATTGTCTTGGAAAGTTTCCTCAAGACAATTTTCGATGTTGATAACTAAGTCAAGGCACTGGGCCGCACAGAACCCCGAAAAAATATGCTAAGTGCCATGTCTATCATCTTTGTAGACAGGGCATATTACTTGATATGGATCTCTCCATCTTGAGGGTTGTATTTTGGCCCAAAGATAGAAATATTACATTTGCAATACACATATCATGTATTGTACAATATGAGAGGTATATGAAGTCTAAATCTCCATACATGATGTGAATGTGAGTCTATCCTAATTTTTTTATCGCAACCAATTAGAAAGGTTTTGAGTTTACGATTGAGGATCCGCTCTGGTTCTACATTGAAGGGAGAAGGGAACAAATAGAAAATAAAAGGGAACTTGATTGAAACAGAGAAATAATATTGTCCACAATAATTGCATAAATGAATTGTCTACTCGTTCTCTTCCTTCAACATTGCGTGCCAAAAGCTCAAGCAGAAGTTTGTGGCAACACACTTTGCTTAGCCTCATATTTGATCTATTGTTTATGATTAGATGTATGTATATTTCAATATCCCTGCTCTCTGGGTTGCCACTTTATTGCGTTGGACCGGAATTATGATTTCTTTATTAGACACCAAACACACATTTTCTTCTTGTTGGGCATTGATGCATTTTTATCTAACGAGTCATAGTATTTGGTGATGTAATCGGAGAAACCACAGTATCGAAATGCATCAACAGAGTCATAGTATGGCGAGGCCTGCCAAGGGACTTGATAAGGATTGTTGTATGGTCACGAAATTGTGTTACATGCATGTTTGATCACCTCTACCAACAATCTTGTCGATACCCTTAATCCTTCTGGTTTCTCCCCTTGTCCATCTCAATTGCTATCAAAGAAATGGATATTCTTATTTGCTATCAAATCTAACGATCGTATTCCTTCATCTCAATGGGACGTGAAAATTTTTGTTTAGATATTTATAGTCGAGATAGAATGGTCCCTTTAATGGGACTTTGTTGCATTTTGGGATATCAAGCCGTTATATTACCTTTTCCATGAACATAGAGCTATCAATGGCAATCATGCAACTTAGTATTAGCTAATTTCCTATTAGGAATAAAAACACTTGTTGAGGTATTACGCATGAGAGTGCCTCTTTTTATTGGCGCCTTACTTATGAGAGTGCTCGTCTGGGAATTTTGTCTCGATGTCTATATCAGAGTGTTTTTCATTGCTTGATTGGTGAATATAATTTGATTTTCATTGAAATATTCTACTGTAAGCATAGTTCTCGTGTCATCTTTGCATTGTTGTGCTATTTCATTTCGAGCACAGTCAAATCTGGATTGGTTCAGGGATGGCATGTGTCCCATTTGTTTAGTTTGGTGTCCATGATGGGCCAAAGTCTAGGCCAAAATATATGTAGGAACATGACGTGCCTATCGAAAGCAACGATCCTTGGAGTGCTATATAGCCTCGAAGAATATCTTAGCAGTGGCTTCCGGTGTGACACTCTTCTTATAGGGTTCTCTAAGATAACCAAGAAAATGCAATCATTACCATGCTTGGTTGAGGTTGGACCCGACATAGAATCCATGGAGACTAGCTCCCAAGGAATGTCTTGAATGGTCAGAGGATTGTACAGTGCATGCTTCTTCATTTCAGGTTTGGTGATGCACGATTTGATCTATATGTAGACGTCTCGTTAAATGATTGTTTTATGTATTTAGTCAATAATATAAGCACTACCCGAGTTAGTTGTGGACTCGCACAGGTGCACCCTCCCATGATGAAGTATGGGCTATGTTGATAAATTATGTGTGTTTGTACCCGCTAATCCTGGGAGTACGGGCGAGAGCCGAGTATCGATGCAACACTATCCATTCTTTTTCTTCTCATTAAGCTCTATTATACTTTGGAACCATGGAACCCAATAGGCTTATTGTAGCCAATTAATCTCTTCTCTTCTCTACTTCAGGAACATGGTGCATAGTTGGAAAGCTATTGATAAGCAGTGTGCTTTGGAAAGGCAACGCGTTTGTCCTTTTTTTTAATTTTTGGACCCAATCCCTGAAAAGAGATCCAAAGGTGAGGGCCTGGGATTGGGAAATTGGAGGTCTGACATGAGATGGCCTCGATGAGGGTAATATTCTTGTTTTCTCTATGCAGAACCATGAATTGCAATTTTTCGTATTATCATGGTCAATCTTACTCTATAGGCTTTGTTGCTTTAGCTTTTACAATCACATTTTGTCGCTGAAGGGTTAGTAAACTATGGTGACATCTTGCATACTCTAATAATGTGGAGAGGGGATGATGATTAGTTGAAGGTTTTGGCGTAGAGTTTTGCAAGATTAGATTAGAAAGAAAATAGATTTGGGTTGTGAAGGAAAATGCTACGTTTTTCAGGTATTTCTTGTTTTTGGGGTAGTGGGGTCCGTCAAAACTATGGTGAGTGGGTACTCGTTGGATGAGGAATTTAATTCTGCATCCAACGACCGCTCCCGATCAAAATTTGAGTAAAAACATAGGGAGATATGTCGAAAATACAAACAAAAAAAGTAGTTTTTTTTATGACACCTATCCCCAAATTTATATTAAAAAAGTGTTTAAGACCTATACGGCATTTCAAATTTAAAGCAATTTAATTGGATAACACATGATGACATGAAATTTGAATTACAGTTAAAAGGCCCATTTTAAGTTGAAATTTTCTCTAATGACATCATTATTGAGTACTATGACACTAGAGGTGGTAGGGATGGAAGAAATAGAGAATTTGTATGAAATTGCTGTAGGTGTTGTTGAAGATCTGAAAGTTGGAAAAGAAACATGGATTTGTCATTGCATCCCATTCTTGGATTAACATATTCAAGACAAATTCTTGCTTAGAATCAACAACTATATGCATTCGAAGAAGGCTAGTGAGAGAAAACCTCATTTGAGAGTTGCACAACGATGGCTTGAGTGGATATTTTGGGATGGACAAGATGTCTGCATTAGTGTAATAGTACTAGTATTGGCCGAGTATTTCCGTGGAAAGAATAACTGGGAAAAGAGTTATAGAATTTTCTAGCTTCCAAAGGGAAAATGGTAGAATATTGGATTGTGGACACCACTATTAGTATTGAAAGCACCATGGAAAGATCAACATGGAGTTAGTGGAATTTCTAGAACCATGCTAGAACTCAATGAGGTAATAGTTGTTGATATATTTTCAACAATGCCACATTTCATTCCTTGTAAGAAACTAGGGATACAACAAACATGTTAATCTTTTTCTTTAGACAAATTGGTCCTTTTTTGGAGAACGAAGCTTGAGACTAGATTATAATTCTTTGTTGCGTATCATCCACACACCGAGGAGAAAAGGTAGTGGTGAACAAACTCCTTATAAATATATTGAGATCTTTTGTAAGAGAGAAGAGAGGATAATGGGATTTTCTATTGGTTCAAGTAGAATTTCGTTATAATAATTGGTAAATAGGTGAGCTCAAATAATTGGTAATTAGGTGAGTTGAAATAGTCTTGTGCACATCGCTGAACATTGCACTTTCATGGCAGCCATACTCTCGGTAACATTACAACATTCACTGGTAAGGACTAATAAATGCAATATTATATATTCCATTATATTTGATTCCAAGCTTATATATTTAGAATCAAAATCATCACTGGTAAGGGCTAATAAATGCAATTTGATATATTCCATTATATTTGATTACAAGCTGATATATTTATGATGGGATGGTCAACACACCTCCTCATCCATATCGACATTGTTTCTAAAAGGCTCCCAAGCAGCCATATCATGGTGACCATCATTTCATGCTTCTGTAATTCGCTCAAGTGGTGTCAAGGCATCCCTTTGGCCTGGGAGACACACCACATCACATAAATAAAACCCAATTATAAGCATGATGCAATCCTCCATAGATAGCGGTGTTAAGTTAAATTTGCAAGCACAAAATCAGAAGTCCGAATCGATTATATGAAATTTCCAACATGAAGAATCCTATTGTTATGAATATGAAATTGATATATCTTACACTTGATAGCCATCTCAGAATTACCTAATATCTAAAATGAAATAAAACTCTTAGCTAGAGAAAACTTCAACATAAAGAAAAGTGCCTTTAATTCTCATAAGTTGTTAATGCATTAACCAACGTTGTCTTTGAAATGAAAAATAATGTTGCTCTGAAAAATGAAGAACAAAACACAACCCACATATTGAGTCTTTTCCTTGACGTGCACGATAAAAGAAACACCATGAAAGACATTTATCAACCGAAATTGGACCTAAAATCCTTGGATTTTTTGCAATGGAAATACCATTATAATGAGAAATTAATTTCATTGAGTACGCCAATGGTTGAAGTGAAGTGAACTTACTTTCCCTTTAAACAAATAGAAATTTATCACATTCTAAATACCCCCTAAAGGAAGAAAAGGAAATAATACAAGAGCTAATGGATTCTAATCAATGGGAATAATAGAAGAGATAATCATTAGTTATATTAAATAATCAATGTTTAAAGCGGTTTAAGCATTTTACCTTATTATTAATAAGATTAACTATGCTTGGAATATGTTTGTGAATTCATTATGGCGCAATTGGCTTCTATGGTACTTGGAACTTTCCTGCTTATACCATGTTTAAATTGTGATCCAATGGAGAGTTGGAAAGTTGTTTGAGGTGTTCAATTGATCTGAAAACCTCTATATAGGAGTGTAGGAGAGCTCTGATACCATGTAGAAATAACATCTCTAAAGCTAAGAACAAAATCACAGTAAGTAGATCTAGCTACAAAATAATTATCACAAGCATGCGAATAGAAAATAGAGAGAAGAATAAAGAGGCTGAATACAAGATAAGTGAAGAGTGATCCAATACCTTTACATGTATTATTGGTCAGCATAGTGTACATTAAATAATATATCCTTCATAGGTGAATTCGAGTTGATTAAGAGACAACTCATGCTAGCTCATAAAGCTGACTTACCAAATATGATAAAACGACATATGTGGCTAAAACACTTTCCAAATCTATAATGGACCTCGCAAATTGGCTGAACTATGAGTGATGGAAAAACATGCTAAACATGGAATACAGAGAGAAAATATTGGAGGATGGGTTGGAAAAAACAGATAGCAGTTTCTTAGTTGAGTAGCTTTACCTTATCCACATAAAAGCACGAATAAGCAGTATAAAGACGGAAAATGTAGGAAGGCACAGTTACTAATTCCGGCAGTCAATAAAGTTGGCAATATATAACAAGAATAAGGATAAAGGCGATCGTGGGGTATATATGGAAAGTGTTGACCAAGTGGTGCAAGTGAATGACAACTAACTAGGCTAGTAGGCAAGAATTTAATAACAAATGATTAAATATTGTTATCCTAAGTATGAAGTGGGTTTATACTATCCCAACAAGGAGAATCACTCATCCCTTAGTTCATACTGAACTTTTCATTTTTCATTATAATGTTTGAGAGACTGAAAGCTGTGTTAGTTATCAAATATTGGTTTAAGAGGGATTTCTTCTTGCATCTGAAGCTAAAATTCAAGCTTCATAAGCCACATAAAATAACTAAAAGGGTTAAAGCGTGTCTCTAATATTGCATTCGAAACATTTGAATGTAGTAGGGTTTGTTGTTGGATTTATGAGAAGGTTTCATTATATTTAACATCAATATGAAATGAATTATTCATGTAGCTTCTCTAACTTAAGACAAATCTTCGACCGATGCCTTCCCTAACTTCTTTGCGTTTATCAAAGGTTGGAGGGTTACTAGCTTGAACTTTTTCGGTAGTCGTCACACAAAAATAAGGTGAATTCCATAGGTGATTAAGTTTTGTGTGCTATACAATGATGCAAAATATGCCACTGTAATGAGTCAAGGTAAAAAAGTCATCATTTTATAATTTGGCCAAGACAGAACCATAACAACTACCATATATTCAAAATGATGCAAAGATGACAATGAAACATGTTTTCATATGGAAATTCAATTAGAACATAAAACCGAGGAAGGTGTTGTCAATAGAGGTTAAAAATGGGGCAGGTTGAACTCTACCGAGCACTAGAATACTGCAAAATATTTTTTTTGCATGTTTATGTAAATAAATATTCCCAATAATATTCGTATTGAAAAAATAATACAATTGTTAAACCAAAATGTTCTAAATTTCAGCCCATTACATTTTAAAAGATTATGGATGGCATTGAAATCTGATAGGAAATTCAAGATCGACAAACATCTTTGTTATGTATTTGAATATGTAACTAGATCTTAAATATTCATTATGAAACCCTTTTAAATATAATAAACTATATCATTTACATCTAATTTTCTACTAGGGGATTTTAAATAGTTAACAAAAAAAAATGGTCGAAAATTGGACTGTCCTCGATGCGAGAAAACAAACAAAATGTGAATGGAATATGGAAAGATGTAATGTCCCAAAAAATCATTTTTTTTATAGGCTAGTAAAAACCACCTAGACAGAACATTATTCACTTACGGATCTCTATCGTACACTTTATGTACCTCTGTTTAGTCATAAGTTGTTCTTACGTTTTGTTGTTTACATTCCAGTCATTATTTCTAATGTATTTTACTTATGATGTTATACCGCTGTTTACTACTTAGTGTTATGTTTACACTTTTTTTGCTTATATGTCGTCACTAGATTTATGTGCTTCGTCGTTTCTGGATTGTCGCACTTGTTAATTATGGAGTCCTAACTTAACTATGCTTGTCGAAACAAATTGGGTGGAGTGGCAGGACTTGTTCTCCCATGACGGTTTGAGAGGTAAAGTATTACTTTGTTACGCAGGCTTACATAGTTCAATCAAACTAAGGCACCTCTTTTATTTACTTACGCAGTTTTTTACTTTGCAACGAGATCTGGTGTAAAGTGTCTTGACAGTCTTAATCCTAGAGGACCTGTTGCTAGTTGTTACGTTGCTTATCAACTCGGTTCTCTAACTTGGTACTATGTCGTTATCATCAATTTAGCTACTAAGGCTAAATTTCTTGTACACCAATTATTCTTCGTTGTGGTTTAAATTCGTTATTCTATATGTCATTAATAAACTTTACGTTCTATGTATATTTTTACTATACCTATTAACATCTCTTATGTTCTTTTATTTGGCAGGTTATTATATTAGCTTAAGAGCATACCTCTGATTTTTATGAGGGTTAAAAAGTTAACATGGCATATTGCATATGCCATGTTCACTAAGCATTTATGCTTAACACATTTCGTATAGGGTTTTAAGATAAGGTTGTAAGCCTAAAGTGTATATCATTTAACTTATAAGATGTATGCCTTATGGCATTACACCTTGGACTAACGCATCCTATGGACTATGTATTATCGTAATCTTACCATAATGCAAACCTTGTAATACGTTAATGTTGTGATAGAGTTTTGGTGGCGACATAACATATGGTAGAAACCATATGATAGCAGGGTTTAAGCTTTCATGTGGGAGGTGGTCATACGTTGTAATGCAACGAAACTTAAACTATAGAGGGTCGGTTTTGTATGCTTTTAATGTTTCCCAGCTGGTGCATTCAATGCGTTTGGAGAAGCGTGACAGCCTTCCCTTAGGCTTGGCTCACGATGGTTGTGCATTATGTTTGTCATTTGGGGTTTTCTTGCACTTCGGCTTTGCGCAGGGGGAAGACCATGGACGTGACCTCCAGACTGTGAGGTATGACTCATTGGGTTTATACGCCTGCACATTGTTTGGTTTATTGCTTCTTAACGTGGCCATACTTCTCATCCCCGGTTTTGCTTGTGTTTTGCAGTTGCCGAAAGGGAATGAGGAGCAGCGTGGTTTTAACTCTGTGGGCTCCAAACTTTTGCAATCATGGCCACGGTAAGCCTGTGAGCAATTTTCTACTTGCTACCTTTTGGCCCTCTTGGGCAGACTACGCATAGTTTGTTGCTTGGTTGGGGTTTTATGCTGTGGGTTTCGATGTGGGGTTTTTAAGATTCGCCTTCAGGCATATGATTACAGGCTTGGGTTTTAACAATGTCTTAATGGCTTCGGCCGTGGAGTGAAGTCGCACTCCCTCTGGTTTTGTGTATAAATTTTGGGTTTGTAAAATTTACTTGGGTTGTTAGCAGCGAAGAGAGGAATGTTTGGGATTCTAGCACACGTGGTCTTTGTTTATGTAAATCGTGGTTTAGTAGGGGACTTTTAGCCATGGGTTGCACCATTGGCATGCATGTGTAAACTTGTTTATGATTGTTAAATGACGACTGTGCATTTTTCTTGGTAAGCTCTTTGTAAATGGATGCATACTGTTTTTATTATTTGATTTACCATGGTTTTGATCTCATGATGTGCATAGCATGATTTCACTGTGTTATTCTATTGTTATGGTGGATTTATGTGGGCATTTGTCAGCTTGAAGGTTTTGTGTGTAACGTCGTTACTTAGCTTGTATTGTAGACATACAGACAAAGTGGGTATAGGCCATGCCATGAATGGCATGAGCCTTTCCCATAGTGCTGCAATAGTATAGTGTAGGGTTAATTTGGTAGGACCGTGTATTAAATTTTAAACTTAGCCGAGGCCATGACTTATGTGAGTGCTGTGCATTTGTTGGTTTCGTAGAGGCCAGGGTTTAAAGACCTTCGATGGCATTCGCTGTATTTAGCTGGTAAATGGACTCTATGTATTTATATTGTATTGGATGTATTTTAATAACCACAACCTGCATACGATTTGATGTATAGCGTGGCCTGTGTAAAAATGGCTATAGGATTTGGTTGTTGTTTTGTATATACATTAATTATGGATTGTTATTAAGGCCTTTCCTTGGGTCTGGACATCCATGGGAATCGATGTCGTGACCTCTATTGGCAAGCAGTGTTTTAATGTAATGTAATGAATGGTATTTTAATAAATAAAAGCAAACTGGGCTTGCATGCCCACAGGATTCGATTCCCGTTCCTGTTTGCAATACATGGATTTATAATATGATTTTGATGGTATTTTAATATGATATGATTATTGTATAAGATGTATTTTTTTAATTTGGTTATGGTAATGTTTGATGATTTATGTAATTTTGTTTATGGTTATGTATAGATGGAAAATGGATAGAACTGTGGATTCTTTTGTATGAATTATGAACAAATATTTGTGAAGGACCATATGGACTGTCACGATGCTTCCTTCATTTATTTAGTTTTGATACTAATTAGTTTAAAAGCAAAGTTTCGATACTAGTATATTCTTATTATGGCAGACCTTGAAAGGTCTTAGATGGGTTATTTAATTTTGGAATTAAATGTATAGATGGCTTTCATAAATGTTTATACCTGATTGCCTTATATATATATAAAGTAGTTATGTTTGTAAGTAATACCCTAAGGTATCAATTTAGTATATTTATTTCTTTAATCTCGCTCCTATGATTAAATCTACTATAATATGAACATGTCTCTATTGACAAAAGTAATATGTCAGTAGAGCTATAAAGAATAGGTGAGAAATAAATAACATGTCTGGATTTACCTAGTTTACAGTAATAATTTCTGAATATTGAATGAATACAAAAAACAAACTTAGAGATGCAATCCTAGCTATATACAACCTACGATAACATTTACAATCCAAGGGAGTATTGAAGAAAATACAAACCCTAGCAGAGTCTAGTCAGAAAATCGAATACATCGGGTTAGTAGATACATTGAAAACATTAATCTAACATATCCATCATTTAGTCTAGAAAATAGCATGGACAGTCTAGGGTTAGATTGTAAGAAATGTAACCCTAAGAGATATGGACAGAACCATCATTTCCAGGGTTAAAAATATATAAAGAGCATTTATATAAAGTAGCGAGCATTTACCCTAGAAATGAACTTTGACATACTAATAACTCATACCTGTAATTTTTCTTCCTGAAGCTCCTTTAATGGCTGAACCTGAACACTTTTTAAATAACCAGCATTAACAATTTAAGACAGATCTGACCTCTGATTTTGATGACCAAATCACTTGGGAACTACCACGTTCCTCCCAACCATGACCCGAAACCGTTCCTGGTTTTAGTCAGGATCCCCTCGAGCTGGACTCCAACATGCAAGTAGCGTAGAGCTCCTAAGGTAGGGTTTCCTAACTAGTATTCAGTTCTGAATCAATCCTCTTTTCCTTGTAGGAGAAAATTCTCCAGAAAAACACTTGAGAGTAAAAACAGGCAGAATAATAATTCTCCCAAGATAAAAATTAGAACCCCAAGGCCTTTGCTTGGCTTCAGTCTTTGTAGACACACTTTTCAGTCAAAGGGACACTTAAATCAAGAAACCTGGTTTCTTGATTTAACCCTTTTTCAATTACGTTGGCTAATTATTAATATTTTCACTTAAGAACTTTCTACTAGTTCCTAGTTGGACTTTTATAGACATTATACTATTTATTAATCTTTCATAATAAATAATAATTGATGGAGCTTTTCTGCTTTCTTTCATTCATTTATAATATTAATATATTTAATTCTTTATACATAACATGTATAAAGCACATGATAATATAACACTTTATTAACATTTGTCTCCGGGCATCATATACCATGATCCCTAGACTTAATGACACTTCCGCATTAAGGTCAAGTAGGTAGATGGTTTAGGTCTACTAGGCTAGGTAACTTGTATAACACGGTAGCTCCCCAGTACTTTGATGAGAATACAAAAATTTGAAATTTCATTTAATCACTTATAAATAAGTATGATGAGATCAATATTTTTCTCGAGTCGTTTTCACTTGGAAGTTATTAAATTCTTTTTAGTAACCCCTAGCGCTTACCAGAGTCCATACTCAATGCATATAGCAGGGAGTTACAAACATAGTGCAATTCTAGAGCTTTCGCTCAACACTAAATGCCAGGATGTATTTGTACGATACACCTAGGTGTAATGTCCCCAAAAATTGATTTTTTTTTTATAGGTTAGTAAAAACTACCCGAAGGGGATCATTATTACTCATGCGGAATTACATGCGCTTGTAATGTCCCCAAAAATTGAATTTTTTTTTTTTTTATAGGCTAGTAGAAAACTACCCAAAGAGGATCATTATTACTCCTGCGGAATTACATGCGCTACTTAACTTTTGATTTCTTCAGAAACGGATGGTACTGTATTGTTAATTTCCTATCCATTCAATGATTATTGGTTTGTTTACTTGTTATGTCTTAATTCTATTATTTAAACTATTTGTACATCTTAGTTATTACTGTCGGTGAGTTAGTGAATTGTATAGTTCATTGATTTACTTCTGCACATGTGTACTCTGTTTATTAAGTATAACTAACTTAACTTTGTTGATGGGAATAAAGTGTTGGAGTGGCGGGAATAGTTCTCCCATGACACAATGAGAGGTAAGGTATTTCTTGGTTACGTAGGCTTACTTAGTTCAATTGAACTAAGGCACCTTTCTCTTTTGTTTATACAGTTCATTACTTGCCACGAGATTAGATGTATAGTGTGTTGATAGCCTTGGTCACCGATAACCTACTGCTAGTTATTACGCTGCCTATCGACTTGGTTTTTCAAACTTGGTAAGTGTTGTTATCGTCAATTTAGCCATTATAGCAAAATTTACTATACATTGATTATTCTTCATTATGGTCTTAAATTCATCATTTTTAGATGTCATTAATATCTTTTCGTGCTATGTATATTCTTACTATAAATTCTTTTTAACATTTCCTATGTTCTTTTATTGACAGGTTATTTATTGGTTTGATAACAGAGCTCTGGATTTGATAATCCGAGAGATTTACATGGCATACTTTGTATGCCATGGTGCTTAAGCCTAAACGCCTAAATACCATGGTATTAAAAACTAATCTCTAAACCTATGTACTTAACCTTAACTACAATCCTAAGCAAGGGTATTAAACTTGAACTAGCGCAACCTATCACTATGTATTAAGGTAATGCTAACATAGGGCAAGATTTATAATATGATAACGTTGATGCTTAATCTTTGGGGTGACATGGTATATGGTATGAACCATATGTTATAGGGTTTAAGCGATGGTGACATTCGATACAATGTAACAAATCGTGACTATGGTAGTGGGTTTGTTGAAACGTTAATGGACTCTAGTCTGGTGCATTTAATGCTCTTTGTGAATCGTGATAGCCTTCCCTTAGGCTTGGCTCACGACAGCTGTGTAATGTATTTGTAATTTTGGGGATTTCGTTGTTTGGCTTTGCACAAATGTGTGGCCAAGGAGGCGACCTCCTACTTGTGAAGGTAAGCCTGCGTGAACTCTTAAGCCCGCACATTAGTTTGGTTTATGGTTTGTTAAGCCGGCATAATCCTCATCCCCATTGGTTGTTACTTGCAGGTACCAAAAGGAACGGAGGAGCAGTGTGGCTAGGACTCCATTGGCTCCAAGCGTTACAATCATGGCCACAGTAATCCTGCAAATCAATCTTAAGCTTGATTACCTTCAATCCTGTGGCAAAGCTACGTTTTCGCCTGGTTGTTTTGGTTGGGGTTTGATGTTGTAGTGAAATCGATTTCTCCTTCGGGCTTGAATACAGACTTGGTTTATTTCTAAAATTAAGGTGTTATGCCGTGACTTGTTTCTTGTCCATTCGGCTCTATGTAATCTTATTTTGGTTATGTAACTTATTAACATTTTGGTTGTTTGGCTTTCAAAGCCATGGGCTGCACCATTGCAAGCAATGGTGCCATAGCCCATTGGCACCCTGTGTAAAACCTTGTCTCGACCTTCAATGGCGACTGTGTACAGACATTTGGAAACTCTGTGTAAATAGATGTAAGCGTTGGTTTTTATCATTTGTAAAGGTTTAAACTTGATATGTGGTGTATGCGAAACCCTCCTGTGTTTTTATTGAGCACTGTATTTAAATGAGTTGGGGTTTTTAATGGACAGAGGCATACGCCTTACCGGATGGTCTATGCGTAAATGCTATTGGTTTGTTTGGTTAAGAAATAATTTCGTATCTTGATAGGGTGGGAAAAAGGCCATGCCGTCAATGGCATGAGCCTTCCCACAGTGCTGTGATAGCTTTTATTTAAATTGTTTGTGGTATTTTTGTTTCTGTGTATTATGGCATTTAGAGTGTAAAGATGTGGACAGCGTGGGCGTAGGCCATGCTGTCAATGGCATGTGCCTTCCCACAGGATGGGATGGTGTAGCGTAGGGTTTAGAATGGTAGTGACTGTGTAATGTATTTAAAATATTATTTGGCTGAGGCCGTGACTGATGTGAGCACTTGTGTGTTAGTGATTTTCGTGGTGGCCAAGGTATGCATACCCGTGATGGCATTCGTTATTCTTAATGTAATTTGGACTCTGTAAATATTTTAAAGGGTTTAATTAAAAGCCACAGCCTACATACGAATTCATACAGCGTGGCCTGTGTGAGAACAATTAAAGGATTTGGTTGTTGTAGGTATAAATAATAGGAATGGGTTTTTTATTTGACATTCCTTGGGTCTTGACATCCATGGGAATCGATGTCGCAACCTCTGTTGGCAATGGTGTTTTTAATGTAATGTATTTTGATGAATAGCACAAGCTCGGCTTGCATGCCCACAGGATTCGATTCCTGCTTCTGTTGTAATAAATGGATTTATGTTATGATGTTGAATTATGTAACTTGGTTTATGGTTATGCAAATATGGATATTATATGGATTTTTAAAGATATAATGCATGTGCTTTATGGTATTTTAATGTAGATGTTAAGACTGTAGATTTTATGGTAGAGTCTTGATAAGGACCACATGAATGGTCATGATATCCCTCTGTTTAAATTTAATGTGGTTTTCATTTATGTGGAGTATTTAAAAATTAATTTGTTATATTTACAGACCTTGGAAGGCCTTAGATGGATTATTCAATTTTGGAAATGAATGCATAGATAGATTTTTATAGAGATTTATACCTGATAGTTTATTTATATGTATATATAGTTATCTTATAAAAGATAGTTTATTTATATGTATATATAGTTATCTTATAAAATAATAGCTCTGATTGTAAGTAATACCCTAGGGTATCTATATAGTATTTTTATTTCTCTAAACTTATTCCTATTGTTAAATCTACTATAATTGGAACACATGTCTCTACCGACAAATGTAATATGTCAGTAGAGATATAATAATATGTGAACAATTAAATAACAGATCTAGATCTACCTAGTCTACAGTATAAATTTCTGAATATGAAATGAATACAGAACACAAATTTTAAAGATGGGAACCTAGCTATAAACAACCTATGATAATATTTCTAGTCCTAGTAATATTGAAGAGAGATAAAGGCCCTGGCAAGATCTAGGCAGAACATCAATTACATAGGGTTAGTAAAATATATAGAAGCTTTTACATAAAGCAGCCTACATTTACCCTAGAAATGAACTTTGACATACTAAGAATTCGTACTTGTAATTTATCTTCCTGAAGCTCCTTTAATGGTTGAACCTGCACAATTTTCAAATAATCAGCATTATCAATTTAAGACAGATCTGACCTCTGATTTTGATGAAAAAATCACTTGGGAACTACCACGTTCCTCCAAACCATGACCCGGAACCGTTCCTAGTTCTAATCCGGATCCCCCCAAGTTGGACTCCAACATGAAAGTAGCTTAGAGTTCCTAAGGTAGAGTTTCCTATCTGGTATTCAGATTTTGAATCATTACTATTTTCCTTGATGGAGAAAGTTCTCCAAGAAAACACTTGAGAGCAAAAACAAGTAGAAAAATAATTCTCCAAGAGAAAAATCAGAACCCCAAGCCTTTGCTTGGCTTGAGTCTTTATAGGCAGACTTTTCAGTTGAAGGGGTAGTTAAATCAATAAATCCTTGATTTCTTGATTTAATCCTTGATTTCTTGATTTAAGCGTTGGTATGAAGGGTGGCATGAAATGATACCTTGTAACAAGTCGTGACTATGGAAATGGGTTTGATGTTTCGTTAATGGACTCCAGCTTGGTGCATTTAATGCTCTTCGTAAATCATGACAACCTTCCCTTAGGCTTGGCTCACGATAGCTGTGCAATGTATTGTCATTTGGGGTTTCGTTGTTTTGGCTCTGCGTAGAGGTATGGCCATGGAGGTGACCTCCAGCTTGTGAAGTATGTCCACGTGAATTTATAAGTTTGCACATTAGTTTGGTTTATGGTTTGTTAAGATGGCATACTCTTCATCCCCATTTGGTTGTTGCTTGTAGGTGCCAAAAGGAACGGAGGAGCAACATGGCTACGACACCATTGAATCCAAGCATTCCATTCATGGCCACGGTAATCCTGCTAATCAAGCTTATGCTTTTTAACCTTCAATCCTATGGCAGAGCTACGTTTTCTCTTGGTTGTTTGGTCAGGGTTTGATGTTGTAGAGAAATCGATTTCACCTTCGGGCTTTACATACAGACTTGGTTATTTTTAAAATGGAGGCGTTATGCCATAAAACGTTTCCTAGGCTATTCGAATCTGTGTAATTTTTATTTTGGTGATGTAACTCATTAACGTTTTGGTTTTGGGATTTTATAGCCACGGGCTACACCATTGCAAGAAATGGTGCCATAGCCCATTGGCACCCTGTGTAAAACTTTGTTCTCAACCTTCAATGGTGACTGTGTACAAACATTTGGGATCTCTGTATACATAGATGCAAGCGTTGTTTTTAAAAATTGTAATGGTTTAAACTTGATATGTGGTGTATGCGATTTTCCTCCTACATTTTTATTGGGCACTGTAATTAAATCAGTTGGGGTTTTTAATGGATAGAGGGATACGCCTTACCGAATGCTCTGTGTGTAAATGCCAATGATTTTTTTGGTTACTGTGATATCTTGATAGCATGAGAAAAAGTACATGCCGTCAATGGCATGAGCCTTCCCACAGTGCTGCAATAGCTTCTATTTAAATTGTTTGTGGTAATTGTTTCTGTGTATTACGACGTTTAGAGTATAAGTGTGTAGACAGTGTGGGTATAGGCCATGCCGTCAATGGCATGTGCCTTCCCATAGGGCTGCGATATTATAGCATAGGGTTTAGAATGGTATAGACTGTGTATTGTATTTAAAAATTTGGGTGAGGCCGTGACTTATGTGAGCACTGTGCATTAGTGGTTTTAGTGGTGGCTAGGGTATGTAAACCCGCGATGGCATTCGTTGTTCTTAATTTAATTTGGACTTTGTAAATATTTTAATGGATTTATGTGTAACCCACCGCCTGCATATGATTGTACAGTGTGGACTATGTGAGAGCGATTATAATATTTGGTTGTCGTTGGTATATATAATAAGTATGGGTTGTTTTATTATGACTTTGCCTTGGGCCTTGACATCCATGGGAATCGATTTCGTGACCTATGTTGGCAACAATGTTTTTGATTTAATGTAATGAAATGTATTTTGATGAAATAAACAAGTTGGGCTTCCATTCCCACGAGATTTGATTTCTGCTTCTATTTCAATAAATGGATTTATGTTATGATGTTGAATTATGTAACTTGATTTATGGTTATGTATAGATGGATATGATATGGGATTTTTAAAGATATAATGCATGTGATTTATGGTATTTTAATTTAGATGTTAAGATTGTATATTTTATGGCAGAGTCTTGATAAGGACCACATGGATGATCACGATATCCCTTTGATTAAATTTAATGTGGTTTTCGTTTATGTGGAGTATTTTTAATGTAATTTGTTATATGATTATAGACCTTGAAAGGTATTAGACGGGCTATTTAATTTTTAGAAATAAATGTATAGATAGTTTTTATAAAGGTTTATACCTGCTAGTTTTATTTATATGTATATATAGTTATCTTGTAAGCAAATAGCTCTGGTTATTATATGAACTCTGTTCTTAGTAGATCTTGTTTAAAATATAAATATGTATGGATTAGAATAATTAATATTTTAGTTAATTATTACTGAACTAGTTTATTTAAAATTTCTAGGGCAAGCCTTTGATGACAAATGAAATATGTCAGTAGAGTAATAAATACGGAGAACACAATATAAACATAATACTAAGATCAACACCTAGTTAATACAATATTATTTATGAAAGATACCACCCTGAACATAAACAACACACAATAAAACTTCTCCAGCATAAGATTAGTAAATTGTAATTACAAACCCTAGCAATTTGTTAATAATAAAACTTAACCCTTAGGATTAGAAATTACATTGCAACCATTAATTAATGTGAACAGTAATGAATCTTTAGGAAATAAAATAGAATAGGCTTTCTGGGGTTTCATACATGAATTTGAAGCTTTGTCAATGACTGCACCTCCACACTTAAATAACCAGCATTAACAATTAAATGCAGATTTGACCTCTATTTGATGACCAAATCACTTGGGAACTACCATGTTCCACCCAACCATGACCCAGAATCGTTCCTGGTTTAAATCTGGATCCTCCCGAGATGGAATCCAACATGCAAGTAACTTAGAGCTCCTAAGGTAGGGTTTCCTATCTGGTATTCAGATTCTGAATCAGTCCTCTTTTCCTTGCAGGAGAAAGTTCTCCAAGAAAACACTTGATTGCAAAAAACAGGCAGAATAATAATTCTCCAAAGGAAAAATCAGAGCCCCCAAGCCTTTGCTTGGCTTGAGTCTTTATAGACAGACTTTTCAGTCAAAGGGGCAGTTAAATCAAGAAATCCTTGATTTCTTGATTTAACCCTTTTTTAATTTACTGGGGTAATTTTCAATTTTTAACCTAGGAACTTTTAACTAGTTCCTAGTTAGTCTTTCATAGTTATTTCACTATTTATTAATCTTTTAATAATAAATAATAATTGGTAGAGCTTCTCTTCTTTCTTTATTCAATTCTATAATTAATCATAATAAATTCTTTATACATACTACGTATAAAATACATAGTATTAAAATACTTGTTAGCATTTGTCTTCGGGCATCATGCGTCATGATCCCTAGACTTAACGACACTTCTTCACGAAGGTCAATTAGATAGATGGCTTAGGTATAATAGGATAGGCAACTCTAAACATCCTTGCTTGCATGCCCACAGGATTCGATTTCTGCTTTATGGTTATGTATAGATGGATATTATATGGGATTTTTAAAGATATAATGCATGTGATTTATGGTATTTTAATTTAGATGTTAAGACTGTAGATTTTATGGCAGAGTCTTGATAAGGACCACATGGATGGTCACGATATCCCTTTGGTTAAATTTAATGTGGTTTTCGTTTATGTGGAGTATTTTTAATGTAATTTGTTATATGATTATAGACCTTGAAAGGTCTTAGATGGGCTATTTAATTTTTAGAAATAAATGTATAGATAGTTTTTATAAAGGTTTATACGTGATAGTTTTATTTATATGTATATATAGTTATCTTATAAACAAATAGCTCTGGTTATTATATGAACTCTGTTCTTAGTATATCTAGTTTAAAATATAAATATGTATAGATTAGCATAATTAATATTTTAGTTAATTATTACTGAACTAGTTTATTTAAAATTTCTAGGGCAAGCCTCTGCTGACAAATGAAATATGTCAGCAGAGTAATAAATACAGGGAACACAGTATAAACATAATACTAAGATCAACACCTAGTTAATACAATATTATTTATGAAAGATACCACCCTGAACATAAACAACATACAATAAAACTTCTCGAGCATAAGATTAGTAAATTGTAATTACAAACCCTAGTAGTTTGTTAATCATAAAACTTAACCCTTAGGATTAGAATTACATTGTAGCTATTACTTAATGTGAACAGTAATGAATATTTTTGAAATAAAATAGAATAGGATTTCCAGGGTTTCATACCTGAATTTGAAGCTTTGTCAATGGCTGCACCTACACATTTAACTAACCAGCATTAACAATTCAATGCATATCTGACCTCTGTTTGATTAACAAATCACTTGGGAACTAGCACGTTCCACCCAACCATGACCCAGAACCGTTCCTGGTTTAAATCTGGACCCCCCCGAGTTGGACTCCAACATGCAAGTAGCTTATAGCTCCTCAGGTAGGGTTTCCTATTTGGTTTTCAGATTCTAAATCAGTCCTCTTTTCCTTGCAGGAGAAAGTTCTCCAAGAAAACACTTGAGAGCCAAAAACTTGCAGAATAATAATTCTCCAAAGGAAAAATCAGAGCCCCTAGCCTTTGCTTGGCTTGAGTCTTTATAGACAGAATTTTCAGTCAAAGGGGCAGTTAAATCAATAAATCCTTTATTTCTTGATTTAACCCTTTTTTAATTTACCAGGGTAATTTTCAATTCTTAACCTAGGAACTTTTAATTAGTTCCTAGTTAGTCTTTCATAGTTATTTCACTATTTATTAATCTTTTAATAATAAATAATAATTGATGGAGATTCTCTTCTTTCTTCATTCAATTCTATTATTAATCATAATAAATTCTTTATACATACTATCCATAAAATACTTGTTAACATTCGTCTTCGGGCATCATGCGTCATGATCCCTAGACTTAACGACACTTCTTCATGAAGGTCAATTAGATAGATGGCTTAGGTATACTAGGCTATGCAACTCTAAACATCCTTGCATGTTGGATTTCCCTCGTATCACGTGGTAGCTCTTCAGTACTTTGATGAGAATACCGAAATTCGAAATTTCATTTAATCACTTATAAATAAGTATGACGATGATCAATATTTTTTCTCGAGCATTTTCGCTCGGAAGTTATTAAATTTTTTTCAGTAACCCGTAGCACTTACCAGAGCCCATACTCAATGCCTATAGCAGGGAGTTACAGACATAGTGCAATTCCAGAGCTTTCGCTCAACACTAAATGCTAGGATGTACCTGTATGATACACCTAGGGATACAACTGCAAAGATCCGATGCTCCAGAGCTTATGCTCAACATGAACATGGAATGATCTAGAACTTATGCCCAACATTTCCAATTATATTTTCATGTGTTCCAGAGCTTTATGCTCAACACAAATGTAAGTACTCATATGCTCCAGAGCCTCTCGCTTAACACAAAGCATCTCATTGATCATGTGCTTGAGGGACCACGCCCAACACAAACATTTCATTAATCATGTGCTTCAGGGTCCACGCTCAACACAAAATATATATATACATCTATATCATCAACAATTGACTTACGCCCAATATACAAAACAAATCATCATGTTCATATGCAGTGGGGTCTTTGACCCAAAAATAAAACATAAGTATAATCATCATGGTCAATAGGATCATGCCTATAAATGGTAGGTCCAAAATTCAAGATATTACATCCCACCTCGCTTAGTACAACACCATCCCTAGTGTTATAGGGACTTTGAATGATATCATGAAACAAGGCGGGGTAAGCCTTTCTCATGGTGGCCTCATTCTCCTAGGTAGCCTCATCTACCTCAAAGTGCTTCCACTGCATGTTCAATTGGACTACAGTGCACTTCTGAGGCTATACTTCTCTCTTGTACAATATATGCAAAGGCTTAGGGGGAAATTCCCCATCAGGTTGCAGCTGTAATAATGACCAATCAATGACATGCTTAGTGTCATAAACGTATTTCTTTAACAAATATGCATGGAAAAAATTATGAACTCTTACGTGTGCAGGTAATGCTAATTCATAAGCCACTGGTCCTTTCTTGGCCAGAATTTTAAAAGGTCCACAAAACCTAGGTGCTAACTTACCACACCTACCCAAGCTCAAAGAGCTCCATTTTTCTTTCACTTTCAAGTAGACATGCTCACCTACTTGATAGTCTTTATATTTTCTTTTCTTATTCGCATAACTTTTCTGATGGTCTTGTGCCTCTTTAAGATTTCTCTGGACCTTGGTAAGTAACTGTTCCAAGTCCAATAATAGGTCAGGCCCTAACATTAGCTGATCCACTGGACTATCCTAAGTAACTCGGGTCCTACACTTCCGTCCATAGAGTACCTCAAAAGGACTAATCTTGGTGGAGCCCTGATACCCGTTGTTATATGCAAACTCTGCAAGCTGCAGATAATCCTCCCACTTGGTGGGGTTGTTCATGACATACATTCGAAGCATGTCTTCAACAATTTGGTTTACTCTTTCAGTCGTCCTGTCTGTCTGCGGGTGATAAGCCACTTGTCCTTTATTGAGCCCACAAGGTGAACCTACCCAGTCCACCGACATATCCAAAAGAGAACCGTACCATGAGCGGGCCAGCATCCCAAGAGAAGCAGAAAAAGAAGGTACACCTGAAGCAACTAAAGGAGATCATCACAGTTCTGCTAGTGATGACTCACTTTCTCCATGGAGAAAGAGCCAAAGAAGTGATGACAGCCTTCAGGGGGAGTTTCTAAAAATAAGAGCCCCGACCTATGAATGTGAAGTAAATACGGGAGAGAAGGCTAAAGAATGGTTGCTAGAAATGAGTAAGTACTTCCATGTCGATAAGAAACATAACAACTAGCAGCAGGTCCTCTAGGATTAAGACTGTCAACACACTTTACACCAGATCTTGTCGCAAAGTAAAGAACTGCGTAAGTAAATAAAAGAGGTGCCTTAGTTCGATTGAACTAAGTAAGCCTGCGTAACAAAGTAATACTTTACCTCTCAAACCGTCATGGGAGAACAAGTTCTGCTAGTCCGCCCACTTGGTTTCCACAAACAAAGTTAAGTTAGGACTCCATAATTAACAAGTGTGACAATGCAGAAATGATGAAGCACATAAATCTAGTGACGACATATAAGCGACAAAAGTGTAAACATAACACTAAGTAGTAAACAACGATACAACATCATAAGTAAAATACATTAGAAATAATGACTGAAATGTAAACAACAGAATGTAAGAACAACTTATGACTAAACAAAGGTACATAAAGTGTACGATAGAGATACGTAAGTGAAGCTGACATTCCTGACATTTCACAATAAACATTGCAATGTTGGCCTTTAACTTGGGCCATAAAAAGTGTCTCTCGACGGCATATATCATCTTTTGATATCCTGGGTGCCCCGATTAGGGTGTCCTATGAGGATGTTGGACAAAATGTCCCCTCCAACTGGAACATACAATCTATCCTAGGACCATAGTAGTCCGGATTCATCCACCTTGTATTCCTTCTGTTGTTGAAACAACCGGTCCTCTTGGACCTTATTGAGGATTTCCACATAGAACGGGTCAACCTTGTTGGCCGTTCTAATCTTCTCATGCAAATCTGCATCAGTTTGACTCAGGGTCACCTCATATATCATATGAGTTTGTCGAATCAAAGCATCGACAACTTTGTTCTCTTTTTCCTTGATATGCTTTAGTTCAAAGTGATACTCATTCAGGAAAGCCAACCATCTGGCTTGCCTCACATTAAGACCGGGTTGATCGAATAAATACTTTAGACTCATATTGTTAGTCTTTATAAGGAACTTCCTTCCCATGAGGCAGTGCCTCCACATCTTCAGAGCGTGGATAATGGCCGCTAGCTCAAGATCGTGCATGGGATAATTCTGCTCATGCTCTTTTAATTTCCATGATTCATAACAGATCTCATGGTCGTTTTGTAAGAGGACTCCTCCAAGTCCTTCCTTGCTTGCATCCATGCATAGAACAAAATCTCTATCAGGATCCGCAATCCGCAGCACTGGTGTGGTCATCAAAAGCTGCTTAAGCCTTTGAAAACTTTCTTCACACTTGTCAGTCCATAAGAACTTATTTTCTTTCTTCTGCAAAGATGTCATGGGGAAAGTGATTCCCAAGAAGTTCTCAATGAAATTTCGATAATACCCGGCTAAACCCAAGAAGGACCTAATTTCAGTGACACTAGTTGGGGTAGGCCAATCTTTTATAGCTCGAATATTTTCCAGGTCCACATCTATTGCTGCCTCGGATATGATGTGACCTAGGTACTGTATTTGTGGTTGGTAAAAATCACATTTTCTAAACTTAGCGTAGAGCTGGTGTTCTCTCAACACTCGAAGTACTATGCAAAGGTGTTCTTCGTGTTCCTCTTTATTCTTGGGATAAACCAAAATGTCGTCAATAAAGACTAGCACAAACTTATCCAGATATTTATTGAATATGCTGTTCATCATACACATAAATTTTGCGGGTGCAAGTGTCAATCCGAATGACATCACTACAAACTCATAGTGCCCGTACCTCGTACGAAAGGAGGTCTTGGGAATATCTTCGTCTCGTATCCGTACCTAATGGTACTTGGATCGCAAGTTAATATTCAAAAATATTTTGGCTCCTCCCACCTGGTCCAACAAATCATCGATCCTACAGAGCGGGTAATGGTTCTTTATAGTCATTTTGTTCAATTGACGGTAATCAATGCACATCTGCATTGTACCATCCTTCTTCTTTATGAACAAAATCGGTGCTCTCCAAGGGTACACATTGGGTCAGATATACCCCTTCTCTATTAATTCTTGCAACTATAGTTTGAGTTCCACCAATTTCGGTGCACCCATGCGGTAAGGGGCATTGGAAGCTGGAACTGATCCTGGGGTCAGTTCGATGGAAAAGTCTAGGTCTCATTTCAGAGGTAATTTGGGGATTTCCTCGGGAAACATGTCCTTGAATTCTTCAAGAGCAGGGAATTCTTCTATGCATTGTTCTCTATCAGACTCTACGTCTCGGATGTTCACCGCAAATAACTTGTAGCCCTTCTTAACACATTTCTTTGCTTGTAAGGCAGAGATTTGTCTTACAGAAACTTTCTTTGGGATGCCTTGAACCTTCACTTGGTTCCCTTGGTTATCAGTACACAAGATAGACTTGTGTAAACAATCGAGCATGACATGGTGCTGTTCCAACCAGTCCATGATGATAAGAATATCATACGATCCTAAAGGTAGGATGTTCAAGTTTACCTTAGTAAGGAAACCATTCAAGTTTACGTCACATTCTTTAACAATTTTCGAAACCCTCCATTTTGTATTAATGGCTAACTGTACCAGCCAAGGTTTATCATGCTTTACTTTTCCTAACTTGCATAAATCAACAATCTTAGGTGCAACATAGCTCCGGCAAGCACCAAGATCAATAAGTATTGAAACAGAGGTGTTCAAGATCTTACCTTCAATCTCAACCATTGTAGCTTGATGGTCTGCCTGTCGGCCATCTAATGTTGCATAGATTCACGGGGTTCTCGCTATATCCTCAATGGTAGTTTCTTCTTGCATGTTATGCAAGAATCCATGGTTCTTGTTCTTGCAATATCAGGCATAATGCGGCCTGTTGCACTTCCAGCGGTTGATCGCTAAAGGGGTGGCATTGGCTCCACTCGCCACTTGCTTATTACCATTAGGAGCTGGTACATAAGGCTTCATACCAGTTTTATTGAAGTTCTTGTTCACTGGAAAGATGTTATTTTGCTTTAGATAAGGTTGCGGGTTTGACCTAGGCTTGCGGTTATCAAAACAATTTCTAAACTTTTCTCTGTTTTGGTTCTAGTTTTCTTGCCGTAACTGCCCATGCTCATAGTAGAGTTAGGCCTTGTGTAGTGCAGTATCCAGTGTCTTTGGCATGACGAATTCTATCCTGTCCCAAAAACTGGGAGGAAGACATCCTAGGAACTGCTGGATCTTCACCTTCTCTTCTTTAATATATAGTACATAATGCAGTAGATCTAGAAATCTATTTATAAATGCGTTTATAGTCATGGACCTCATGCGCAGCTCATGGAAATCTTTTACCTTACGGTCAAAGAACATTTTCGACATGTATTTTTCTTAGAAAATATTTCGAAAGTTTTTCCAGCTTATTTCTCACAGCTCATCTTTCTTGGTGTGCTTTAAATCTCGCCACCATCTTGCTGCCTTACCATTCAGGTTTTAGATGGCGAGCCTAGCCTGCATCATACTTGAATAGTTATGAACCCAGAAGTACTTACTCATTCCCAACAACCATTCTTCAGCCTTTTCTCCTGTATTTACTTCACCTTCATAGGTCAGGGCTCTTATTTTTCGAAACTCCCCCTGAAGGCTTCCATCACTTCTTTGCCTCTTTCTCCATGGAGAAAGTGAGTCATCACTAGCAGGACTGTGAGAATCTCCTTTAGTTGCTTCAGGTGTACCTTCTTTTTCTGCTTCTCTTGGGCTGCTGTCCCACTCATGGTACGGTTCTCTTTTGGATTTGTTGGTGGGCTGGGTAGGTTTACCTTGCGGGCTCCCTCCTGTCATGTTACACAATAATACTTCATTTATAGCTTGCTGTTCCTTTCTTTCATTTAGACTGTCCTCTCTAAAACTCTTCATTTCAGCTTGAAGACTGTGCAAAGTTTTCAACACATCAGAGTTTAGCTCGACTAACAAGTTCACTTCCAGAGTGGGGGTGGTCATTTCTTCCTACCGACTTTTTTCTTCCTCAGTGTTCATAAATTGAACAGCGCCGTAAAAATTTTCGTGTAACACAAAAATATTTAATAGCAGCAAAAATTTTCTGTTAGTAACAAACATTAGTTATCATACTTTATTTTCTTTGCATGAATGCTTGGTGCGCCCAAAGCCTCTCAGTATTGAAACTGGGCTCTGATACCACTTGTAATGTCCCCAAAAATTGAATTTTTTTTTTTTGTAGGCTGGTGGAAACTACCCAGAAGGGGTCATTAGTACTCGTGTGGAAACATAGATGATCCTTAAGCTTTCAACCTCTTCGAATTCTGCCCACTGTCTTGTTAATCTCTTATCCATTCCGTGACTATTAGTTCGTTTACTTATTATGTCTTAATTCTGTTATTTAAACTGTTGATATATATTAGTTATTACTATCGGGGAATTAATGAGTTATATAGATCATTGTTTTGCTCCTGCACATTTATACTTTGTTTATTGAATAAAAAACTAACTTAACTTTATTGATAGGAACAAAGTGATGGAGTGGCGGCACTCGTTCTCCCATGACGATATGAGAGGTAAGGTTATTCTTTGTTATGCATGCTTACTTAGTTCATTCAAACTAACGCACCTTATTCATTTATTCACAGGTTACTCTTGCGACATCGGGATTATTGGTTACTTGACACCATTCAGTTCTTAGTTGTACTTCCCGTTCCGTCTTGCACTTTTGTTACTGATTCGTTTTACGACTCAGGTATGCCCTATGTTTGCTAATTATCTTTACTTGTTAATTTACTAAATGATTATGAATGATCTTACTATCCTTATCATTATTATTGGCTATCTCTTGTTTAGTTACTTACTCGTCTCTTGTTTCTATTTTTTTGCAGGTTTACCTTGGTTACGTGCTTGTAAACTTACGCTTGTTCTTCCCAGTGAGGGCATCATGGTATACTACGTTTGAGATGATTCCTAAATGTTACAAACCTAGACCATGACTTAAGCGCATATACTACCTATGTGAACTAGCATAAAGGGCAAGTGATAACACTATAAGCTTGATGCTAAGGGAAAACATTATAACGTTATATGATAGTGTTAAGGGAAAACATTGTAACACTATATGATAGCGTTAAGGGCTGTGCATACCATAGGGTTGGGACTATGGTATACATACCATATGATTAATACTGAGCCTGCACTGACTTTTAAAGGGTGGCGAAACCATAGTATAGAGGTTTTAACATATAACATGGTTGATTTAACGTTGATCCACAAACTTATGGTTGGGGTTTATGGTGGCATTAATGGTCACCAGCTGGTGCCATTAATGTCATCAGGGTTGGTGAAAACCCTTGGAAAAGGACTTGGAATTGGGCATTATGGTCTTGGAATTGTGGTTTAGTGAGGTCTCTGCGTGTTTGGAGAATGGAGATGACCCCATCAATTCGCAGGTAAGCTCAATCGACTTTGTGTAAAATGCATTGATTCGTTTGGTTTTCTCCATGGCATGATCATGCTCCTCATGCCATTGTTAGTTTGTTTGCAGGTGAATGCGAAGGCACTCCGGGCTTTACACAGGGATACGTTGTCGAGTTGGGATTTCTCCTTTACGGCCATGGTAAGCATGCTAGCAAGAATCACTTGCCTCCTCTCATTTTGGGCATTCCTGAGTTGGAAATTCTTTATTGGGTCGGGGTTTCGATGGTACTTTGTATACTCTGCCTTCGAGGTTTATGATGTAGCTTGCTATGGTTTTTAAATTGTCTCTCATTGAGAGGTTTGGAATTTGTTTGGGTCGTGGCTGCACCATTACTTGTAATGGTGCCATAGCTCACAACTTTCCATTAACATTTTAATACTTGGAATGTTTGTAAAGAAGGTTCGAGCCTCACTGTGTAATTACACTACGCGTTGGTTTTTAATATGAAGACTATAATGTATTTTTGGTTATGATAAGCCTACGATTTCACTCAGGGTTTAATACTGTGTAACTTGGGTTTTGTATGGTTATTTAAATGCTGCGTTTTATGTGGACTTTAATGGGATCGATCGTGGCCTCACAACCTGTAGAAATTTACTCTATGTATAAATTAATGTTTTGGGTTAATATTGTGTAACTTGGGTTTTCACTCAGGTTTTAATACCATGTAACTTGGGTTTTGTATGGTTATTTAAATGCTGCATTTTATTTGGAATTTAATGGGATCGATCATGGCCTCACAGCCTGTAGAAATTTACTCTACGTATAAATTAATGTTTTGGGTTATGTCCATATGCACAACACTCTGTCTGTTTGGTTTGTATGTTGATCAGGGAGCTTCTAGAGTTTGGGCGTTATGTCATGGGCTGTACCATTGTAACAATGGTGCCGTATCCCATTGGCTTGCCACCATGTGCTCTGCGTTAGCTTAAAAATGAAGTCTATGTTTTAAAACAGAGTATTGTAATCTTAGTTTTGTATTGCCTCAGCGTGGGTGCAGGCAATGCCACGAATGGCATGTGCCTCTCCTAACAACTACGGTAGCTTTTAGGTGGCATTTAAAATGTAAATTTCTTACTTGGAAAGAATCTAGCCGTAACAGCCAGGGTTATGACAACCCACGATATCGATTTGGTTCAAAAATGGTGTGACTGTGTGTTTAGATTGGAACTTGGTCGAGGCCGTAACTAGGGTCTTTACAACCTCGCTCTTAGTGTATGCATTGTTTGGATTAAAGGATTGCGGCATAGCTTAAAAGCATAGCTTGCACATACTAGCTATATAGCATGGAATGTATAGAGAGGGTTATGCGATTGCTTACTAATTGAGTATAAAATGCTTATGGTTTTATTGATGTTATTGTCTGGAGTTTGGACATCTACAGGATTCGATGTCGTGACCTCTTGATGACAAAATGGGTTTTAATTATTTAAATGTTTAACATGATACATTTGGTTATGTATAGATTTTAAATGGGACCTTTAACACCCTTTATGTTTTTATAATGGATGATTGTAATAAAAGGACTGTGAATTAAACATTTGAGCTATGGAAATGGATACGATTTGGTTTGTAGATTTTATATAATAATACAGAGTTTGATAATGGACCACATGGATGGTCACGATGCCTTCTCTAGTGGGTTAATTATGATTATGTTTATTAGAATGGAATGTTGTAATATTTAACCTGTTTTTACATGATTATGTAGAGCAGACCTTAGAAGGTCTTTAATAATTATTAGCTTTTTTATTATATGAATTGTATTCCTAATAGATCTAGTTTAAATTATAAACTTGCATTAGTTAACATAACAAATATTTCAATTAAATTCTACTGAATTAGTTTTGTTGAGAATTAGGGCAAGCCTCTGCTGAAAAATGGAATATGTCAGTAGAGTATTAAATACAGAGAACAAGGTAAAAAAATAATACTAAGATCAAAACCTAGTTAATACATGGACATTTATAAGAGATGCAACCCTGAACATAAACAACATATGATAAAAATCCTCCACCCTTTGATTAGTAATTTACAGATACAAACCCTAGTAGATTGATAACCATAAAACAGAACCATTAGGGTTAGAATTTTTATTGCAGCCATTACTTAACATAAACAGTAATGAAACTTTAGGAAGAAATAGAATAGGCCTTCAAGGGTTTCATACATGAAATTGAAGCTTTGTCAATGGCTACACTTGCACAATTAAATAACCAACATTAACAATTCAATGCAGATCCGACCTCTGTTTGATGACCAAATCACTTGGGAACTACCACGTTCCTCCCAACCATGACCCAGAACCGTTCCTGGTTCTAATTCGGATTCCCCCCAAGATGGACTCCCACATGCAAGTAGCTTAGAGCTCCTAAGGTAGGGTTTCCTAAGTGGCAATCAGTTCTGAATCAATCCTCTTTTCCTTGTAGGAAAAGTTCTCCAAGAAAACACTTGAGAGAAAAACAGGAAGAATAATAATTCTCCTAGATGAAAAATCAAAACCCCCAAGCCTTTTCTTGGCTTGAGTCTTTATAGGAAGACTTGTCAGACAAAGGGGCAGTTAAATCAAGAAATCCTTGATTTCTTGATTTAACCCTTTTTAATTGACTGGGGTAATTTTAAATTCTTAACCTAGGAACTTTTAACTATTTCCTAGTTATTGTTTCATAGTTATTTCACTATTTATTAATGTTTTAATAATAAATAATAATTGGTGGAGCTTCTTTTCTTTCTTTATTCAATTATATAATTAATCGTAATTAATTCTTTATACATACTATGTATAAAATACATAGTATTAAAATACTTGTTAACACTTGTCTTTAGGCATCATGTGTCATGATCCCTAGACTTAACGACACTTCTTTTATGAAGGTCAAGTAAATATATGACTCAGGTTTACTAGGCTAGGTAACTCTAAACATCCTTGCATGTTGGATTTCCCTCGTATAACATGGTAGTTCTTCAGTACTTGATGAGAATACATGAATTTGAAATTTCATTTAATCACTTACAAATAAGTATGATGAGTTCAATATTATTCCTTGAGTCGTTTTCACTCGGAGGTGATTTTAATCTTTTCAGTAACCCATAGCGGTTACCAGAGCCCATACTCAATGCTTATAACATGGAGTTACAATCATAGTGCAATTCTAGAGCTCTTGCTCAACACTAAATGATATGATGTACTTGTACGATACACCTAGGGATACAATGGCCAAAGATATGATGCTCCAGAGTTTATGCTCAACACCAACATGGAATGCTCCAGAGCTTATGCCCAACATTTCCAAATTATATTTTCATGTGTTCCAGAGCTTTATGATCAACACAAATGTAATTACTCATGTGCTCCAGAGCCTTTCGCTCAACACAAAACATCTCATCGATCATGTGCTTCAGGGTCCATGCCCAACACAAACATTTCATCACTCATGTGCTTCAGGGTCCACGCCCAACAGAAAAAATATATATACCTATATATGATCAACAATTGGCTTATGCCAAATATACAAAACAAATCATCATGTTCATATACAGTGGGGTATTTGACCCAATATAAAATAAAACATCAGTATAATCATCATGGTCAATAGGATCATGCCTATAAATGGTAGGTCCAAAATTCGGGATATTACATCCCTCCCCGCTTAGTACAACACCGTCCCTGGTGTTCTAGGGACTCTGAATGATATCATGAAACAAGGCGGGGTAAGCCTTTCTCATGGTGGCCTCATTCTCCCAGGTAGCCTCATCTACCTCAAAGTGCTTCCACTGCACTTTCAATTTGACTATAGTGCGCTTTCGATGCTATACTTCTCTCTTGTCCAATATATGCAAAGGCTCAGGGGAAAATTCCCCCTCAGGTTCCACCTATAATAATGACCAATAAATGACATGCTTAGTGTGATAAACATATTTATTTAATAAAGATGCATGGAAAACATTATGAAATCTTACATGCATTGATGCTAGTTCATAAGCCACTGGTCCTTTCTTGGCCAGAATTTCAAAAGGTCCACAAAACCTAGGTGCTAACTTACCACACCTACCCAAGCTCAAAGAGCTCCATTTTGTTTTCAATTTCAAGTAGACATGCTCACCTACTTGATAGTCTTTATCTTTTCTTTTTTTATCCGCATAACTTTTCTGACGGTCTTGTGCCTCTTTAAGATTTCCTTGGACCTTGGTAACTAACCGTTCCAAGTCCATAACAGGTCAGGCCCTAACATGAGCCGATCCACCAGACTGTCCCAAGTAACTGGGGCCCTACACTTCTGTCCATAGAGTACCTCAAAAGGACTCATCTTGGAGGAGGCCCGATACACGATTTTATATGCAAACTATGCAAGGTGCAGATAATCCTCCCACTTGGTGGGGTTGTTCATGACATTAATTTGAAGCATGTCTTCAACAATTTGGTTTACTCTTTCAGTCTACCCGTCCGTGTGTGGGTGATAAGCAGTGATAAAGTTCAGCTACGTCTCTAATCCAGAGAATAAAGATCTCCAAAAATTTCCTATAAAATTAAGATCTCGATCTGAGATAATCACTTTGGGTATCCCATGCAATCTAAATATCTCTTTTAGGAAGATACCGACAATGTTCACGACCTTGTAGGTCAATTTCACGGGGATGAAGTGTGCTTCTTTTGAAATCTTGTCAATGACTACGAATATGGAATCATTTTGATTCTTGATTTTTTGTAAGCCAGTAATAAAATCCATATGGATAAACTCCCGCTTCCATTCTGGAATGGGAAATGGCTGTATCAATCTTGAAGGATGTTGGTGCTCAGCTTTAACTAGCTGGCATTCCTGACATTTTGCAATAAACATTGCAATGTCGGCCTTTAACTTGGGCTAGAAAAAGTGTCTCTTAACGGTAAATATCATCTTTTGATATCTCGGGCGCCCCGAGTAGGGTTCCCTATGAAATTCTATGAGGATGCTGGAACGAATGTCCCCTCCAACTGGAACATACAATCTATCCTTGGACCATAGTAGTCCGGATTCATCCACCTTGTAATCCTTCTATTGTTGAAACAACCGGTCCTCTTGGACCTTCTTGAGGATTTCCACATAGAACGGGTCAACCTTGTTGGCCGTTCTAAGCTTTTCATGCAAATCTGCGTTAGGTTGACCTCATATATCATATGAGTTCATTGACTTAAAGCATCGAAAACTTTGTTCTCTTTGCCCTTGATATGCTTTAGTTCAAAGTGATACTCACTCAGGAAAGCCAACCATCTGGCTTACCTCGCATTCCTATCAGGTTGATCGAATAAATACTTTAGACTTATATTGTCAGTATTTAGAAGGAACTTCCTTTCCATGAGGTAGTTCCTCCACATATTTAGAGCGTGGATAATGGCTGTTAGCTCAAGATCGTGCATGGGATAATTCTGCTCATGCTCTTTTAATTTCCACGATTCATAACAGATCGCATGGTCGTTTTGTAAGAGGACTCCTCCAAGTTCTTCCTTGCTTGCATCCATGCATAGAACAAAATCTCCATCAGGATCTGCAATCCGCAGCACTGGTGTGGTCATCAAAAGCTGCTTAAGCCTTTGAAAACTTTCTTCACACTTGTCTGTCCATAAGAACTTATTTTCTTTCTTCTGCAAAGCTGTCATGGGGAAAGTGATTCTCAAGAAGTTCTCAATGAACTTTCGATAATACCCGGCTAAACCCAAGAATGACCTAATTTCAGTGACAATAGTTGGGGTAGGCCAATCTTTTATAGCTCGAATCTTTTCCAGGTCCACATCTATTGCTGCCTCGGATATGATGTGACCTAGGTACTGTATTTGTGGTTGGTAAAAATCACATTTACTAAACTTAGCGTAGAGATGGTGTTCTCTCAACACTCGAAGTACTATGCAAAGGTGTTCTTCGTGTTCCTCTTTATTCTTGGGATAAACCAGAATGTCATCAATAAAGACTAGAACAAACTTATCCAGATATTTACTGAATATGTTGTTCATCATACACATAAAGTTTGCAGGTGCATTTGTCAACTCGAACGACATCACCACAAACTCATAGTTCCCGTACCTCGTACGAAAGTCGGTCTTGGGAATATCTTTGTCTTGGATCCATACCTGATGGTACCTAGATCGTAGGTCAATCTTCAAAAAGATTTTGGCTCCTCCCACCTAGTCGAACAAATCATCATTCCTAGGGAGCGGGTAACGGTTCTTTATAGTCATTTTGTTCAACTGACGGTAATCAATGCACATCCGCATCGTACCGTCCTTCTTATTTACGAACAAAATCGTTGCTCCCCAAGGGGACACACTGGGTCGGATATACCCCTTCTTTATTAATTCTCGCAACTACAGTTTGAGTTCCACCAATTCTGGTGCACCCATGTGGTAAGGGGCTTTCGAAGCCGGAACTGACCTAGGGTCAGTTCGATGGAAAAGTATAGGTCTCGTTTCGGAGATAATTTGGGGATTTCCTTGGGAAACATGTCCTTGAATTCTTCAAGAATGGGGAAGTCTTCTATGCGTTGTTCTCTATTAGACTCTACGTCTCAGATGTTCACCGCAAATAACTTGCAACCCTTCCTAACACATTTCTTTGCTTGTAAGGCAGAGATTTGTCTTACAGAAACTTTCTTTGGGATGCCTTGAACCTTCACTTGGTTCCCTTGGCTATCAGTACAAAAGATAGGCTTGTGTAGACAATAGAGCATGACATGGTGTTGTTTCAACCAGGCCATGTCGATAAGAATATCATACGATCCTAAAGGTAGGATGTTCAGTTTTACCTTAGTAAGGAAACCATTCAAGTTTACTTCACATTCTTTAACAATTTCTGAAACCTTTCGTTTCGTACCGGCGGCTAACTGTACCAGCCAAGGTTTATCATGCTTTACTTTGCCTAACTTGCATAAATCAACAATCTTAGGTGCAACATAGCTTCAACAAGCAATAGGATCAATAAGTATTGAAACAGAGCTGTTCAAGATCTTACCTTCGATCTCGACCGTTGTAGCTTGATGGTCCGCCTGTCGGCCATCTAATGCTACATAGATTTGCTGTGTTCCCACTATATCCTCAACGGTAGGTTCTTCTTGCAGGTTATGCAAGACTCCATTGTTCTTGTTCTTACAATCTCGGGCATAATGCAACCCATTGCACTTCTAGCATTTGATCGCTAAAGGGGTAGCATTGGCTCCACTCGTCACTTTCTTATTACCATTAGGAGCTGATACATAAGGCTTTGTACCAGTTTTGTTGAAGTTCTTGTTCGTTGTAAAGCTGTTATTTTTCTTTCTATAAGGCTGCGGGTTTGACCCAGGCTTGCGGTTATTAAAAAAATTTCTAGACTTCTCTCTGTTTTGGTTCTGGTTTTCTTGCCATAATTGCCCATGCTCATAGTAGAGTCGGGCCTTATGTAGTGCAGTATCCAGTGTCTCCGGCATGGCGAATTCTATCCTGTCCCGAAAACTAGGAGGAAGAAATCCTAGGAACTATTGTATCTTCACCTTCTCTTATTTGATATACGGTACATAATGCAGCAGATCTAGAAATCTGTTTATAAATGTGTCCATAGTCATGGACCCCATGCGCAGTTCATGGAACTCTTTTACCTTGTGGTCAAAGAACCTTTCTGGCATGTATTTTTTTTGGAAAATATTTTGGAAGTTTTCCCAGCTTATTTCTCGCATCTCATCTGTCACGTCCCCAACCCTTACAACGGCGAAGAGGACGCGACGAACACCACAATACAACCAAGCAAACAACACCATGAACATGGACAAGAATAAATGCTGAAGTTAAAAACTTACATAATGCATGCTAAGATGCATAAACATAAAAACACACACATATGCAGAATGAATCAACATTCAGTGGAAGCAACACACATTCCAGCATTCACATGTTCATCATAGTTCATAAAACAATAGATGTAATTTGCAGAGATGGGATAACAGCAACACTTATCTTTTGATGAAGAATTCACCCGCAACCAGCTACGTCGCTGCAACGTTCCGCCCAACCATAGGCCAGCGTGCTCATCAATTTCTCAGCAACACTGCCACCCCCGAGCTGGGCATGATTCCTCCAAGGATAAGGGTCAATGCAGGCTTACACATAGCCAGGGGGTACACTCAACCAAACCAACACCGCTGGGTTTACCAGGCCTTCCACAATCGTCCAAGCCAGCACAGTCCGAAGACCCACCAATGCTTACATGCAGCAAAACAATCCCTTCACATCCCTGTGAAGAAGGCATAAACAACAGGGTGACAATCCCAAACCAAAAATGAGACACAGCTCAAGCCCACAAGGAAACCAGAGTTGTTCTTGGCCCTTGCGTGGCTGAAACAACTCAACGACAACCCAAAACCAGGGTGCACCAACAACCACAACCCCACAATGAAAACGATGGCAGCTATGCAAAGACCCAAAACAGGGAAGAAGTCAAACTCCCGGCATAGGCATGGGAAACTCAACGCAGACCACAGTAGACAGCCCCAAAGTATAACAACAAATACCACTCATGGCATGGGAAAACAACAATCCCAAAAACATATCAGCATACATTACTAGCAACATGGGGAAAACAACAGCCCTGGTTTACACAGTCGAAGTCGCTGGAGAAATACTTACATAGACCGTGCTGGGAAGAAGTTACAGTCTCCCAATCTGTGCGTGAGAAACAACAATGCAGACCCCACAAATCATCCCGTGAGGAAAAGGTACATCCACACCATCCACAAATCCGCAGAGGAAAACCACGTGGGTAAAACCAGGAAATTCTTGCACGCGAGAATGACCAAGAACTCCCCTCCTACGTGAAGGTAAAGAGCAAACACGGTCCCTCTGCGTGAGGATCCAAATTCCCCCAGACCACAAGCGTGAAGGTGAATACCAGGCGTGAGAGTGAACAGGAAACTGACCTGTGCGCGCGGATGAACAGGACAACGGAAGGAATCCCCCCGACCATCTGGAGAGTGCGTGAGAGTGAAGGAATGGGGAAGAATGCAGTCGTGGGTGGAGTGGGAATGTGGGCAAGGGACTGACAGTCCTGCCACCCCACTCCCAAAAACAATAACTGCCCCCAACCACCAGCAGCCATAACTGCCTCAACTACTCAACAAACAATAAAGAGGTTGGAAAAGGTTGGATGAGACAAAAAGGTGACAATTCAATAAGGTGGTAAAACATGGGTTTTTCCCCCATAACCAAGGTTTGACACTCCCCACCCCTTATCCTTTGGAACCATGCCCTTTTCATTCAACGTTGCATTGTCGTAGCTGGTTGTGGTTTATTTTATTTGATGTGTGTGTTTACATGATGTCAAATTATAAGGTGCTGGATAGCACGACATACCATCGACACCTACCTCTATTTCCAAAACATACACAACCAAATCGATGGTGGGGATTTTGCCTTTAGCTCCTCACCATGATTAATTACAATATATACATCATGCAAACGGGGTCAAAAACTGGGGTATTACATCATCTTTCTTGGTGTGCTTTAAATCTCACCACCATCTTGCTTCCTTACCATTCAGGTTGTAGATGGCGAGCCTAGCCTGCATCATACTTGAATAGTTATGAACCTGGAAGTACTTACTCATTCCCAACAACCATTCTTCAGCTTTTTCTCCTGTATTTACTTCACCTACATAGGTCGGGGCTCTTATTTTTCGAAACTCCCCCTGAAGGCTGTCATCACTTCTTTGCCTCTTTCTCCATGGATAAAGTGAGTCATCACTAGCAGGACTGTGATGATATCCTTTAGTTACTTCAGGTGTACCTTCTTTTTCTGCTTCTCTTGTGCTATTGGCCCGCTCATGGTACAGTTCTCTTTTGGATCTGTTGGTGGACTAGGTAGGTTTACGTTGCGAGCTTCCTCCCATCATGTTACGTAATAATGCTTCATTTATAGCTTACTGTTCCATTCTTTCATTTAGACTGTCCTGTCTAAAACTCTTCAGTTCAGCTTGAATACTGTGCAAAGTTTTCAACACATCAGAGTTTAGTTCGACCACCAAGTTCACTTCCGAAGTGGGGGTGGTCATTTCTTCCTGCCGGATGTTTTCTTCCTCAGTGTTCATAAACTGTACAATGCTATAAAAATTTTCTTGTAACACAAAGCTTTTAATAGCAACAAAATTTTTCTGTTAGTAACAAACATTACTTATCATACTTTATTTTGTTTGCGTGAATGCTTGGCGTGCCCAAAGTCTCTCAGTATTGAAACTGGGCTCTGATACCACTTGTAATGTCCCCAAAAATTGAAAATAATTTTTTTTTATAGGCTAGTGGAAACTACCGAGAAGGGATCATTAGTACTCATGCGGAAACATAGATGCTCCTTAAGCTTTCAACCTCTTTGAATTATGCCCACTGTCTTGTTAATCTTTTATCCATTCTGTGACTATTAGTTTGTTTACTTCTTATGTCTTAATTCTGTTATTTAAACTGTTGATATATATTAGTTATTACTGTCGATGAATTAATGAGTTATATAGATCATTGTTTTTCTCCTGCACATGTATACTTTGTTTATTGAATAAAAACTAACTTAACTTTATTGATGGGAACAAAGTGATGGAGTGGCGGGACTCATTCTCCCATGACGATCTGAGAGGCAAGGTTATTCTTCGTTATGCAGGCTTACTTAGTTCATTCAAACTAAGGCACCTTATTCATTGATTCACATGTTACTCTTGCGACATCGGGATTATTGGTTACTTGACACCATTTAGTTCTTAGTTGTACTTCCTGTTCCATCTTGTACTTTTGTTACTGATCCGTTTTACGACTCAGGTACGCCCTATGTTTGCTAATTATCTTTATTTGTTAATTTACAAAATGCTTATGAATTATCTTACTGTCCTTATCATTATTATTGGCTATCTCTTGTTTAGTTACTTACTCGTCTCTTATTTCTATTTTTTTGCAGGTTTACCTTGGTTACGTGCTTGTAAACTTACGCTTGTTCTTCCCAGCAAGGGCATCATGGTATACTACGTTTGAGATGATTCCTAAATGTTACAAACCTAGACCATGGCTTAAGTGCATATACTACATATGTGAACTAGAATAAAGGGCAAGTGATAACACTATAAGCTTGATGCTAAGGGAAAACGTTATAACGTTATATGATAGTGTTAAGGGAAAACATTGTAACACTATATGATAGCGTTAAGGGCTGTGCATACCATAGGGTTGCGACTATGGTATACATACCATGTCATTAATATTGAGGCTGCACTGACTTTTAAAGGGTGGCGAAACCATAGTATAGAGGGTTTAACATATGACATGGTTGATTTAATGTTGATCCACAAACTTATGGTTGGGGTTTATGGTGGCGTTAATGGCCACCATCTAGTGCCATTAATGTCATCGGGGTTGGTGAAAACCCTTAGCAAAGGACTTGAGATTCGCTGTTTGGGAATTATGGTCTTGGCATTGTGGTTTAGTGAGGCCTCTACGCGTTTGGAGAATGGAGACAATCCCATCGATTTGTAGGTAAGCTCAACCGGCTTTGTGTAAAATGCATTGCTTTGTTTAGTTTTCTCCATGGCATGGTCATGCTCCTCATGCCATTGTCGGTTTGTTTGTAAGTGAATACGAAGGCGCTACAGGCTTTGCATAGGGATACGCTGTCGAGATGGGATTTCTGATTTACAACCATGGTAAGCCTGCTAGCATGAATCACTTGCCTCCTCTCATTTTGGGCATTCCTGCGTTGGAAAATATTTACTGGGTTGGGGTTTTGATGGTACTTTCTATACTATGCCTTCGGGGTTTATGATGTAGCTTGCTCTGGTTTTTAAATGGTATCTCTTTGAGAGGTTTGGCATTTGTTTGGGCCGTGGCTGGACCATTACTTGTAATGGTGCCATAGCTCACAGCTTGCCATTAACGTTTTAATACTTTGACTGTTTGTAAAGAAGGTTCAAGCCTCACTATGTAATTACACTGCGCGTTGGTTTTTAATATGAAGACTGTAATATATTTTTGGTTATAAGACGCCATGATTTCACTCAGCGTTTAATACTGTGTAACTTGGGTTTTGTATGGTTATTTAAATGCTGTGTTTTATGTGGACTTTAATGTGATCGATCATGGCCTCACAGCCTGTAGAAAGTTACTCTGCGTATAAATTAATGTTTTGGGTTATGGCCGTATGCACAACACTCTGTTTGTTTGGTTTGTATGTTGAGTAGGGAGCTTCTAGAGTTTGGGTGTTATACCATGGGTTGCACCAGTGTAACAATGGTGCCGTAGCCCATTGGATTCCCACCACGTGCTTTGCGTTAGCTTATAAATGAAGTTCGTGTTTTAAAATAGAGTATTGTAATCTTAGTTTTGTATTGGATCAGCGTGGGTGCAGGCCATGCCATGAATGGCACATGCCTCTCCCAACAACTACGATAGCTTTTAGTCGGCATTTAAAATGTAAATTACTTACTTGGAAAGAATCGGGCTATAACAGCCAGGGTTATGACAACCCATGATATCGATTTGGTTTAAATGGCATGACTCTGTGTTTAGATTGGAACTTGGCCGAGGCCGTAACTAGGGTCTTTACGACCTCGCTATTAGTGTATGCGTTGTTTATATTAAAGGATTGTGGCATAGCTTAAAAGCGTAGCCTGCACATACTAGATATATAGTATGGACTATATAGAGAGGGTTATGCAAATGCTTACTACTTGAGTATAAAATGCTTATGGTTTTATTAATGTTATTGTTTGGAGTTTGGATGTCTACAGAATTCGATGTCGCGACCTCTTGATGACAAAATGGGTTTTAATTGTTTAAATGTTTAACATGATACGTTTGGTTATGTATAGATTTTAAATGGGACGTTTAACACCCTTTATGTTTTTATAATGGATGACTATAATAAAAGGACTGTGAATTAAACATTTAAGTTATGGAAATGGATACGATTTGGTTTGTAGAATTTATATAATAATACAGAGTTTGATAATGGACCACATGGATGGTCACGATGCCTTCTCTATTGGGTTAATTATGATTATGTTTATTAAAATAGAATGTTGTAATATTTAACATGTTTTTACATGATTATGTAGAGCAGACCTTAGAAGGTATTTAATAATTATTAACTTGTTTATTATATGAATTCTGTTCGTAATAGATCTAGTTTAAATTATAAACTTACATTAGTTAACATAACCAATATTTCAATTAAATTCTACTGAATTAGTTTTGTTGAGAATTAGGGCAAGCCTCTGCTGACAAATGGAATATGTGAGTAGAGTATTAAATACAGAGAACAAGGTAAAAACATAATACTAAGATCAAAACCTAGTTAATACAGGAACATTTATAAGAGATGCAACCCTGAACATAAACAACATATGATAAAAATCCTCCACCCTATGATTAGTAATTTACAGATACAAACCCTAGTAGATTGATAACCATAAAACAGAACCATTAGGGTTAGAAATTTTATTGCAGCCATTACTTAACATAAACAGTAATGAAACTTTAGGAAGAAATAGAATAGGCCTTCAAGGGTTTCATACCTGGAATTGAAGCTTTGTCAATGGCTACATTTGCACAGTTAAATAACCAGCATTAACAGTTCAATGCATATCTGACCTCTGTTTGATGACCAAATCACTTGGGAACTACCACGTTCCTCCAAACCATGACCCATAATTGTTCCTGGTTCTAATCCGGATCCCCCTGAGCTGGACACCAACATGCAAGTAGCTTAGAGCTCCTAAGGTAGGGTTTCCTAACTGGTAATCTGTTCTGAATCAATCCTCTTTTCCTTGCAGGAAAAGTTCTCCAAAAAAACACTTGAGAGCAAAACAGGAAGAATAATAATTCTCCTAGATGAAAAATTAGAACCCCCAAGCCTTTGCTTGGCTTGAGTCTTTATAGGTAGACTTTTCAATCAAAGGGGTAGTTAAATCAAGAAATCCTTGATTTTTTGATTTATCTCTTTTTAATTTACTGGGGTAATTTTCAATTCTTAACCTAGGAACTTTTAACTAGTTCCTAGTTAGTCTTTCATAGTTATTTCGCTATTTACTAATCTTTTAATAATAAATAATAATTGGCGGAGATTCTCTTCTTTCTTTATTAAATTATATAATTAATCGTAATTAATTCTTTATACATACTATGTATAAAATACATAGTATTAAAATACTTGTTAACACTTGTCTTCGGCCATCATGTGTCATGATCCCTAGACTTAACGACACTTCTTTTATGAAGGTCAAGCAGATAGATGACTCAGGTGTATTAGTCTAGGAAACTCTAAACATCCTTGCATGTTGGATTTCCCTCGTATAACGTGGTAGTTCTTCAGTACTTGATGAGAATACAGAAATTTGAAATTTCATTTAATCACTTAAAAATAAGTATGATGAGATCAATATTATTCTTTGAGTCATTTTCATTCGGAGGTGATTTTAATATTTTCAGTAACCCCTAGTGCTTACCAGATCCCATACTTGAACCCTTACAATAGGGAGTTACAAACATAGTGCAATTCCATAGCTCTCACTCAACACTAAATGCTAGGATGTACTTGTACGATACACCTAGGGATACAATGGCCAAAGATCAGATGCTCCAGAGCTTATGCTCAACACCAACATGGAATTCTCCAGAGCTTATGCCCAACATTTCCAAATTATATTTTCATGTGTTCTAGAGCTTTATGCTCAACAAAAGTGTAATTACTCATGTGCTCTAGAGCCTTTCGCTCAACACAAAACATCTCATCGATCATGTGCTTCAGGGTCCATGCCCAACACAAACATTTCATCAATTATGTGCTTCAGGGTCAACGCCCAACACAAAACATGTATATATATATCATCAACAAATGGCTTACGCCCAATATACAAAACAAATCATCATGTTCATATGTAGTGGGGTTTTTGAACCAATATAAAATAAAACATTAGTATAATCATCATGGTCAATAGGATCATGCCTATAAATGGTAGGTCCAAAATTCCGGATATTACATCCCTACCCGCTTAGTACAACACCGTCCTTGGTGTTCTAGGGACTCTGAATGATATCATGAAACAAGGCGGGGTAAGCCTTTCTCATGGTGGCCTCATTCTCCCAGGTAGCCTCATCTACCTCAAAGTGCTTCCACTGCACTTTCAATTGGACTATAGTGCACTTTTGAAGTTGTACTTCTCTCTTGTCCAATATATGCAAAGGCTCAGGGGAAAATTCCCCCTCAGGTTCCACCTGTAATAATGACCAATCAATGACATGCTTAGTGTCATAAACATATTTCTTTAATAAAGATGCATGGAAAACATTATGAACTCTTACATGCATAGGTAATGCTAGTTCATAAGGTAGTGGTCCTTTCTTGACCAGAATTTCAAAAGGTCCACAAAACCTAAGTGCTAACTTACCACACCTACCCAAGCTCAAAGAGCTCCGTTTTGCTTTCACTTTCAAGTAGACATGCTCACCTACTTGATAGTATTTATCTTTTCTTTTCTTATCCACATAACTTTTCTAATGGTCTTGTGTCCTTTAAATATTTTCCTGGACCTTGGTAACTAACTGTTCCAAATCCAATAACAGGTTAGGCCCTAACATGAGCCGATTCACCGGACTATCCCAAGTAACTGGGGTCCTACACTTCTGTCCATAGAGTACCTCAAAAGGACTCATCTTGGCAGAGGCCTGATACCTGTTGTTATATGCAAACTCTACAAGGTGAAGATAATCCTACCACTTGGTGGGGTTGTTCATGACATACATTCGAAGCATGTCTTCAACAATTTGATTTACTCTTTCAGTCTGCCCGTTCGCCTGCGGGTGATAAGCAATGCTAAATTTCAGCTGCGTCTCTAATCCAGAGAATAAAGATCTCCAAAAGTTTCCTGTAGACTTAACATCTCGATCTGAGATAATCACTTTGGGTATCCCATGCAATCTAGATATCTCTTTCAGGAAGATATCGACAATGTTCACGGCCTTGTAGGTCAATTTCACAGGGATGAAGTGTCCTTCCTCGGACAGCTTGTCAATGACTACGAAGATGGAATCATTTTGATTTTTTATTTTCCGTAAGCTAGTAATAAAATCCATACTAATAACCTCCCACTTCCATTCTAGAATGGGCAATGGCTGTAGCAATCCTAAAGGATGTTGGTGCTCAGCTTTAACTAGCTGTAATTCCTGACATTTCCCAATAAACATTGCAATGTCGACCTTTAACTTGGGCCAAAAAAAGTGTCTCTTGACGACAGATATCATCTTTTCATATCTCGGGTGCCCCAAGTAGGGTGGCCTATGAAATTCTGTGAGGATGTTGGACCGAATGTCCCCTCCAACTGGAACATACAATCTATCCTTGGACCATAGTAGTTTGGATTCATCCACCTTATATTCCTTCTATTGTTGAAACAACCGGTCCTCTTGGACCTTCTTGAGGATTTTCACATAGAACGGGTCAACCTTGTTGGCCGTTCTAATCTTATAATGCAAATTTGCATCAATTTGACTCAAGGTCACCTCATATATCAGATGAGTTCATCGACTCAAAGCATCGACAACTTTGTTCTCTTTGCCCTTGATATGCTTTAGTTCAAAGTGATACTCACTCAGGAAAGCCAACCATCTGGCTTACCTCGCATTCAGATCGGGTTGATCGAATAAATACTTTAGACTCATATTGTCAGTCTTTAGAAGGAACTTCCTTCCCATGAGGTAGTTCCTTCACATCTTCAGAGCGTGGATAATGGCCGCTAGCTCAAGATCATGCATGGGATAATTCTGCTCATGCTCTTTTAATTTCTGCAATTCATAACAGATCGCATGGTTGTTTTGCAAGAGGACTCCTCCAGGTCCTTCCTTGCTTGCACCCGTGCATACAACGAAATCACTTGGGAACTACCACGTTCCTCCCAACCATGACCCAGAATCGTTCGTGGTTTTAGTCCGGATCCCCCCGAGCTGGACTCCAACATGCAAGTAGCTTAGAGATCCTAAGGTAGAGTTTCCTAACTGGTATTCAGTTCTGAATCAATCCTCTTTTCCTTGTAGGAGAAAATTCTCCAGGAAAACACTTGAAAGTAAAAAAAGGCAGAATAATAATTCTCCCAAGATAAAAATTAGAACCCCAAGGCCTTTGCTTGGCTTCAGTTTTTGTAGACACACTTTTTAGTCAAAGGGACACTTAAATCAAGAAACCTTGGTTTCTTGATTTAACCCTTTCTCAATTACATTGGGTAATTAAATTAATATTTTCACTTAGGAACTTTCTACTAGTTCCTAGTTGGACTTTTATAGACATTATACTATTTATTAATCTTTTCATAATAAATAATAATTGATGGAGTTCTTCTTCTTTCTTTCATTTATTTATAAAATGAATATTTTTAATTCTTTATACATAACATGCATAAAGTACATGATAATATAACACTTTATTAACATTTGTCTCCGGGCATTTGTTGTATTTAGCCGGTAAATGGACTCTGTGTATTTATATTGTATTGGATGTATTTTAATAAGCACAACCCGCATACGATTTGATGTATAGCGTGGCCTGTGTAAAAATGGTTATAGGATTTGGTTGTTGTTTTGTATATACATTACTTATGGTTTGTAATTAAGGCCTTTTCTTGGGTCTGGACATCCATGGGAATCGATGTCGCGACCTCTGTTGGCAAGCATGGTTTTAATGTAATGTAATGAATGGTATTTTAATAAATAAAAGCAAATTGGGCTTGCATGCCCACATGATTCGATTCCTGTTCTTGTTTGCAAAACATGGATTTATAATATGATTTTGATGATATTTTAATATGATATGATTACTGTATAAGATGTATTGTTTTAATTTGGTTATGGTAATGTTTGATGAGTTATGTAATTTTGTTTATGGTTATGTATAGATGGAGAATGGATACAACTTTGGATTCGTTTGTATGAATTATGAACAAATATTTGTGAAGGACCACATGGACGATCACGATGCTTCCTTCATTTATTTAGTTCTGATATTGATTAGTTTAAAAGAAAAGTTTTGATACTAGTATATTCTTATTATGGCAGACCTTGAAAGGTCTTAGATGAGTTATTTAATTTTGGAATTAAATGTATAGATAGCTTTCATAAATGTTTATACCTCATTGCCATATATATATAAAGTAATTATGTTTGTAAGTAATACCCTAAGGTATCTATTTAGAATATTTATGTCTTTAATCTTGCTCCTATGATTAAATCTACTATAATCTAAACATGTCTCTATTGACAAAAGTAATATGTCAGTAGAGCTATAAAGAATAGGTGAACAATAAATAGCAGGTCTGGATTTACCTAGTTTATAGTAATAATTTCTGAATATTGAATGGATACAGAAAACAAACTTAGAGATGCAATCCTAGCTATATACAACCTATGATAACATTTACAATCCAAGGGAGTATTGAAGAAAATACAAACCCTAGTAGAGTCTAGTGAGAAAATCAAATACATAGGGTTAGTACATACACTGAAAACATTCATCTAACATATCCATCATTTAGTCTAGAAAATAGCATGTGCAGTCTAGGGCTAGATTGTAAGAAATGTAACCCTAAGAGATATGGACACAACCATCATTTCCAGTGTTAAAAATATATAAAGAACATTTATATAAAGCAACCAACATTCACCCTAGAAATGAACTTTGACATACTAATAACTCATACCTGTAATTTTTCATCCTGAAGCTCATTTATATAAAGCTTTTCGGTTGCTTTTTCTTCCGGATATGGGTTTTAGTTACCAATGAAGACCCTTCTGTTGTATCTTTCCACTCGGACACCGTGTTAGATGCCAAGCCATAGAACTGATTGAATGAAGCAATCAATATAAACAAAAATAAGTCAAGATTATCAAAACTTAAATAAAATGTCAACATTAATATTAAAAGCGACCGACTACCAACACTACCTCACAAATGCCATGGAGGACCAGACGATGGAAAGAATCTTGAACTTCTAGAGTAAGAACTTCACCAGTGTCAGCTTCAACACTTTTTCCAAATGCAAAGATCCTTTCCTGTCACATTCAAAATTGAAATGATTTTTTTATCAGCATCATGCATATACGAGAGAGAAACGCACAATTAATCCATGAATTTTAATGTCCAAATTACACCACCATTTAGTAACATCCATGTGTTCATGCCTTAACAACTGTATTAACTAACAGGTTTTAGATTGTTCGGTTAGGAGAGTTTATAACGTTTCCATGTTTCAAGAACCTTTGAAAGTGTCAATTCTGAAGCCTGTATAGGTTTCCCATTTCGAATGACATGGCATAGCCTTGACAATAATTGGGATATAATGTGGAAATTCATAGGCATAAAGCAGGATTGCATGTACCTCAAAAGACTCAACAAGTTGAGAATGTGAATTGCGCTGCAATAAGTCTCGTGCACATCACTGAACACTGCGTCAGGCTTTCATGGCAGCCATCCTCCTGGTATCATTACAACATTCATCCTTCTTTGACCTGCCCTTTGCTAAGGATTTCAGCATTTGTTCCTGCCAATCACATCCATTGTTCAAAATTAATAAATTATCTCAACAAAACAAATCAAAATCATCACTGGTATGGACTAATAAATGCAATTTGATATATTCCATTATATTTGATTTCAATCTTATATATTTCAAATCAAAATCATCATTGGTAAGGACTAATGACTGTTCTGACTGTATGCATGCGAGCAACAGGTGCAAACGTTTCATTGAATTCTATGCCGGGTTGTTGAGTGAACCCTCTTGCTACTAGTCTTGTTTTGTGCTTCTCCACATTCCCATCAGCATCTTGCCTCGTCTTGTAAATCCATTTGACACTAATTACATCTTTATCTTTTGGTACATCAACCAGCTCCCATGTCTGGTTCTTCTCAATGCATTCTATTTCTTCATCCATGGATTGTGCCCATACTTCTTCTTCAATAACTTCTTCAAATGCTAGTGGACCATATATAGGGGAAAATAATGCAAAGAGAGAGAATTAATTAGGTGTACCAAATTCATATATCTCTCGCAGACGTCTTGCCTTCACCGGTTCTGTCGATGTCGACCTTGACGAAATACTTGATGGAGTCTGCTGTACTCTTGGTGTGCTTGTCAGTGAAGCTTGAGCTGATACTTGTGTCGATGGTCCTTGCGCTGAACCATATCGTGGTGTCATGGGTCCAGTCGACGCTGCTACGACGAGTTGAATTACATGTGGTGTTTGAACCACTTCTTCTTCCATATCATCACTGTCGACATTCGACACAATCTTGAAATTTATTTCGACGGTTCCATCCCATGATTCATTCTCGACAAGTTGAACATCTCGACTGATTATCACTTTCCTTGCGATAGGATCATACAGCTTGTATGCTTTTGTGTCTTCAGAATAGCCGACAAAAAATACATTTCTTCCCCTTCTTGTCTAGCTTCCTTCTCAGCTCAACTGGAACATGAGCATATGCAACACAAGCAACAACTTTAAAATGAGAAACACTATGATTCATACCTGTTCATGCTTCTTGGGGAACTTTGTTCTTCACACTCCTTGTCGAACACCGATTCATAATGTAAACGACAGTTGCTACTACTTCACCCCAATATTCATTTGGCAAATGCTTAGCTGCCAACATGCTGTGTGCCATCTCCATGATGGTTATGTTCTTTCTTTCGGAAATACCGTTATGCTGAGGTGTATACTGTGCAGTGAATTGTTTATGTATGCCATGGGTCTTGCAAAAATTCAGAAATTCATTTGAAACATATTTACCTCCTCTGTCGGTCGTTAAGATCTTGATGCGATGTCCACTCTGGTTCTCCACGAGTGCCTTGAACTGCTGAAAATAACCAAATGCATCAAATTTATGTTTCAAAAAATAGACCCATGTTTTTCTTGAGTAGTCATCAATAAAATTTAGAAAATATTTGCAGCCACCAATGGATTATGTCTGCATTGGACGACAAATATCAGAGTGCACAATTTCAAGTGGTGTGCGTGCTCTATAGGACTTTCCGACTGGAAAAGTCTCTCTGTGCTGCTTTCCGAAAATGTAGCCTTCACAAACCCTCTTCGGTCTGTCGATCAATGGTAATCCCTTCACCATATTCTTTGTGTGCAGTAGCTTCATCCCACCAAAATTCACATGTCCAAATCTGAAATGCCACAACCAGGATTCATCCTGAACTTCTGTCTGAAATGCTGCTTGCAAATTAGCGCTGCCATTTTCTTCCTTGTCGAGGAGCTCGAACGTTTCTTCACTTTTTTCCTTGAATGCAACTCCCGTGTTTGTCTTCCCTTTCTCAATGGAAACAAGCGGTTGCTTGTCATTGGCACTTTTGCTATTAGTCGGTCGCTTGGACGCTTGTCTTTGATCACACAGTGATCATCTTCCATGTATACTCTGTAGCCTTTTTGTATCAACTGTGCAATGCTTAACAAATTATGTTTCAGACCTTCAACATGATAGACATCATAGATATACTTACTCTCCCCGTGTTTGGTTAGAATATCAACAGTGCCTTTTCCTAAGACAGTAACTTGGACATTGTTTCCAAGTGTAACATCAGTTTTAACAGGATTGTCTAGATTGAAAAACAAGTTTAAATTACCAGTCATGTGGTTGCTGCATCCTGAATCTAAGTACCATATGTCATGTGGACTTTCTTGAAGAGCATTGCATTCAAGTGGAGATGTCGATGCCATTAACATTGAGCTTGTCGAAGTGCTGGTGCTGGTCGACTGATTTGGGCTTTGCCTTCCTTGGTCATATTGTTTCTTCTTGGACTCATATGCATAATGACCAAACTTCTTACAATAATGACATTGAATTTTTGATTTATCAAACCTCTGGCCACTTGGCTAACTTGGGTTGTGATTATCTCCTCTTCCACCGACATTTGCACGATTTCTGCCTCGTCCTCCTCTTGAAGAACTTCTTCCTCTGCCTCTGAAGTTTTTTCTCTCCTTGCCTTTACCACGGCTTATGTATGACTGTGCTGCGAATGCACCTTCCAATGATGTCTGTGTTCTGTTGATTCTGTGAACTCATGATTGATGAGTGAAGCTTGCAGCTCATCAATGGTAAATGTCGACATGTCTGTGTGTTCTTCTAAGGTCACAACCAAGTTTTCAAATCTTGGACGAAGACTTCTAAATTTTTTTTCAACAACCCTTCCGTATTATATGGCTTCTCCATGAGATTTCAGTTGGTTTATCAATCCAACAACTCTGGTGTAGAATGTGTCTACATTCTCTGAATCTTTCATTGACAGAGATTCAAAACCTCTTCTCAAAATCTGCCTCTTGGATGTCCTTACCTTATCCAAACCTTGAGAGGCAGTCTCCAATGTATCCCATGCTTGCTTAGCATTAGTTTTTGCTGCTACTATTGGGAGTATGCTCCCATGCATAGCTTGATGTATGTAAAACAAAGCTTTTCCATCTTTCTTCCTATGTTCCCTCAAGACATCTTTCTCAGCCTGTGTGAGATTGTTATATGCTGTCATGTCTGCTGGTTCTGCATAACCATGCTGGACTATCTCCGAGACATCTTGACGTCTAAATAAAGCCTTCATTGTTAAAGAACGATATTCATAATTCTTTCCTGTAAAAATTGGAGTTTGTAATGAAACGGAAGTGGAAGCCATTTTTAATTTTTAATTAACTTTCCTTAGAAAATTAATTTTCCACCTTTTAAGACAAGATTTCTTTCCTAAACCTTTGGATGATATAAACCTTGCTCTGATAGAAGTTAGCCAAAACCAAGACGACTAAACTTGATTTTACCGCTCAGTTAATATTAAAATTTATTTTTTACTTTTTTCACGCCGACCTCTTTTTGCTTTTTCCACTTGTCGGGTGAAACTTGTCTATCTCCCGACTAGACAAGTCTATCAACTTTGGTCGGCCTTTCGACTCGACTGATTTAGTTCGACTTACTTGTCGATTCTACCGACTGAATTTACCTCGACCACTTGTCACTTCGAAGTCGGCTGACTTCGACCTCTAAGTCGGCTCACCTCTTCGACCTCTCAAGTCGGCTCACTCAACCGACCTTGTCGGTTCACTTTGGTCGAAATAGACAGGGTATTTTTCTTAGTCTAAGAGACTTAAGAAATTACAAATGCTTTTCACCTGTGAGTAAGATGAAGTAAAATGGACACATTAACAAATCTAAATAACTTATAAAAACATATGCCCAAATATGTAGGAAGACTTGAGTCGACCAATGTGCCGTAAAACTTGGAGCTTTCACGCGGTGAGAAATTTATGTGTTCTTTGATCTTTCACTTAACTGGTAAATGTAAACATCATTTACACAGGTAAATCTGGAAATATTGTGCGGCCAAATAAACATGCATTCAACCATAAACTATCATTCATATATATAACTATGCGGAAATAACAAATATATTACAAACTTGTCTGTCCATACTTGTCGGCTCACCGACTTATCCTTTTATAGAGCTTCGGATCTTCAACTGCATCACTTACACAGAAGCTTGAGCTTCGACTCCTCTTTCTCTCTTCTTCTCACCCTGAGTTCCTCCACTGTCTAACTTTTTTACAATTTGGTTCTACTATTTATAGGCAACCTGAAAATTGCTTCTACATGGATCGACTCACTCTGCATTAAAGACTGTAATAACTATCTTACCTAACAACTTAGCTTCAGAAATAAATTCGACTGGATTACATTTCCGAATCGTGGACTCTACCCTCTTGTCAAACTGACCGACAGGATCTTGACTGATACAGACTCTGACAGAGTCGACTGAGACTCAGGTACGGATCTGCGAGTAATTACTTTTTCCAACAGGAAATTAATGATTAGATTATATTAGAGAGTGTATGTCATTACATCATCTCCGTTGGCTCCTATGATAGACCAATCACTTTTGTACATGGATTATTTTCATTCAATTCCCAAGGTATATTTGAACTAAACATATTGTATATCTGCATGTAGTTGGAGACTTCAAAGTGATTATTGACTAGTCTTTCTAGAGATGTTAGATACTGGTGGCTACTTTTTATGGATGGAAGAAAAACATTAGAAGGCTCAGGGAGAATTTCCAAAGATAAATTTCAAAACATGTTTTAACAGAATTCAATGGAGAAGCATATAAGCTTTCGAACCAAACACTAAACATGAATGAAAGCATTATACATTATGCGGAGTTGAGTGGTTCAAGTGTTCTCTCTCACTGCACTTTTGCTATTGCTATATTCTAAAATGAAAACTGATGTTTTGATGGCCTTTCTTTAGTATATAGTATTAGGAAGGCTTCTTCCGTACTTAGTAATCTTTGGGAAGACTGTATTTAATTATAAATAGCTTTTTGGTTTTCACACTGCTATTGAGTGGATATTTTTTCATAACAATTATGATTTGTTGGTTCAAATGTGAGGTAGCATTGGTATGTGATGGTTTTAGGTAAGAGGACTAGCTGGTATCTAGGATTGTATCTAGTCTTTTTATGGATGGGGAAATGGAGGAAAATTTATGCCTATTAAATGTATATGAGCTGATATGCATATTTTATACTTTGAATATAAAGTATGGTACTTTTTTTAGTGTTCGAGAAGAAAGGGTATCACAAAGATACAAACCATATTGAAAGAAAGCCAGCACTGAAGAGATGTAATCATTTTATATGATAAATCTCCTTCAAGCCATTTTTTAAAATTAAATTTAGGTTTTGGAGCACAATATATATAACCATTTCATCTAATGCTTCCCACTAAGGTTGTTTTTTCTAATATAAACCTAAGTGGCCCAGATACAAAATATACTTGGTTTCCACAAGCCTCGCATCCCAACATGAGTTCGAATCCTGCAAGGTAGCTAGGAGGGTACACTTAAAAATATAGCCATTTTAAGGGTTGGTTTGGCCCAAGATTTTGACATTTTAGATACGCTTGTGTTGCAATTCCTTATACCACATTTTAGATACGCTTGTGTTGCAATTCCTTATACCACATTTTGAATAGGTGCATGCTTATGGGTTCAAGCAAAACCAAAAATAAATTGTTTGCTTGCTCTAAGCATACAAAAGAAAGGAAACTTGGTATAGGTTCAAGTCATAAGGTTTCCATATCAAAGACAAAACAACATATTGACTATCATAGATCATTACAAAACCTTCCTTGACAATTTATCAAAGAAAAAACAACATATTGACTATCTTAGATGATTAAAAAACCTTCCTTGACAATTTATCTGCATCCTAGTTGTGTTCTCTAGAAACATGTGTAAAAATGGTCTCCTGAAACTATTTACAAACACGTTTCAATTGAATTTAAAGATGTAGAAGCCTATTGTTATGAATATGAATTTGATCTATCTTCCACTTTATAGCTATTGTTATGAATATGAATATGAACTTGGTTGATGTTTTGTATATACATACTTATGGTTTGTTATTAAGGCCTTGCCTTGGGTCTGTACATCCATGGGAATCGATTTCGCAACCTCTGTTGGCAAGAATGGTTTTAATGTAATGTAATGAATGGTAGTTTAATAAATAAAAGCAAACTGGGCTTGCACGCCCAAATGATTCGATTCCCCTTCCTGTTTGGAATACATGGATTTATAATATTATTTTGATGGTATTTTAATATGATATGATTACTGTACAAGGTGTATTGCTTTAATTTGGTTATGGTAATATTTGATGAGTTATGTAATTTTTTTTATGGTTATGTATAGATGGAGAATGGATAGAACTGTGGATTTGTTTGTATGAACAAAGATTTGTGAAGGACCACATGGACGGTCACGATGCTTCCTTTGTTTATTTAGTTCTGATACTGATTAGTTTAAAAGAAAAGTTTCGATACTAGTATATTCTTATTATGGCAGACCTTGAAAGGTCTTAGACGAGTTATTTAATTTTGGAATTAAATGTATAGATAGCTTTCATAAACGTTTATACCTGATTGCCATATATACATATACATATATTTATCTATAAAGTAGTTATGTTTGTAAGTAATACCCTAAGGTATCTATTTAGTATATTTATTTCTTTAATCTTGCTCCTATGATTCAATGTACTATAATCTGAACATTTCTCTATTGACAAAAGTAATATGTGAGTAGAGCTATAAAGAATAGGTGAGCAATAAATAGTGGGTCTCGATTTACCTAGTTTACAGTAATAATTTTTGAATATTGAATGGATACAGAAAACAAACTTAGAGATGCAATCCTAGCTATATACAACCTATGATAACATTTACAATCCAAGGGAGTATTGAAGAAAATACAAACCCTAGCAGAATCTAGTGAGAAAATCGAATACATAGGGTTAGTAGATACATTGAAAACATTCATCTAACATATCCATCATTTAGTCTAGAAAATAGCATGGACAGTCTAGGGTTAGATTGTAAGAAATGTAACCCTAAGAGATATGGACAGAACCATCATTTCTAGGGTTAAAAATATATAAAGGGCATTTATATAAAGCAACCACCATTTACCCTAGAAATGAACTTTGACATACTAATAACTCATACACGTAATTTTTGATCCTGAATCTCCTTTAATGGCTGAACATGCACACTTTTTAAATAACCAGCATTAACAATTTAAGACAGATATGACCTCTGATTTTGATGACCAAATCACTTGGGAACTACCACGTTCCTCCCAACCATGACCCGAAACTGTTCATGGATTTAGTCTGGATCTCTTCGAGGTGGACTCCAACATGCGAGTAGCTTAGAGATCCTAAGGTAGGGTTTCCTAACTGGTATTCAGTTCTGAATCAATCCTCTTTTCCTTGCAGGAGAATTCTCGAGGGAAACACTCGAGAGTAAAAACAGGCAGAATAATAATTCTCCCAAGATAAAAATCAGAACCCCAAAGCCTTTGCTTGGCTTCAGTCTTTATAGACATACTTTTCAGTCAAAGGGACAGTTAAATCAAGAAACCTTGGTTTCTTGATTCAACCCTTTTTCAATTACTTTGGGTAATAATTAATATTTTCACCTAGGAACTTTCTACTAGTTCCTAGTTGGACTTTTATAGACATTATACTATGTAGTATTCTTTTCATAATAAATAATAATTGATGGAGCTTTTCTTCTTTCTTTCATTTATTTATAATATCAATATATTTAATTATTTATACATAACATGTATAAAGTA
>LPNX010671351.1:0-10405 GCA_001517045.1 Pseudotsuga menziesii
GAGTGCGCTGTGTATAAACAATGGAGTTGCAGTTGGATATGAGGAGCTACATGGATCCCGTGACGAAGAATGCAGCAGTTGGTTTGCACGCGGGGCTTTGCTGGAGCATTTTGGACAAATGCCTCACACGCTTTATCAACAGTTCCCCTTTTCATGCCTCCCATCACCATACCTCCTCCTCCTGCTCCTGCGCCTGGGTGAGAGAACACATGCAGCGATTCGGCTGGGCCGACAGAGCACAGGCAGAGCCCCCTCTCTTTTCTCCAGACTACAATTACACAAATAATAGCGCCAACGGAGATGGAGATGGAGATGGAGAGGGTAGAAAAACATTCAGCCTTCAACTCCCCTCCGTGTTGCAGTTATCAAATGCACAAATAATGTTTCTCATTTCCATTTCAATGCCGTGGCCAGTCCCCCCTCTCGTTCTCGCCTCACCCTCCCAACGTTCTCATTTTCTTGATTATCTCCAGAAACAAACTTCGGATGGAATCGGTGCATATACATACGTATACGTATATGCCCGCTCTCCACCTCCTCTGTCCATCGCCACGCCCACCACTGAAGCAGAAGCAGATGGCGATATAAATAGAGATAGAGATGGCGAAGAAGATGAAGTAATGCACACACCTGAGGGCCAAGAAGATGATGAAGTACTGCATGCACGTGAGGGCCAAGAAGATGATGAAGCTCAGGGAAACGCACGTGAGGGCCCAGAAGATGATGAAGCTGAGCCAGATGGGCAAGAAGAGGAACATGCCTTTAACTTCAGCTTCAGATTCAGAGGAGGAGGAGGACGACCACTCAGTTGTATATCCGCCGTCTCCTCCTGCATATAGCTACACAAATCGTGAGCCTCGTCCTCCTCTTTCACCAATACACCACGACGACGATCCCACTCCCACTGCCTCGAGACCCTTCAAAATTCGCCGTCTCCAGTGAACAACGAAATGTATATTTTTGTCACTTATGTCCTTTTTTTTATATTTTATTTCGCATTATAGTCTATATATATTAAATTAGTATAGTGTTGGTGTCCTTTAGATATTAGATATTAGTAATGTATGGCTATCATAAAGGTGAAGTGTTCATTAAGTATTGTCCATATGGATTTAATCTTTAATATAAAAATGTTAACTTCACTGTAATACCTTACTTTTGACTCTATATATATTAAATTGGATCGTGTAAATGATTTAAATATGTCTAAAGATTCTTATTGTTAAACTTTAGTAAAATCATTATTGTAAATATCTATGTATGGACCATTAATTAGGTTTATTTTTTTTTTCAAAGGAAAAAATACCAGTCTTTGTTATTCAATTGAATCAAAAGACATCATTTACATATCAATATGATGACTGTTAAACAAGTCCATCTCAATCATGAAAAATAATGACATATGCAGAGCATCAAAACTAGAAAAAAAGTCTGATCGTAGCAGACTTTCCTCATCATCCCTGAATAAATCCGGTCAAAAATACTGATAATAATCTGAAGTGAACTTTAAATAGACATTTCATAGCAAAAACAGGCTGGCAGAGTGGACTCTAATCAGAACAACAAGAGATACATCCTCAACTGCTGGAACATAAGCTAAATAATAAAGAATCAACTACTACTAAAATAGATCAAGACTGCCTTGGTTAAAAACCAAACTATCCAATGTTTCTGAAAAAGAAACAAATCCCATATCCAAATGTAAAGGTTTTTTTGAAAGTTCATCTGCCAGCGAATTATGCTCACAAAAAGTATGTTTAAAGATCACAAAACCTGCACCTCCAATATTTTCCACAGCAGCTCCATCAAAGTATCCACAAGGAAAGATTTTTAATGGTGCAGGACCAAGATTACGGGATTTATGAGAAATAATCGGCACAGGGTAAGAGTTGGTCAGTCCTTCAATCCTGGAAATCAGCGCTGGGAAGGATGGCTTCTTGTTTTCAAATAAGCAATGATTCCTCTGCTTTGCAATTGATCCCAGGTTAAAAAATTTCCTCTAAGAATCAACCAAATAAAGCATTTTAATTTCAGAAGAATATTCAAAGTCCATAATATTTTCAAAACTGAATCATTAATTTCTGAACATATATCAGAAATTATGCATTTATATCCTTCAGCAGCGATAAGAGGACCTGTATATTTGTTATGAGACTAAGAAATAGTATCAATTTGATTATTGAGACAAATGCGGCCATATTCCAGTCCTCTAGTAAAATTGTCCCATGCTATTTTCCATTCACCAGAGAGATCAAGATCTTCAGATGAGAACCAATAACCAGTGGAAAAATAAGTTTGGTTACGATCTTGGGCAAGGGAGCTAATACCAAAGTCTTCTAAGTAATCCCTTAAGTCTCTTGGCAGAACAAAGGAAGAACCCATACCAATGAATGGATCTGCACCCAAATTGATGGACTCTCCATTCCCAACTTTCCAGATGATGCCTCTGCCAATCCAGGATATGGTGGAGATGAAACCCCTCTAGATAATTGAGGCATTCCTAGTAGTGAAGTTCTTATCCTTGAACCAAATATGGAGAGGTTTATTTTTCAGATATTTAACAGCAATGAGAAGATTCCAGATACCCTTGCTATTTATAGCTAACCAAAAGCTTTTCATCCTCAAGGAAAGATTGAAGCTAGGAAGATGTTTAATTCCCCAGCCACCATGAGAAGTGGGGCGATCCAAAAGATGCCAATCCACAAGGTGGAATTTTTTAGTCTTTGATGAAGAGCCCCATAGAAATGAAAAGATCATCTTTCTAAGCTTGTCTAAAATCGAGGTTGGAATCAGAACCAATGCCATCCAATAAACTGGCATGCTTGATAATACAGAACGAATGAGAACAAGTCTACCTCCCAAAGACAGAAATATATTTGTCCAATGAGAAATTTTCTTTTCAAACTTTGAAACCACCCAGAGCCAATCCTTTATCAAGTAACCTGATGGCTTAAGAAAGTAGCCAAGATAGCCAAACCGTTTTTGAATATCATCCACTCTGAAAGGGAGAATGTCTGTAATTCTATGGAGAGTGTCCATACTCAGATCATTATGGAGAAAACTTGATTTGTTCACATTAATACTCATACCTGAAGCCTCATAGAATATATCAAGAATGGCTTTGAAGGCTAACCATTCTTCAAAAGTACCCAGGACAAATAAGATCACATCATCTACAAAAAGTAAATGAGTGAGAGAAAGATGATATGAAATTTTGATTCCTTTAATCTTTCCATTTCGTTTTACATCCTCAATGACCAGAATGAACAAGAGGGGGGAAAGAGGGCACCCCTGCCTGATTCCTCGAGAGGCAGAAAAAAGGAGGATGGAGATCCATTAACTAGCACAACAAAGTTGGATGAAGAAATGCATCCCATAATCCAATTTACCCCAACAAGGGGAATCCCAATCTGAATGAGAAGAAGACAGATGAAAGTCCAATTTACTCTGTCAAAAGCTTTAGATAAGTCCAATTTAAGAATAAGAGCATTCATTTTTCTGGAATTGACAGTATGAAGAACCTCTTGAGAAATGGCTATGGGTTCAAGGATTTGGCGATTTAAAAAAAATACCAAATTGTTGAGGAGAAATAGCTTCATCAAGGAAAGGCTTAAGCCTCATAGCCGCAACTTTAGAAATGAGCTTATAACAAAGGTTACACAGGGAAATGGGGCGAAAGTCTACAAAGGAGATATGCAAATCAACCTTTGGAATGAGAGCCAGGAAAGTAGAGTTGAGACCAGGAGACACTCTACCTGAGAATCTGGAAGTTTCTACCACATCAACAAGAAGAGGGCCCAAAAGATCAAAAAAATTCAAATAGAACTCAACCGGCCATCCATCCGGGCTGGGAGCCTTATCTTTTTTAAAGAGTTTTAAATCCTTTTCAACTTCCAGGATTGAGACAGGTCTAGTAAAGGCTATTATCTTCTCTGAACTGATAAAAGATGGAAAGAGGTGGATAACCTTGAGTTGAGCTTCCAGATTAGTCAAATGATCATCTTCAAACAAGGTCTTAAAATGAAGAACACCTAGGTCTTTAAGACTTTTATCATCTGAAACCCAATTGCCCAAATCATCTTGAAGACTCCAAATTGCATTGTGATTTTTGCGGGCTGATGCCATAGCATGAAAAAACTTAGTATTAGCATCCCCTTTTTGAGCCCAAGTAATTCTGCTTTGAAGTCTAGCAGAATTAATTTCATGATCAATCAGCTTTTGAAGATCATTTTTTAGAGAATTCAATTTTTGTTGATGTTCTTGATTTAAAATTGCTAAATGAGAGGAAAGGAGAATAGAGTTTATTTCCTTTTCCAAAGCAACAGAATTGTTTTTCATCTTTAAAGTTTCTACTTTAGTCCAAGATTTGACCTTCTCCTTTAGAGTTCTAAGTCTAATATGGAGATCCTGCATAGCATATAAAGAGGGGTTCGATATAATACGGGGCCACTCAGAATGAACCATTTGAATAAAATATTCATTGTCTAATCAAGACTGGTTAAACTTAAAGGGATAGGCACAAAGACTATGATGATCAGTCCATTCAAGAACCACAGGAAAATGATCAGAAATTCCACTTCTATGAGCCCAAACTCGATACCTTTGAAGCAAGCTGACGAGCTGATCTGATATTAAAAATTGATCCAATCTTTTTGAAATACCATCTTCCCCGATCCTTCCATTCCTCCAGGTAGGACCAACACAGGGAGAAGCCACATCCACTAAGTGATGGTCAAAGAAAAGTTTAGAGAAAAAAGGACCCAAAGGGTCAGGATGCGCTTTGGAGCCCTAGATCTCGGTGGCATTCAGAGTCAGATTAAGATCCCCGACTAAAATAAGATTAGGGAGAGAAAGAATACTACCCGAGGCCACAGCATTCCAGAAGGAATCCCGATTGAGGTAGGGACCATAGCAGTTTAAGATTGAGAGATTGAGGGAGGATCCATGGATCGAAGCATTTAGAAGAATACCAGCAACAGTATGAAAGGCTTTGCATTTAATAATTTTTGGATTCCAGCCAGAAATTATGCCTCCAAAAAGACCTTTAGAGCTAAGGGCACAAAATTCCCAGCCTGGGCAAAGTTTAGAAAAGGCAAATAAAGCAGGATAAGGACTAGTCATAGTTTCCTGAAATAGAACAACATCATGAGAGAGAGCTAACAACAAATGTTGGAGGCTTTTTTGCTTGGCTAGACCCCCCAAGCCACGAACATTCAAAGAAAGGATACGCATTAAGAAACCAAAGAATCAGGGGTCAAAGATCTAAGGAACCAATGAGAAGGAGAAGAGTGAGAACGCTCTGCTGCTTTTAATCTCTCAAAAAGAGGAGTAAAGGGAGCCTGAACTGAATCAGATGAATCGAGAGGGGGCTTTGAGGACTTTTTCTTCCGCCTGATAGTAACATTCTCAAAAAGAATTGAGTCTAGAGGGAGAACCGAAGGGGAAAGAGGCGTTTTATCTGAGAAAATACTTAAACACTTTTGCAAAGAGGGATCGGCAAAGGAAGGGGAAGCTGCGGGGCTAAGAGAAGGTGAACTTGAAGACTGAGGCCTAGTCTGGCCAGAAGAGGATAGGGGAGGGAAATCGGCCTCAGAAAACAGAGGAACGGGGGAAAAGACAGTCGATGGGATCGAAGAAGGAACAAAATTTAATAGGGAATCATTTGAAACTCCAGAGAGAAGAGGAGCTGAGGGAGGGCAAAGAGCAGTGGCTGAAGGGGAAGGCTCCTGTAACAAAGAATCAGTCAAAGGAGGATCCAACAGGACGGGCTTCCTTGAAGGAGTACCGGAAGGAATAATGTCCAAAGGCAAAGAAGCTTTCCTGCTGCTAATCACTATGTCAATCAAGGCTAGATCTATGTCTGACACTTCCCCAAATAAAGAAATAGCATTATTCAACTGACCAGAAGAGGAGACAATTTGGACCGGAGTTAAACAATCCACTGAAGGCGGAATTATAGGGGAATTAACAAAGGAATCAGTTAAAGATCGCTTAACAGGCCCACGATGAAAAGAAGGACAGTCACGGCGCAAATGGCCTATCTCTCGACACACACCGCATCTAAAGGGAATGCCTTGAAAATCCAAACGTTGAATAAACAAACGTTGATGACAGAGAATCTCTACTTCAGCTGGAAGGCCTTTAGTGATGTCGAGTTCAACAAGAATTTTCTCCTTCCTTTTATCATAGGAATTCATGAAATCATCCTCTAACTCCACAAACCGACCTATAGTGTTTCCAACTCCTTCCAATAGAGATCGATTCCAGAGCGGGAAAGGAAGCCCTGGGAGAATTGCCCACAGATGGCGTTTTTTCACTCTTTCTCTCACAGGATCAAAGTTAACATGCCAATGATCTATCACTAACGAGCCATTACCCACTCTCCATAAGCGGCTTAGAACCTCAGAGGCATGTGATTCCTCTAAAAAAATAAAAACAATCCAACCCCGAACCAACAAGCTGATAGTTGGAACATAGGATAGAAATGGTTTCCAATACTCAGAAGCCCAAGAATACCAGTCTTTTTTTTCCATGGAAACATATTCCAGCCTACCAATTAATGCACGATGACTCAAATCTTCCACCCTGTCCATATAAATATCCCGACCAACCACATAGCGTAGTTTTCCTTCTATAGTTTTGTAGGCCTTAGCCTTTCTACGCCTCTGAAATCGAGCAGAACCATGGTCCACTCTTGAGTCGGGAGACCCATCAAGGGTCTCCATCATCGGAATCAAAGAAAAAGCTTCCCAGAAGGCGGACCACAAAATGGAACAAACCTCAATCAAAAGAAGACCATCCAAGATCGATCCCTGGGAAAAATGGCAACAGAAAGAAAATCAATTCCATCACAGATATCAACAATCCACAGATATCCACATATGAAAGCCTCAGATATCAATTTCGTCACAGAAAGGAACAATCCATATATAATAAAAATACAGTCGAACCCCAAAATATACCGAAACAATCCAGAATGCCAAGTCGGACCACTAAACAGATCAATACACCAGTCTATATCAGACCATCCAAGATCAATCCCTGGGCTAATAATCGACAAAATAAAAGGCTAGATATCTAATAACCTTAATGAGAACATCGGGTATCAAATCCGGCACAGAAAGGATCAATCCATATATAATAATAGACAGTCGAACTCCAAATATACCGATACAATCCAGAATGCCAAATCGGTCCACAAACAGAACAACACCTCAATCTATAGTAGGTCTTCCAAGATCGGTCCCCGGGAAAATAAGCAACAGAAAAAAAGGATCATTCCACATATAATAGAAAGACAGGCGAATAGAAACAACTCAAACCCTCAATAATTCGGGCGCCGGTGAGAGCGCATAGAAAGGATCAAGACAAGTCGATATACCCAAACAACAACAATCAGTGCTAGCCGCATCTAGGCTAGAGAATATAAAAATCTTACAATTGCTGGAGGATAAATCCCCAAAAAAGAGCTCGAGTCGAAGAAGGAAAGGTTAATCGCAGGATTGAACCCTCCTCACTAACCCTTAGGCTATCAGACAGGGAGACATAAAATCGACAGTAAAGAGTAATATTATATGATAAGACAGTCAAAAGAATCCAAAAAAACCGAATATTGTCCAGAAAGCCGAGATGAGGCAGAGGTGGGTAAACTAATCAAGTAACATCAACATATGTCGATAGGATTAAACCCTCATTACTAGGATTAAACCCTCATAGGATTAAACCCAAATGAAACAGACGTCGATAGGATTAAACCCTCATTACTAGTCCTTGACTATCAAACCGGGTGACTTCTGGGTGAAGAATCCTTCCTGAGAGAAAAAGACGAATGCTAACACTAATCGCCACAAGATTGGCTGACGGTGAGGGCGGAAAACCATAAACCAAAAAACAAATACCAGCCCACAATCTATGCCCGGACAACCAGTACATCACAAACCACTGAAGGACAAACCCCAGTTAATAAGAACGAATCGACGAAAGTAGGGTTACATGTTGGTTAATAACCCTCATCATAAACCTTTTGGTTTTCTGACCGAGAGACAAAGCGAAGACAAAACTTAACAACCAAACCCTAATGATGCCAAATTCCGACAGTCTCTATCAAGAGGACAAAATAACTGTACGAGGACAACCAACTCCTCTACGTCTGGAAAAAGCGAGAAGCCACCCAGACGTCAATAAAAAAGGTGACAAAACACAGAAAGAAGAAGCAATCAAACACAGAGGCAATACTAATCCCATACCGACAAAAATACCGACTAATATGAAAAAACTTCCCACTTCTTTTAAACTGGTTGGTACTAGTCCTCGATTATGAGGAGGGACTCCAGTTGCCGGTAGCGGCTAAAACAAAGTTCAAGCATCCAACAAAATCCATGACAAAACACAGTGGAAGGGTGACGAATATAATGGTCCAGCCAAAAAATCCAAGAACCACCGAAAATATAACCCAATAATGACACCAAAACAAAAATCAAACCATTCCCGAAATAACCCAGAAAAAGTGACAGAGAGCAATAAACGATAGCCTTATCAACCAGAAACTGTAACAGAAATGAACCGGCTGGGGGATAAAGGCTAAAAAACTACCAGTACCTCGAATGAGCGCATCGACCGATGCCATCCTTTCAGGAGCCTGAGAGTTCTCCGTTCTGCAAGCTCGAAGCAAACCCTTGTTCACCCATCTCTCCAGGCATTGCTCCGCTGGATGAAAAAACTTAATTAGGTTTATTTTTATCCAACATAATATTTATGTAGCTAGTTTAAATCTTTAGGTTTATTATAAAGATTTAAACTAGCAACATAAATATTATGTTGGATAAAAATATAATGGTCCAAGATTGTAGTATAAAGATCACTAAAGGGGCTATGATTTCTACATAGGGAAAGAGGAAAGGGGAGCATATCGGAGATTAAATCTTATTTTACCTATTTTCATCCTTAGAACTAATAATTGACGTCCTTTGACTTCTCAAATCCAATCATTGGTTTCATCGAATCTCCTTGATATCTCCTCATTAGTTATGCCCTATATAGATGATAAGTCAACATTATTTTCCATCATGGTCTCTCCTTGGTGAGAATAAAAGAGTTTTAAATGATTCTTGTTGTGGTGACCTCTCATGCATTATAATTACCCCCAAAAATCATTCCAACTAGTTGTTTTTGGCCTACCTTATTTTTTGGTTGCATCCATGTAGTTAAACACTTCCATAATTGTTATCTTTTTGCACCTAGGGAATGGGAACCTTTGGCCTTACACATTGTAATAATTTCTAGTACAATATGCAAATGTGTAATTGGATTTATGGAGTGCAAACCCATGTCAACTGGTGGCCATAAATATATCGGTGTGGCTATTGACTATTTCACCAAACGGACAAAGACCATGTTGAAATGCAACAACATTGTTTCCACAATAACCCATTTTTTAAAACCTTATTGTCACTTGATTTGGAAAAACATCTATTCTCTAAAATTTTAAAGATGTAGTTTAGGATGAGCTTACCATCCATTTATGATTTCAACATCATATTTTATTCTCGTACAATTTTGAGTATAATAGCTACTTGAGGCCATCAATAAGTTCTCAAAACCATGCTATAGTGGATGATTTCCAAGCAAAAATACAATTGATTAGTTTTTTTTGGCTCAATAGGGCAATAAGACATCTACTAAGATTGCCACTAGCTTTACTCCCTTCCACCTTGTGTATGGGGTTGAAGTGATTTTACATATTGAGTAGTGAATCCTCACCCTGCATTTAGCCATCAAACATTTATTAGTCATATATACTATGTAACAAGGACTCATCACCTTGAAATTTGATAACAAATATTATTATGCCATCTTGCAAAAAAATGAGAATGCTACGAAACACTCAAAAGCACTTTATGATCATTGTGTTTACTCTTGCTCCATTTGTGACGTGATCTAGTCCTTGTTTATGATCAGGACCATGATAAACTTGGTTGGCAGAATTTTTAGTCCCAGTGGTAGGGTGGTAGGTTCCTTACTGCATCAAACGATGTTTGGTGAATGGGTTATTTTTTCTAATTGGTTCATATGGTGAACTCCTAAAGAACCTCCACAATTAGTTATATTTGAAACAATTATATCCTTAGGATTGTTGCATCTGACAACATGTATCAATAGTTAGTCTTTGCATGCATTCATTGTATATTTTTGTTTTGATTTTCTTTCTTTTCCTTCTTAGTCGGATGTTCACCACTTATGTTACATTTGTTACATTAATGGTGGAAATCAATATCGTCATAATATCGATTCATCAACTTTCTTCATTTAATCCTCTTCATGCATGGTTCCATGTGAGCATTGTATGTGAGGACATTGTTAAGGATAACCAACTGAAATATGATCAAGTTATGATTAGCTTTCTCAT
>LPNX010671351.1:11346-31108 GCA_001517045.1 Pseudotsuga menziesii
TGCAAATTTTAAATCTGTGCAGAGAAGCAAAGCATACATACTCTTTTGAGAAGAATAAATATTACACCATAGCAATCACACATAAAACATAGAGATTTACCCTAAAAACCCTTAACCAAGAAAACCAACAAACCTTGGAGCAACACATCCTAATTTCTCATTATCATCATGAATTACTCACAATAAAATATAGGTATTTTTTAGCCTACAATACCCTAATCCATTAACTTGATTTAGAAAATAGACCCCAATCCCTTGTTTCTCATCCAACTAATAGGTCTTGCAAATAGGTTAAATACATACCCACTTGTAGATCTTCAGCAATAAATATATCCAACCCACTCGGCATCAAAAAATCCGTGTACATCTATTACTCTATCTAGTCTAGGTCTTCCTTTCTGCACGATTGCATAATATGTGGTGCCACACGAATATATGAAGACCCTCTTTACATTTGTCTAAAGCTCTTTCCCTGATTTTGAAATATATTTGCTCAAAACTCCCATTGCATGAGCAATGTCACATATTGTACATATCATTGCATAAATCAAAATTCCAACTGCATTGGTTTATGAACTTGTGAAAAAACTGCGTCCTCTTCATGTGTCTTTGGGCATTGATATACATATAAATTTTCACCTATAGGAATAGCAACCTTAACTGACTCACTTCTGTGCATGTTAAATATTTTTAGTATTGTCTCAATCTCTGTATTACCCTCTCAACATATCTTCATGTTTGCATTATCTATTCCTATCTCCATTCCTAGAATGAAGTTTCCAGCGTCGAGATCTTTCATATCTTTGTTGTTTCCAATCAACAACATGCCGTCAACATATAGTATTATTCTGATGAAGTTATCAGCAACCCATTTGGAGTATACATAGTGATCAAATTTGCTTCTCACAAACCTCAATCCAAGTATGTATGCGTCAAAATTTTGGTACCACATCCTTGGAGATTTATTTAGACCAGAAAGGGGATTCTTTAGTTTACATAGCAACTATTTCTTTCCCTTTACTATGAACCCTTCTGGTTGTTTCATGTATACTTCTTCTTCTTCATACCCATGTAAGAACATTTCCTTCACATCCATCTTCTCTACTTCAAGATCAAGCAATAGCAATAGAAAGAAGAAATCTAATAGAATTTAGTTTTGCAATTGGAGAAAATATATCATCAAAATAAATTCCCTCTACCTAAGAATATTCGTTTTGTACCAAGAAATATTTGTACTTCTCGACTATACCTTCCGCATTCGACTTCTTTTTAAACGACCATTTTATACCAACAATGTTTCTTCCAGCTGGTAACTATACTAGATCCCAGGATTTTTTGTCCAAGGCATCTATTTCTTCAATCATGGCCTTCTTAGAAAGATCACTATCCTCTGAATCAACAACTTCCTTCACATTTCTAGGAACATCATCAGTAATAGATAAAGAAAAACTAGAATGAAAATTAGGAGGGGAACATCTTTATAGTTTCCTTCTTTTTCAAGATGATCTCCTAAAAATTGGGGTATGAGGTTCGTATTCTTCTTCATCTTCTTCAACTTCTTCTATTGAGTCATATTCTTCATTCTTTAATTCAAACTTTACTGTGTTTGGTTCCTTTTCCATTGGATTCCCTTCCTATTTGGGGATTTCTTTGACCTCTCTAAACACAAACATCTCAATTGTAAATTGTCTTTTTTGGTTACAGGATTCCAAAGCTTATAACCTTTCATACCCTATTTATAACCATTAAAGATACATTTTTCATCTTTGTTATCCAACTTGATTGGTTTCTCCTTTGGAACATGTACATAAGAATCACAACCAAATAATTTCAAATGCTTAATAGAGGGCTTCTTACCAGTCCATACCTCTTATAGAGTTTTTTCAACCAATGATGAAGTGGGTGATCAATTTAAAAAGTAACATGTTGTATCCACTACCTCTTCCTGTAATTCTTGTCCTATCCTAGCACTACTTAGTTTGTTCCTTTGTTTTTCCCTCAACGTCCTATTCCTCCTCTTGAAAACTCCATTCTGTTGAGGTGTGTATGGACTATTCTTATTCCTAGATATACCATTCTTCTTATATAATTCCTCGAATTCATTCCTGCAGAACTCTGCACCATTATCTATCCTCAACACCTTTATTTTATTTTCTGTTTGATTCTATACAAGAGCCTTAAATTCTTTAAACTTGGAAAATACTTCAAATTTCTTTCGAAGGAAACAAATACATGTGTGCATTGAGAAATAACTTATAAATGAAACATAATACACATATCTACCTAATGATGGAACAAGCACAGGTCCAAACACATCATTGCGTATTAACTCTAAAATTCAATTTTCTCTTATAACACCATATGCAAATATTACTCGGTTTTGTTTTCCATATATGCAATGTTAGCAAAAATAAAAATGCAGAGTGCAATAAGTCATACCTTCAACCATACCTTTACCATGTATTGCTCGAAGGCCTTTTTCTATGATATTCCCAATCTTCGATTCCATAACACTGTCTTTCCTCCTAATGCAGTCAGAGTTCTATCATCTTTAACTACTCCCTTAGGCACACCATAGATGTTACATTCATTGATGATGGTGCTTCCCAATATTTTGTACAGAGTTCCATACTGAAAAATCATCACCAAACACCATCTCCACACACATTCTTTCCACCTGCAACATCCATCTTTCCGACAAATATGAAGTTTCTCTCCAGATTTGAAATGTGTAGCACTCCAAGTAGATTTCTAATCCTTCCATCCTTGAGTTTCAGCTTGATTCTACCACATCCAATGATGCTGATTGGTGAATCATCTCCCAAGTACACGTCTCCTCGATTTTACTATTCATATAAATCGAACCACTCCCTATGAGGGGTCATATGACTTGATTCACGATAGTCAATAATCCATCTATCACGTTTTGAATGATTACCCGTGGAATCTAGATACACATCCAATCCTTGTTTTGAGGTATTTTCTTCTGTGGAAGGGTTATCCTTAGATCCCTTTTATTTATCAACATTCTTAGATCTACAATCATTTTTATAGTGCCTAAATTTACCTCATTTCCAAGACTTCCTTATACCTTTTCCGAGGGATTTAGATCCACCCTTAGATTTAGATATCCCCTGAGATCCCTTATTTTTGTTTCTCTCCTAGTGGAAACCTCGCACAGATGAGGAATCCATGCTATGTGTATCCATGGTTTTCCACCTCATCTATTGTGATAGTAGGGATGATACTATCTCATCAAATTTTAAGGACGCTTGACTAGCCCTACATATTGCTACAATTAGGGTGTCCCAGAAATTTGGAAAAGAACACAATAATGTAATAAATTTATCTTCTTTGACCATTTTAATAGCAATGAAAGTTATTTGAATTACCAAAGTATTGTATACATTCAGATTCTTTGTCACTATGGCATTATCCTCCATTCTGAGATGATACAGTTTATTTTGCAAAAACAACTTATTTACAATGAATTTTAATTGATATAAACCCCCTAACATCATCCACAAATTTACTACACTGTGTTCTCCATATATGTTCAACAACATAGAGTTTGATAAGAACAGTCTAATTGTACTCGTTTCCTTTCTTTCTAATTTCTCCCAATAGTCTTGTGATGTTCTAGTGGGTTTTGCACCCAGATCCACAACAATCCACTGTTCTCGATCTATAAGAATATCCTTAATTTGGATCTTCCATAGCTCAAAGTTTTGGTCGTCAAATTTATTGATCTCAATTCTCTAACTACTCGTCATTCTCTTTCATTACACAAATCAACACTATAAATATTCTGCTGAACCAAGGTTTATCACAGAACCAAGATCTAACGATTGTGTCGAACCCTCAGCATCAAAGGAATCCCCTTGATGCCAAAATGAATCTCTAATACCACATGTACAATAATACATAATATCAAAATTGAGACCATTTTTTGTTGCTATTTCCACGTTTTTTCATCTCAATTGTGACAATAATGGTCGCGATGTTTCGTGGCACTTATTTCATGGATATATTGACAAACTTTATAAGCCATTGATATAGAGAAAAAAATTGACCGTCATGTTTCTTCTATATGGTGGCCTAGAAATTGATTTTTTAATTCATTTTCTACATTTCGTCGCTCTATCGACAAAGTTGGCGTCCCTATAACGACGAAAATATGGCCAAAAACGGATAGGAAAAATTTTGTTTCCATGCAAAACTGTGGAACACTTTTGGCAAACATTTGTTTCTCTATCGACGAATTCTGGAATTTGAATAGAAATTTCTTCCATGCATTCATCGGTCTATCGACAAAGTTGTCTTCCCTATAACGATGAAAATATGGCCAAAAATTGCTAGGAAAAAATTTGTTTCCACGCAAACCGATGGAACACTTTCAACGAATGTTTGTCTCTCTGCCAACAAATTCTAGAATTTGAACATAAATTTCTTCCACGTGTTCGTCGATCTATCGACAAAGTTGTCCTACTTATAACAATGAAATTATGGTGAAAACCTGTTAGGCAAAATTTTGTTTCCACGCAAAACTGTGGAACACTTTCGACGAATGTTTTTCTCTCTATCGACGAATTCTGGAATTTGAACAGAAATTTCTTCCATGCAAAACCATGGAAAACCAATCACTTTTGACGAAATCTTCAAGTTGAACGATAATTTTTCCACGAAACTTTGTCTCTATAGCGACGGTATTCCTGGAAATCCACCTAGAGTTTCAACGGTTTTGCAGTACCCATGACGAAAGTTCATCGATATTGAGATGAAACCTGGAGGTTTCAAAAAAAAAATTAAAAACCGTTGAAAGGAACCTTCCTTTCCACAGTTTTGGATCTTCAACAAGTGCTTGTGAAAAAATAAATGCCATATTTTAAATACAAAGAAATGGATAAAATATAACACATGAAAGGTGATTTATAGAAAAGAAATATATTGGGAAAGTAAGATATGGGAAAAAACATATTGAAGTAAAAGGGAAAAATTAAATGGGAAGTTCAGGGGTGAGGTCAAAAAGTGTTAACTGACTCTAAAAAATGAGGCATAATGATTTAAAAAGTGCCCAAAAGTACCCAAAGTGGCCCTAAGCACCCTAATTATTTCCTCAAAAACAGTTTTCCCATTAGGATGGACAAATTCATAATAATTGGCTAAAATACATAATTAGAGGCTAAAGTGGCACCTCTTAAAGCGAATTTTATGGCAATGTAGGAGGGTACATCTATAAAAATACCATTGATAAAATACGTTGTGAGAACCACATGGATCGTATAAAAATTATTTAAATGATATTCTAAGCACCATTGAGAGCTGATTTGTATGGTAAGGTAGGGGGGTACATCTATAAAAAATACCATCGATAAAAGACGTAGGCACCACTAGGCTCAGATCAACTTATTGTGATCCGAAATTAGGTTAATCCCATTGGGGCTTAAAGAGCCCACAAGGGCTTGGAAGGATGCCCACAGACCTTGGAAGAAGCCTGCAAAGGCATATAGATACCTGCATAGATACCTGCAGAAGCTTAAAGTAGCCCATAATTCCAAAGTAAAGGAATCCAATGTTTTGAAGATGAAGGGAGCCTGAGATTTGAAGACCGAGGAAGCCTGCAGGTGCAAATGAAGCCAGAGAAGGTCAAGCCTACAATTTCTGGAAGAGATAAAAATGAAAAACTGATCCTTCTTTTGCAACCACCTCAAGCATGGCCAAAATCGGTCATAGTACCAAATATGCCAGAAAGAAAAAAAAAATTCCCTTGAGCACATGATAGGAAAGAGACATGTTAACAAATCATTTGTCCTTGCTAAGTAAATAGAAGCAACTTATTTTGAGTGCATTGTGTATAAACAATGGAGTTGCAGTTGGATATGAGGAGCTACATGGATCCCGTGATGGAGAACAAAATAGTTTATTTGCATGCGGGGCTTTGTTGGAGCATTTTGGACAAATGCCTAACACGCTCTATCAATAGTTCCCCATTTCATGCCTCGCATCACCATGCCTCTTCCTGCACCTGCACCTATTCCTGGGTGAGAGAACACATGCAACATTTGGGTTGGGTAGACAGAGCACAAGAACACCCCCCTCTCTTTTCTCCATACTACAATTACAATAATAGGTGAAGTGTTCATTAAGTATTTTCCATTTGGATTTGATATTTAACATAAAAATGCCAACTTCACTATAATACCTTACTTTTGACTCTATATATATTAAATTGGATGATGTAAATGACTTAATATGTCAGTAAAGATTCTTATTGTTAAACTTCAGGAAAATCATTATTGTAAATACCTATGTATGGACCATGAATTAGGTTTATTATGAAGATTTAAATTAGCTACATAAATATTATGTTGGATAAAAATATAATGGTCCAAGATTGTAGTATAAAGAGCACTAAAGGGGCTATGATTTCGACAAAGGGAAAGAGGAAATGGGAGCATATCGGAGATTAAATATTATTTTACCTATTTTCATCCTTAGAACTAATAATTGACATCCTTTGACTTATCAAATCCAATCATTGATTTCATCGAATCTCCTTGATATCTCCTCATTAGTTATTCCCTATATAGATGATAAATCAACATTATCTTCCATCATGGTCTCTCCTTTGTGAGAATGAAAGAGTTTTAAATGATTCTCACAATGATGCTTGTTGTGGTCACCTGTCATGAATTATAATTACCCCCAAAAATCGTTCCAACTAGTTGTTTTTGGCCTACCTTGTTTTTTGGTTGCATCCATGTAGTTAAACACTTCCACAATTGATATCTTTTTGCACCTAGGGAATGGGAACCTTTGGCCTTACATCTTGTAATAATTTCTAGTACAGTATGCAAATGTGTAAATGGCTTTATGGAGTGCAAAACCATGTCAACTGGTGGCCATAAATATATCGGTGTGGCTATTGACTATTTCACCAAATGGACAAAGACCATGTTGAAATACAACGACATTGTTTCCACAATAACCCATTTTTTAAAACCTTATTGTCACTTGATTTGGAAAAACATCTATTCTCTAAAATTTTAAAGATGTAGTTTAGGATGAGCTTGCCACCAATTTATGATTTCAACATCATATTTTATTCTCGTACAATTTTGAGTATAATGGCTAGTTGAGGCCATCACTAAATTCTCAAAACCATGCTATAGTGGATGATTTCCAAGCAAAAATAGAATCGATTAGTTTTTTTCAGCTCAGTTGGGCGATATGACATCTACTAGATTGCCACTAGCTTTACTCCCTTCCACCTTCTGTATGGGGTTGAAGTGATTTTACATATTGAGTAGTGAATCCTCACCCTGCATTTAGCCATCAAACATTTATTAGTCATATCTACTATGTAACAAGGACTCATCACCTTGAAATTTGATAACAAATATTATTATGCCACCTTACAACAAAATGAGAATGCTAAGAAACACTCAAAATCACTTTATGATCATTGTGTTTACCCTTCCTCCTTTTGTGACGTGATCTAGTCATTGTTTATGATCAGGACCATGATAAACTTGGTTGGCGGAATTTTTAGTCCTAGTGGTAGGGTGGTAGGGTCCTTACTGCATCAAATGATGTTTGGTGAATGGGTTATTTTTTCTAATTGGTTCATATGGTGAACTCCTAAAGAACCTCCACAATTGGTTATATTTGAATAAATTATATCCTTAGGATTGTTGCATCTGACAACATGTATCAATAGTTAGTCTTTGCATGCTTTCATTGTATATTTTCTTTTTGGTTTTCTTTCTTTTCTTTCTTGGTCGGATTTTCACCGCTTATGTTACATTTGTTACATTAATGGTGGAAATCAATATACTCATAATATCGATTCATCAACTTGCTTCATTTAATCCTCTTCATGCATGGTTCCATGTGAGCATTGTATGCGATGACATTATTAATGATAACCAACTGAAAGATGATCATGTTATGATTAGCTTTCTCATCAATGCCTTCCAATTTAATTTTTTTCCCCTTTGTGTTCATTTGGATTCTCAGTTACTTATCTCACTTAAATAATTATTATCGACTGCATGATCTTTCCTTGTTTAGAAAGTATCTGTAGTCCAAATAATTGCTTACATTAGAGTAAATTTGGGGTTTAAAATGGGCCTTATAAGAAAATGTGCCAACAATAAATATTGTGAGTTGGAATTCATGAACCAATAGAATTTCAATAAAATAAGTCAACCATAATGGTTGAATCGACATATTTCTCATAAAACAAAATTACTTTTTTTGTTCGTATTTTTGACACATCGCTTTGTGTTTTTACTCAAATTCCAAGCAGGAGAGCTCGTTTGATGTGGAATTTAATTCCGCATCCAACGAGTACCCACACTGCATACTTTTTACAGACCCCGCTACCCCAAAAATAAAAAATACCTGAAAAAATGTGATGATGACATCATCATCACGTTTTTCCAGGTATTTCTTATTTTTGGGGTATAGGGGTTTGTCAAAAGTATGAACTGTGGGTACCCGTTGGATGTGGAATTAAATTCTGCATCCAATGAGCTCTCCTGCTCAGAATTTGGGTAAAAACACAAGGAGATATGTCGAAAATACGAACAAAAAAATAGTTTTTTTCATTCTTCCTCCAAAATTAATAAGTATTATTTTATTATTTTCCTTAGGAGGCCCATTTTAGACCTCAAATTTCCTCTAATGGATAGTTTTAAAACATTTCATTCATTCATATTCCCAGGAGTCTCAATGGATTTATTTATAATACTACAAATCAAATTCCAAGTTAACATCTAATTCATTCAACATAATCATTAAAAAAGCCACGGATATATGTGTGTGTGTGTGTGTGTGTGCATGTGCATGCACGCATTATATTATCATCACCTGTACATAATCCATATCCACTTATGTATAGTCCTCAATCACCATTGGGAGTTGTTGCCACTAAGAAAAAAAACTAGCTTAAAAGTCATTTCTCATGACACTGCCCCTACATATGGTCATAAAGTACCTCGACCATATCATGTGGGGATCCCTTGGTTCTATATATCTAATATCATGGTGCATGTGTAACATAAGAACCGTATGAAAAAATAAGGAACATTTGAAAATTTGAATGTGAATTGTCCATTGCATGACATTTTTAGTTATGGATATCAAATAAGTTATATGTATCCCTATCCCATTGCCTAATCAGTTGGATGAAAACCAATATGACATACGGTATCCCTATCATGAATTATGCATCATATACAATTATATTTGTTTTTTCTTCTTATATCAATAAGGCTTCCACATCCACATCCCAATATTCAATCAAGTTTAGAAGGAGAAGGGAATTGAATCATATTAAGGGTTTTTCAACAAACTTAAAAATACCATGTCATGTGAGTGTTATGATATTTGAACACTTATTAGTTAGTTAAGATGAACTTAATCTAATGTGCATTTAGATAAAGTGTGTTTCTTTAGTATGCATTGTACTTATTTAATATGATAGTAAACTAAAGATAAAGTTATCCTTTAGATATATTAAATTAGTATAGTGTTGGTGTCCTTTAGATATTAGTAATGTATGGCTATCATAAAGCTGAAGTGTTCATTAAGTATTGTCCATTTCGATTTGATCTTTAATATAAAAATGTTAACTTCACTATAATACCTTACTTTTGACTCTATATATATTAAATTGGATCATGTAGATGATTTAAATATGTCAGTAAAGATTCTTACTGTTAAACTTTAGGAAAATCATTATTGTAAATATCTATGTATGGACAATGAATTAGGTTTATTATAAAGATTTAAATTAGCTACATAAATATTATGTTGGATAAAAATATAATGGTCCAAGATTGTAGTATAACGATCACTAAAGGGGCTATGATTTCTACAGAGGGAAAGAGGAAAGGGGAGCATATCAGAAATTAAATCTTATTTTACCTATTTTCATCCTTAGAAATGATAATTGACGTCCCTTGATTTATCAAATCCAATCATTGATTTCATCGAATATCCTTGATATGTCTTCATTAGTTATGCCCTATATAGATGATAAATCAACATTATTTTCTATCATGGTCTCTCCTTCATGAGAATGAAACAGTTTTAAATGATTCTCACAACAATGCTTGTTGTGGTCACCTCTCATGCATTATAGTTACCCCCAAAAATCGTTCCAACTAGTTGTTTTTCGCCTACCTTGTTTTTTGGTTGCATCCATCCAGTTAAACACTTCCACAATTGCTATATTTTTGCATCTAGGGAATGGGAACCTTTGGCCTTACACCCTGTAATAATTTTTAGTACAGTATGCAAATGTGTAATTAGCTTTATGGAGTGCAAACCCATGTCAACTGGTGGCCATAAATATATCGGTGCGGCTATTGACTATTTCACCAAATGGACAAAGACCATGTTGAAATGCAACAACATTGTTTCCACAATAACCCATTTTTTAAAACCTTATTGTCACTTGATTTGGAAAAACATCTATTCTCTAAAATTTTAAAGATGTAGTTTAGGAAGAGCTTGCCACCCATTTATGATTTCAACATCATATTTTATTCTCGTACAATTTTGAGTATAATGGCTACTTGAGGCCATTAATAAATTCTCAAAACCATGCTATAGTGGATGATTTCCAAACAAAAATATAATTTATTAGTTTTTTCCGGTTCAGTTGGGCGATACGACCTCTACTAAGATTGCCACTAGCTTTACCCCCTTCCACCTTGTGTATGGGTTTGAAGTGATTTTACATATTGAGTAGTGAATCCTCACCCTACATTTAGCCATCAAACATTTATTAGTCATATCTACTATGTAACAAGGACTCATCACCTTGAAATTTGATAACAAATATTATTATGCCACCTTGCAAAAAAATGAGAATGCTAAGAAACACTCAATAGCACTTTATGATCATTGTGTTTACTCTTGCTCCTTTTGTGACGTGATCTAGTCCTTGTTTATGATCAGGACCATGATAAACTTAGTTGGCATAATTTTTAGTCCCAGTGGTAGGGTGGTAGGGTCCTTACTACATCAAACGATGTTTGGTGAATGGGTTATTTTTTCTAATTGGTTCATATGGTGAACTCCTAAAGAACCTCCATAATTAGTTATATTTGAAACAATTATATCCTTAGGATTGTTGCATCTGGCAACATGTATCAATAGTTAGTCTTTGCATGCATTCATTGTATATTTTTGTTTTGGTTTTCTTTCTTTTCCTTCTTAGTCATATTTTCACCACTTATATTACATTTGTTACATTAATGGTGGAAATCAATATACTCATAATACCGATTCATCAACTTGCTTCATTTAATCCTCTTCATGCATGGTTCCATGTGATCATTGTATGCGACGACATTGTTAACGATAACCAACTGAAATATGATCAAGTTATGATTAGCTTTCTCATCAATGCCTTTCAATTTAACATTTGTCCCCTTTTTTTTCATTTGGATTCACAGTTACTTATCTCACTTAAATAATTATTATCGACTATGATCTTTCCTTGTTTAGAAAATATCTGTAGTTTAAGCAATTGCTTGGATAGTTTTAAAACATTTCATTCATTCATATTCCCAGGAGTCTCAATGGATTTGTAGATAATACTACAAATAAAATTGCAAGTTAACATCAAATTCATTCAACATAATCATTAGAAAAGCCACGGATATATATATGTCTGTGTGTGTGTGGGTGTGTGTTCGTGCACGCACGCATTGTATTATCATCACTTGTACATAATCCACATCCACTTATGTATAGTCCTCGATCACCATTGGGATTTGTTGCCACTAAGAAAAAAAACTATCTTGAAAGTCATTTCTCATGACGTTGCCCCTACATATGGCCATAAAGTACCTCAACCATATCATGTGGGGATCCCTTGGTTCTATATATCTAATATCATGGTGCATGTGTAACATAGGGACCATCTCAAAAAATAAGGAACATTTGAAAATTTGAATGTGAATTGTCCATTTCATGACATTTTCAGTTATGGATATCAAATAAGTTATATGTAGCCCTATCCCATTTCCTAATCGGTTGGATGAAAACCAATATGACATACGGTATCCCTATCATGAATTATGCATCATACAAAATTATATTTTTTTTCTCTTCGTATATCAATAAGGATTCCACATCCACATCCCAATATTCAATGAAGTTTAGAACGAGAAGGGAATTGAATCATATTAAGGGTTTTTCAACAAACTTAAATATCCCATGTCATGTGAGTGTTATGATATTTGAACACTTAGCAGTTAGTTAAGATGAACTTAATCTAATGTGCATTTAGATAAAGTGTGTTTCTTTAGTATGCATTGTACTTATGTAATATGATAGTAAACTAGACATAAAGTTATCCAATGGTTCATTTTCTCATTGATACTGATGGCTATATTGATCCATTGATTACCACCCCATTGGTCCATAACGTTATTAAAAGAGAATGTGTAATAATTTTCTAATGATTGGTTGTGATAAACTCGTATGTAAACTATTTTCCTTTTGCATTAATACATTACTCAAGTGGTTGTGTTAGTTGGGGAAATTACCTCTTTCCATCGCTAAGTGTTTTAATGATGTAATACAATGGTGTGTTTATGTGCTATATTTTTGTGTGTGTTCCTTAAGGTTCTTGACTTGTCTAGAAATATCTTGTTTTTTCTGCTTGAGGAATATCTTTATGGAATTAAACAAGATCCTTGTAAATTCTAAATATGTGTAGAGAAGCAAAGCATACATACTCTTTTGAGAAAAATAAATATTACACCATAACAATCAAAAATAAAACATAGAGATTTACCCTAAAAACCCTTAACCAAGAAAACCAACAAACCTTGGAGAAACACCTCCTAATTTCTCATTATCATCATGAATTACTCACAATGAATTTTAACTGATATAACCCCCCTAACATCGTCGACAAATTTACTACACTGTGTTCTCCATATACGTTCAACAACATAGAGTTTGATAAGAACAGTCTAATTGTACTCGTTTCCTTTCTTTCTAATTTCTCCCAATATTCTTGTGATGTTCTAGTGGGTTTTGCACTCGGATCCACAACAATACACTGTTCGCGATCTATAAGAACATCCTTCATTTTGATCTTCCATAGCTCAAAGTTTTGGTCGTCAAATTTATTCATCTCAATTCTCGAACTGCTCGTCATTCTCTTTCATTACACAAATCAACACTATAAATATTCTGTTGAGCCAATGTTTATCACAGAACCAAGATCTAATGATTGCGTTGAACCCTCAGCATCAAAGGCATCCCTTTGATGCCAAAATGAATCTCTAATACCACATGTACAATAATACATAATATCAAAATTGAGACCGTTTTTCGTTGCTATTTCCATGTTTTTTCATCTCAATTGCGACAATAATGGTCGCGATGTTTCGTGGCACTTATTTCATGGATATATTGACGAACTTTATAAGCCGTTGATATAGAGACAAAAATTGTCCGTCATGTTTCTTCTATACGGTGGCCTGGAAATTGATTTTTTAATTCATTTTCTACGTTTCGTCGCTCTATCGACAAAGTTGTTGTCCGTATAACGATGAAAATATGGCCAAAAACGGATAGGAAAATTTTTGTTTCCATGCATAACCGTGGAACACTTTTGGTGAACGTTTGTTTCTATATCGACGAATTCTGGAATTTGAACAGAAATTTCTTCCGCACATTCGTCGCTCTATCGACAAAGTTGTCTTCGCTATAACGACGGAAATATGGCCAAAAAATGCTAGGCAAATTTTTTTTTCCTCGCAAACCAATGGAACACTTTCGATGAACGTTTGTCTCTCTATCAACGAATTTTGGAATTTGAACATAAATTTCTTCCACGCATTCGTACTCTATCGACAAAGTTGTCGTACCTATAACAATGAAATTATGGCCAAAAACTGTTAGGCAAAATTTTGTTTCCACGCAAAATTGTGGAACACTTTCGACGAATGTTTGTCTCTCTATCGACGAATTCTGGAATTTGAACAAAAATTTCTTCCATGCAAAACCATGGAAAACCAATCACTTTTGACGAAATCTGCAAGTTGAACGATAATTTTTCCATGAAACTTTGTCTCTATAGTGACAGTATTCCTGGAAAGCCACCTCGAGTTTCCACGGTTTTGCAATACCCACGACGAAATTTCGTCGATATTGAGATGAAACCTGGAGGTTTAAAAAAAAAAAAAAAACCGTGGAAAGGAACCTTCCTTTCCACAGTTTTGGATCTTCAAGAAGTGCTTGTGAAAAAATACATACTATATTTTAAATAAAAATAAATCGATAAAATATAACACAAGAAAGGTGATTTATAGAAAATAAATATATTGGGAAAGTAAGATATGGGAAAAAACATATTGAAGTAAAAGGGAAAAAAATAAATGGGAAGTTCAGGGGTGAGGTCAAAAAGTGTTAACTGACTCTAAAAAATGAGGCATAATGATTTAAAAAGTGCCCAAAAGTACCCAAAGTGGCCCTAAGCACCCTAATTATTGCCTCAAAAATAGTTTTCCCATTAGGATGGACAAATTCATATTAATTGGCTAAAATACATAATTAGAGGCTAAAGTGGCACCTCTTAAAGCGAATTCTATGGCAAGGTAGGAGGGTACATCTATAAAAATACCATTGATAAAATACGTTGTGAGAACCACAGGGATTGTATAAAAATTAATTAAATGATATTCTAGGCACCATTGAGAGTTGATTTCTATGATAAGGTAGGGGGGTACATCTATAAAAAATACCATCAATAAAAGACGTAGGCACTACTAGGCTCAAATCAACTTATTATGATCCGAAATTAGGTTAATCCCATTGGGGCTTAAATATCCCACAAGGGCTTGGAAGGATGCCCACAAAGCTTGAAAGAAGCTCGCAAAGGCCTATAGATACCCACAGAAGCTTAAAGAAGCCCATAATTCAGAAGTAAAGGAATCCCATGTTTTGAAGATGAAGGGAGCCTGAGCTTTGAAGACCAAGGAAGCCCACAGGTGTAAATGAAGCTAGAGAAGGTCAAGCCCACAATTTCTGGAAGAGATGAAAATGAAAAATTGATCCTTGTTCTGCATATGGCCAAAATCGGTCATAGTACCAAATATGTCAGAGAAAAAAAAAAGTCCCTTGTGCACATGATAGAAAAGAGACATGTTAATCAACAAAAAATTGACAACTTATTTCTATTCTTTTACTATGCATGATCTCATATAACAAAAAGTTCATCATAGATCACCGTTTGGCATTGATCAGAAGCAGGTTGCATAGTTGAGCATGCAATTTGTAGTTTAGAAACCATATCATAATTGCCTTGGAGACACTCCTCATGAAATATCATCACTTGCTATACTACATGTGAAGAGCTACTAGTGATAATTCATCATACTAAAAAAAACATAAGGTGCATTGAATTTGTTTTTATTGAAAAATAAATAAATAATAAAAAAATAACTCAACCCCTAGGGAAAAAGAGTAGTTGTTCACCTGGAAAATATGTGTAGGATCTTTGTAGTGCCAACTGGTGGTAAGTTTTTTTTATGTTGCTCAGTATTCGAAGAGGTGTATATGAAAATTTGATCCTTCTTATGCAACCACCTCAAGCATGGACAAAATTGGTCAAGTTAGTATCAAATATGCCCATAAGACAAAAATAGTCCCCTAAGCACATGATGGGAAAGAGACATGTTAGTCAAAAAAAAATTGACAACTTATTTCTATTCTATTACTAGGAATGATCTCATGTAGAAAAATATTAATCATAAATTACCTTTTGGCACTGATAAGTAGGTTGCACAGTTGAGCATGCAATTTGTAGTTTAGAAACCATATCATAATTTCCTGGGAGACACTCCTCATGTAATAACATCACTTTATCTGCTACCTTTGAATATCTAGACATATGAATTTATGGTCCACATATGTGCCATGCAACAACTAAAAGTTTATCATCACAGTAATCAGAACGTGTAAAATAGTGCAACCAATAACCAGTGTTAATAATTTAAAGTGCCATTTAGCATATGATTTCCAGATCTATGTATGTGATAGAATAGATCTAAATTCTAACTTACTGAAAATTTAGTGCCAAGCTAAGCATAATGTTATTATCATTCACTCGATCCTGTATGTAAGATATGAAATATAAAATCATCAAGTCCCTTACCATCACCCAGTTCTCAATAGCAATAATTAGTACTAAGAAAATCCAAAACAATACTCAGTAAAATAATGTTAGAATTATATCATTGTGCATTTAGAGATGTAAGGTTCTAGATCTCAGTAAAAAATCAGACTTACATTTACCTAGAAAACTAATGTGAATAGGGCAGAAAACTAATCAAAACAATAAGATATATTTTACAAAATACACCACCATATAAATAGTTTGAAATACTAACTTGTTTTTTGTTTTGAGTGTGCAATGAAGACAACTAGGGCATATGAGGTCTGCAATACATATTGCAGACCTATGTTTGATAAAGGACATAGATCATATTGTGGGAGCAGTAGGTCCATGTTTTTAGGTTTTTACACATAAATTCTTTTTTGAGAAAACGAAAGTTACAAAAACACATAAAAATTAAGTCTAAAACCTAAGAGAAACAAAAATAAACTAAGAATAATATTTACAAGTATACAACTTAGAAAATTTAGTTTTGAAAGATAGATGAACAATTAGGGTTTGAAAATTTTAATTTCTTAACTTAGGGTTTCATCATGCCGAAATTATAGGAAGAAGGGCCGAAAAAGGCCTAATTTCTTCTACGTGATTTTTCTTCTATTTTTCTACGTTACTAAGAAGCATTTTTGTTTTATGTAGAAGGTTATCTCCTAGTTTGGATGATAGTCTAAAAGTAGTTATTTACTATTGTTTGTATCTCTTGTATCTTAATAGAATAAAATAGAATTTAAGAATAAAGACAAAACCCTTACCTTATCATTGTCCTTTCACCAGATCCATTCACCCATACAACTTGATAAGAGTTGTCCATGACATGCATTTCCGTCACCAAGACCTGCATGAATCATGAAAGGCAGAATTTTTATTTGAGTAACTAATATATAATAAAATAAAAAGTCTTTTAAATCCTACTACAAAGTCCTGTAGAAATCAATGAACCGTGAAATGTTAAATTTGTTAACAATTTGTTAAGAAATAGACATGCATTTAAAAATTTACAACCATCTTTAATACATAGTAATAAAAGAGTTTTTATAGCTTATTGAGCTCCTCTCTATTTCGAGAACAGTTTTATATTCTCTACTGAACAGGGCCAACCATGCGAAGGTGGAATCTCATATGGCCCCTCCCCCCCCTCACATCGCTCTCAATTCCCCATACCCAATAAATGATGTTGTTTACATAGAAAACATATAAACATTCATGCATAACTAGGCTAGTCATCAAAACATATAAACATAAAAACATTGAAGCATAATGAGGTAATTCATATAAGCAATGTTTTAGACTAACAACATTTATATACATCCAAATAGAAGTCATGAATTTATACATCTACTTTTTCTTTGACTTCTATTTTTTTGCATTGTAATAAATGACAATAATTGGGATATTATCATCATTGTTTGGTGGAATATCTACAAAGCCATGACCTACTAGTGTTTGTGTTTCCATTCCCTCATGTATCATAATTCTTGTACGTCGTTGAGTAGGGCATGGAGGCAATTCTGAAGGGGCATGAACCGCAACAACGAAAATGGTCATATCGATATGTTGAAATATTATTGAAATTAATAATTCATCATTTTGATTAAAATTACAATATTTCTCTTTACATGTTTGTGTAGTTGTGGTAGCTGGTGTGTTAATTGTTTCTCTACTTGCTAATTCCTATCATGGTTCACCCTCCCGAGCTTCACTTTCTTCCATTGAAAGAAGAAAATTTGTAAGCATACGTCAAAAAATAAATATCTATCATCATAGTAGATATTTCTATTTCCAAAGCACACATAACAGAATGGCCACTTTGCTCCCCACTATCATGGGACATGCACACCCCAACATCAACTGGTACATGCAGAGTACCGCTGGATTCACTGTTGCAGTTGCAGTGTTGCTTAAAAGAAAACATAAATATTTAGTTATGGGTGATATAATCAAAACTAAATAGACTTTAATAGTATACTGCAATGATGTCCTTATTCATTTTATTTACCTGCATCTGCGTGATTGGGGAGATTGGAGTCTGCCCCATGAATTTCCAATATTCAATGACACTTTTAAAACCATACTTGAAACTAAAATTTAGTTCTTCCTCGGTGGCAACATCTTGGAACGCATTTCCCTGCAATGCATAACACATATAAAATTTCCAGTATCAAAAACATATATTTGTTTGCTACTTTCAAATAAATATTCCCCATAGTTAATCATTTATTTCTTACGATTCAGGCTCTTAGTTTATTATAGCCACCATGGCCCAGTCAATGTTTCCCGTGCTTTTCCACTCTAGCCTTTATTTCTTTGGAGGTGTTCGGTAGCCTATATATGAAAATTTTGAAAAACGTTAGATATCAGAATGGGAACCTTTGGCCTTACACCTTGTAATAATTTCTAGTACGGTATTCAACTGTGTCATTGGCTTTATGGAGTGCAAACCCATGTCAACTGGTGGCCATAAATATGTCGGTGTGGCTATTGACTATTTCACCAAATGGACAAATACCATGTTGAAATACAACAACATTGTTTCCACAATAACCCTTTTTTTAAAACCATATATTGTCACTTGATTTGGAAAAACATCTATTCTCTAAAAATTTAAAGATGTAGTTTAGGATGAGCTTGCCACCCATTTATGATTTCAACATCATATTTTATTCTCGTACAATTTTGAGTATAATGGCTACTTGAGGCCATCAATAAATTCTCAAAACCATGCTATAGTGGATGATTTCCAAGCAAAAATACAGTTGATAAGTTTTTTTCGACTCAGTTGGGTGATATGACATCTACTAAGATTGCCACTAGCTTTACTCCCTTCCACGTTGTGTATGGTGTTGAAGTGATTTTACATATTGAGTAGTGAATCCTCACCCTGCATTTAGCCATCAAACATTTATTAGTCATATCTACTATGTAACAAGGACTCATCACCTTGAAATTTGATAACAAATATTATTATGCCACCTTACAACAAAATGAGAATGCTACGAAACACTCAAAACACTTTATGATCATTGTGTTTACCCTTTCTCCTTTTGTGACGTGACTAGTCCTTATTTATGATCAAGACCATGATAAACTTGGTTGACATAATTTTTAGTCCTAGTGGTAGGGTGGTAGGGTCCTTACTACATCAAACAATGTTTGGTGAATGGGTTATTTTTTCTAATTGGATCATATGGTGAACTCCTAAAGAACCTCCACAAAGAGTTATATTTGAATAAATTATATCCTCATAATAGTTGCATCTAACAACATGTATCAATAGTTAGTCTTTGCATGCTTTCATTGTATATTTTTGTTTTGGTTTTCTTTCTTTTCCTTCTTAGTCAGATTTCACCGCTTATGTTACATTTGTTACATTAGTGGTGGAAGTCAATATACTCATAATATCGATTCATCAACTTGCTTCATTTAATCCTCTTCATGCATGGTTCCATGTGAGCATTGTATACAATGACATTGTTAATGATAACCAACTGAAATATGAATTTATGATTAGCTTTCTCATCAATGGCTTCCAATTTAACATTTGTCCCCTTTGTA